>CM054995.1:27727641-28176549 GCA_029030765.1 Salix suchowensis
ATTAAGGAAATAATCCAACCCCAAATCAAATAAACAATCTGTCTTCATAAACTCGTATGCGGTTTCCTTTTTCCGCAAATATTGACAAGAAATGTAATAGTAGCCGTTAGTAATTTTAACGTTAGAACAACTAGAAATTAGGCTTCTAAGTTTACACTCCTCTGTATAAATTGTTACTGAATTCAATAAGAAATTATGCTGAATTATTCACAAAAATTGTGAAACTCTTTATGGTATCAGAGCATTCAAACTCCAACGAGTAAATTCCATTACCTGTATCATGTCTGCCACAGCATCATCTTCATCACCTGCAACTCCACAGATCATCACCCTAAACAGCCACACAACCATCAACGAGAAACTTACCCCCTCCACCTTCCCCCAATGGAGAGCTCAATTTGAGGCATTACTCATCGGCTATGACTTAATCGATTTTGTCACTGGAGCCAAAACATGCCCAGTGATTGATTTAGCAGATCCCACCGCTTCCAAAACCGAAATTTCACACTGGATTCGCCAAGACAAACTGATTCTCCACTCCATACTGTCGTCTACATCAACCACCATCACTCCCCTCTTAGCAGCATGCAAAACCTCACATGAGGCTTGGACATCACTGAATCGCCTCTACGCAGGCAAGTCCAGAACACGGGCAATGCAACTCAAGGAAGATCTTACCTTGAGCACCCGTGGAAATCGCACAGTGGCTGAATTTCTTCAGGCTGTGAAATTGATTGCAGATGAGCTTGCAATCATCGATCACCGAGTATCTGAGGATGATTTAACCCTCTACGTCCTCAATGGCCTGGGTCAAGAATTTAGGGAGATTGCTGCTCCCATTCGTGCTCGGGAGAAATCCCTCAGTTTTGAAGAACTTCATGACTTACTCATCGGTCATGAAAGCTACCTTAAAAGGCTGCAAAATCAACAGCCTTCAAGCTTTATCCCCACTGCCAACTACTCACCGGCAAGGGCGTGCCTCCAGGGTCACCATCTCACTTCGTCTCCGGCGCCAATCAATCCTCCAGACAAGGACGCCCAAACAGCCACTTTAGAAATCCACGGTTTAACAATAACCGGAACGCAAATGGGCCTCAACGAAATGGGCCCCCAAATTCCGGCCCAAGGAGATATCAGCCCAAGTGTCAATGGTGTGACCAATTGGGCCACACGGCAAAAAATTGCCCTAAGATGTCTTCCGGTGATTTTTCAGCAAACTGTGCCGTATCCACCCATGAAAAAAAAATAATCAATGGTTAGTTGACTCAAGAAAGTCACATAATATGACTACGGACTGTCAAAATTATCAATTCACTCTGAATATGATGGCACGGATGAAGTGGTCATTGGTGACGGAACAGGTTTGCCCGTATCTCACATTGGTTCATTATCTCTTACCTCTCCTAATCGTAAATTTTATCTTAACGATACTTTATGTGTGCCTACAATTCATAAAAAATCTTGTTTCTGTTCATCGCTTTACTAAACAAAATCGTGTTTATCTAATATTTCATCCCCGATTATTTTTTGGTAAAGGATCGGATCACGGGGGCGATTTTACTCAAAGGCGCATGTAAAGATGGAGTGTACCCATTTCCGGAAGACTTACCGTTACCGTCAAATAAAATTGTGGCTTATGTTCACAATCGCACCACTATTGATGGGTGGCACAAAAGGCTTGGTCACCCTGCGTCCAAACTCGTCAATCATTTAATTAGTACTTTTTCTTTACCAACCCATAAAAATGGCCATGTATCCCCTTGCACTTCATGTTCCCAAAATAAAGCACATCGTTTACCTTTTAATAATCATGGTCTCACCAGCACTGCACCCATTGAGCTAATTTACACTGATGTTTGGGGTCCATCTCATGAAACTGGCATTGAAGGCTCAAAGTATTATGTGATTTTTATAGACCATTTTACAAAATACATTTGGCTATATCCCATTACTCATAAATCCAAAGTGTTCATAAAATTTTTTCCCCAATTTCGAAATCTTGTTGAAAACAAATTCAACACAAAAATCAAGAGTCTATATTCGATAATGGGGGGAATACATTGGTCTCAAACCTTATCTTTCAATTCATGGGATTAGCCACTATACCACTCGCACCTCACACACCCCCAACAAAATGGCATGTCCGAAAGACGCCATCGACATCTAGTTGAAACAGGTCTCACCCTACTCACTGATGCTCACATGCCACTATCTTTTTGGCCGTATGCTTTTCAAACTGCAGCCTATCTCATAAATCGCATGCCCACCTCCACTTTACAAAATAAATCCCCATTTCAAAAATTGTTCAACCAACCTCCAAATTATTTAAAGTTGAAACAATTTGGGTGTTTATGTTTTCCCTTGACAAAACCCTATAATCATCACAAACTTGAACCGAAATCTCAACCGTGTACATTCATCGGTTATTCTCTTTCACAAAATGCCTATCTTTGTCATGAGCCAAACACTGGAAAAATCTATCACTCCAGACACGTTATTTTTCATGAAACAACCTTTCCATTTCAAAAAACCCAAATTCCCAAAGTCATCCCTAAATCAGCCTCCCAAACCGACACCCCGTCTGCCACAATCCCAATACCCCAAATTCAAATCCCTAATTCACTCTCTGCACATCCACCTGCCCAAGCCCCGAATCCGACACCACACCCAAATCCATCTCCCAGTTCTATCTCCGACATGCCTGCCCCTATTGACTCATACCCACGACTCCTGGCCCCTCAGTCATCGTCATCTCCGGCAATGGGTAACACTCAATCTTCATCGCCTGTGCATAGGCCCCCGTCTGACCCGTCGCCGCTCCAGGTAAGTCCTCTTCCCTCGTCTTCTTCAATGATTTCCGCACCTGTTGAGCATGATTCATTACGAACTCATAGCATGGTAACTAGATCGATGAATAATATATACAAACCAAAAAAATCTTTTGTGGTCACCAAGCACCCCCTACCCCCCTCACTGGAACCCACGACCATTGCCTCAGCCTTAGCTGATTCTAGGTGGCGTGATGCCATGTCGTCTGAACTCACAGCCCTTATGCGCCACAATACTTGGCATCTTGTACCCCCCTCCCCCAGATTGTAACATTGTTGGTCGCAAATGGGTGTTTAGAGTTAAAAGGCATGCTCGACGGTTCAATTGATAGATTTAAGGCTAGATTAGTGGCCAAAGGGTTCAATCAAAGACCCGGCTTAGACTACACAGAGACTTTTAGTCCTGTAGTTAAACCCGTCACAATTCGCACTGTACTCACTCTAGCAGTTATGAATGGCTGGTCACTGCGACAATTAGATGTGAATAATGCATTCTTGCATGGACACCTCAGTGAAAAAGTCTATATGCATCAACCCCCTGGTTTTCGTAATTCGGAAACACCAAACCATGTGTGCTGTCTCACCAAGGCTATTTATGGGCTAAAAACAGGCCCCTAGGGCATGGTATACTGCCCTTAAACAAGCTCTATGTGATTTTGGGTTTCTTAATGCAACATCTGATGCTTCTTTATTTGTTTTTCATGATGGAAAAATACTGGCTTATTGCTTAGTCTATGTTGACGATTTAATCATTACAGGAAACAATCCAGATTTTGTTGCTAGTGTTATTTTTCAGCTTGGACAGAAATTTTCACTAAAGGACTTGGGGCCCCTGAGTTTCTTCCTCGGTGTTGAAGTAATCCCTACCAAAGATGGTTTATTCCTCACTCAACACAAATACATAAGGGACTTATTGTCAAAATCAAGTATGGATGGTGCAAAAGATGTCACAACTCCGCTGTCTACCTCTGCTCCTCTGAAACTTGCAGATGGTTCCTCTCCAGTCAACCCAACTGAATATCGCAGCATGATTGGCGCACTTCAGTACCTTTCATTAACTCGGCCGGACATAAGCTTCGCTGTCAATAAACTCTCCCAGTTTATGCACAGCCCCACTCAAAACCACTGGACAGCCACCAAGCGACTCAGCCGCGATACTTGAAGAACACTATATTCCATGGCATTAATATTCATAAAGCATCTAACCCAACTCTCACTTGTTTTTTCGGGATGCCGATTGGGCTGGGAGTCTAGATGACCGCAAGTCCACCTCAAAGCATATCTCATCTTTCTCAGCAGCACACCTATCTCCCCGGGAGCTCCAAAAAGCAACGTGCCACCGCTCGTTCGTCAACTGAAGCTGAGTATAGGGCTCTTGCCATGGCTGCTGCTGAATCCATGTGGCTGTTATCCTTATTCCATGAACTCAAAATTCCATTACCACAGCCACCATTGCTTCTATGTGACAACTTGGGAGCTACTCACCTAAGTTTCAATCCCGTTCAACACTCCAGGATGAAACACATCCAGCTTGACGTTCACTTTGTCCGTGATCTGGTCGCCAAGAAGCTTCTCAATGTCCGACATGTTCACACAAATGACCAACTTGCAGACCTTCTCACAAAGCCTCTCTCACGGCAAAGGACTTCTTATCTATGCAACAAGCTCGGCCTATCCGATGGTAGCCCGTTCTTGCGGGGGCGTATTAAGGAAATAATCCAGCCCCAAATCAAATAAACAACTGTCTTCATAAACTCTGCAGTTTCCTTTTCTGCAAATATTGACAGTAAATGTAATAGTAGCCGTTAGTAATTTTAACGTTAGAACAACTAGAAATTAGGCTTCTAAGTTTACACTCCTCTGTATAAATTGTTACTGAATTCAATAAGAAATTATGCTGAATTATTCACAAAAATTGTGAAACTCTTTATTTACCATATCAAAAAACCCAAAAACCCGTCAACTCCAATCAAGTTCAAAGACTGGAACTTTATCTCCAAAAAATCACCGAGTCACAAAACCAGAACAACCCCTGAGCATAGCTGGTGCCGAGCCAAACCATTCTACCTCAACAAACTCATTTATACAGAATGCTCTCCACAAACTCCACCTACCACCATGGCTTCTTCCTCCACCAAACCAATCTTCACTCCTCCGTTCACCACCTCCTCCTCTCAACCGCCAACAACATCAAAACTCAACTCCCAAAAGCAGAAAATAATAAATAAAGGAAAAGGAAAAACAGAAGCTCGGTGCAGGGAGTTAAGAAGCTCAAATGCAAGTAGATCCAACAAAATTAGAAAATAAGCAATGAAAAAAATGGAAATGCTGACCGTACGGTGAGTGCAAGCAACGAGGAAGCTGATCTTCGTTGTGGTGGTGATGGGTCTAGTGGGTAACTTCAGATCGACACCGGCAAGGCGGAGATTGTGAAGCAGAGCGGGAACAAATGTTGGCTTCACCGTTCACTACAGTGTTTCGAGGAGAGAGCGAGCGCAGTGTTCAATTTATAATAAATGAGAGAACGACAG
The DNA here is from genome assembly GCA_029030765.1 of Salix suchowensis. Lineage (NCBI taxonomy): Eukaryota > Viridiplantae > Streptophyta > Magnoliopsida > Malpighiales > Salicaceae > Salix > Salix suchowensis. The sequence continues at coordinate 27,733,001 of CM054995.1, forward strand.
AGAAGAAGAACGAATATATTAAAGCATGGGCGGTGCGCGGGTATTAACTTAAGTATTTAAAAATAATAAAACTTGCAACGGATTTGCCGTTGCAGATTTAATTAGCAACGGACAATCCGATGCAAACAATTTTTCATCCGTTGCAAATGTTTTTGAATTGCAACGGAATTTCCGTTGCAACTTAAATCTGCAACGGCAAATCCGTTGCAATGCAGGATTATTTTTTTCTCCAATCCGTTGCAAACAATTTGTAGTGTAACTTCAATGCCTTCTCTCGATTCATTGAAGATCAAAGTTACCCCAACAATTCGTTACAGAACTATAGGAAGTACGAAGAAAACAAGAAGATCTGGCTCACAAAAACTGCAGCAAAACATTAAAAGGAATCGCGAGAATCCCATCAGGGAGCAATGTTGCTCCGCCGCGTCCGGCGAGTCTCACTCTTGATTATGCACGGAGAGTGGACGACTGCAGTCGAAGCAGAGAGCTGGGGCTGGTTGGTCAGGTCAAGCTGGTGCTGGTTCATGGCATGATGATCTTCGGTGCCACCTTTCTGCGGTTGAAGGTGAAGAGCCGGGCTGCTAACACTCTCTTCATTAGCTGGTGGTGGACGAGGATAGTTGAAATCTGTAGGGAAGAAGTAATACTGAAGGCCAGCCATGAGAACTCCAGATTTTAGAGCTTGCAGTGAGAACTCCAGATATAAGAGCATGGATTTTTACTTTTGGTTACCATCTTCAGTTTTCTATCTGTTCTTCACCATTTTGAGCACGATCATTATTGGATGAATAGATCTCTGGATCTTGCATGCCATGGCAAGGTCTGTTCTTCATCTGAAAAGATATTTTGAAATGAAAAATACTTTTAAAAACAATTTCGACCATACTTTCAAGCAGTTACGACCATGAATTTAGAACCTTGATCCTAATTCAAGCATGGCATTTCTTCCAAGTATATTAAAGAATGGAAGTTTGATCTATTCAAACTTTTGTTTCAAACATCTAGATAGTTGAAGTGTTGATCGAACATGTCAAAAACATAATTTTAAACGAACTCAACTCAAAGTCTCAATTATATATTCAATTTTAGTTGTTTGGCCAGTTTTTTTTTTTATAAATTATACGGTGTCCCAGACACTGGCCCAAACTAATCTACATTCGCAATAGGTGGGTCCTGAAAAGATGAAAGTGCTCCTCAAATTACTAGCTCCATACAAGAGGAGGGGTTGAACCTCTAACCTCTATTAAGAGACGAAAGCGCCCTCACCACTCATGCCGGCCAAAACCCCTTGGGTTAGTTGTTTGGCCAGTTGAGTTTCACAACTTGGGATCAAACCTCCATACACGGGGATAAATAGGGATTAATAATAACAACAACAATAATAATCCAAGCATACGTGGGAAATCATGCGGCCAGGAGCTTGGGAAAAGGCCATCCAGTATTGAATCCAGATATGATGATGGAGGGCTAAGGGCTTTTTAGATGAATTTAAAAATGAACGGTCAAAATAAAATGAATTCAATTATTAAATATAAACAAACATGGAAAAAGAATTGATAAAGAGGTTCAATGAACAAGTATTGTAACTTGTTCCCATTAAAAAATAAAAAAACACTGCTCTTCAATTTTTGACAAGAAAAAAAGTGGAGTATAATTGACTTTTGAGCCACACATCTATCATGATGATTTTATTAAATTACATTGGTTGAGGCCTACAAGATAGCTGGATTTCTCCCATAAAAACTATTTATAATTTTTTACTTATCAAAATCTCCATATATATACATATATACATCTATATATATATATATATATATATAAGATAAGATAATTTTAGTGTTTTTTATTTAAAATAATATTGAAAAAACAGGAAGAAAAAAGTAGAAACATTAATTTGGAAGAAATCTATAACCCGAATATTAAACGAGACGCGTACGAGGAATATGAGTCAGAGACAGGCGTTGATATGCGAAGCTGTAATATCGTTACCTTGGAATATTCGTTCAAATATTCTGTTATAATGCAGCCTGCGTGAGATGCACTGTGTGTTTCGTAGCCATGAAAACGACGATGGAAATCAACAAACACCTTGCATCACTTCCCACTATGAATTCCATGCAGGAAAAAAAAAACCCACAAATCAAAACCTGCCGCACTAAGGAAAAATGTTGTTTTTTTAATAGTTTCCTTAGCTTTCTCTCGTCTTGTGAGGGAAAAAAAGGCAATTTCTTACGCCAAATATTTTAAGTTAGTCCAACAATTCGTTACAGAACTATAGGAAGTACGAAGAAAACAAGAAGATCTGGCTCACAAAAACTGCAGCAAAACACTAAAAAGAATTGCGAGAATCCCAGCAGGGAGCAGTGTTGCTCCGCCGCGTTCGGCGAGTCTCACTCTTGATTATGCACGGAGAGTGGACGACTGCAGTCGAGGCAGAGAGCTGGGGCAGGTTGGTCAGGTCAAGCTGGTGCTGGTTCATGGCATGATGATCTTCGGCCCCACCTTTCTGCGGTTGAAGGTGAAGAACCGGGCTGCTAACACTCTCTTCATTAGCTGGTGGTGGACGAGGATAGTAGAAATCTGTAGGGAAGAAGTAATACTGAAGGCCAGCCATGAGAACTCCAGATTTTAGAGCTGCAGTGATGAATGAAACTTCGAACTTTTATTTTTAATTTTTGGTCTGTGTAATTGCTTCTGTTCTTCATCTGTATTTATACGTAGACAAAGAAGAAGAAGAGGAAAGTACATTAGCTTGCGCCTCAAGTCCTTTTCTTGCACGGAAAGTAATTGTTTTCATGCAAGGATTCGGATTTAGAAACTAGAAACAATAGGCAACGCCTCCTGATCAGGGAGCAGGTCAAGATGGTATCTTCTGGCTGTGGCCGATTTGCATCCCCTAACTCGAGCCCAGCTCCAAGAAAACCAGGCTTATCATATGGGCCTATGTGGTTGGAAAGGCCCACGGAGCCTAACAAAACCCTAGCCACATCTCCTGCCCCATCACTCTCAAACCCCCTCCAAAACCCTAACCCTATAAATCCGCATTTCTACCTCTAAACCCTTCTCCTCCACCAGCCTCCGTCAAAAACCCTTGAAGCCAGAAACTCAGACTCTCCCCCACTCCCAGTTTATTACCATGTCTGACGTCGAGCTTTCTCGTTCCGAGAAGAAAAAACACAAGAAAAAAACGCAAGGAACTGAAGCAGACACGAACCCTACAGACGCAGGCAAAGATTTCATGATCAAACCTCAGAGCTTCACCCCGACAATCGACACTTCACAGTGGCCAATTCTTTTGAAAAACTACGACAGACTTAATGTGCGAACTGGACATTACACTCCACTTCCATGTGGTCACTCACCTCTCAAGCGTCCACTTGTTGATTACATCAGGTATGGTGTTATGAATCTTGATAAACCTGCAAACCCATCATCACATGAAGTTGTAGCTTGGATTAAGAGGATTTTACGTGTCGAAAAAACTGGCCATAGTGGTACTTTAGACCCTAAAGTTACTGGTAACTTAATTGTTTGCATTGATAGAGCTACTAGACTTGTTAAATCTCAACAAGGTGCCGGGAAAGAGTATGTTTGTATTGCTAGATTGCATGATAAGGTTGCTGATGTTACGAAAGTAGCCAGAGCATTAGAGACGCTTACTGGAGCGGTTTTTCAGAGGCCGCCCTTGATTTCCGCTGTTAAAAGACAGCTTAGAATTAGGACAATTTATGAGAGTAAGTTGTTGGAGTATGATGCAGATAAGCACTTGGTTGTATTTTGGATTTCATGTGAGGCGGGGACATATGTTAGGACAATGTGTGTGCATTTGGGGTTGATTCTTGGGGTTGGTGCGCATATGCAAGAATTGAGGAGGGTGAGGTCAGGAATTTTAGGGGAGAAAGATAATATGGTTACCATGCATGATGTTATGGATGCTCAATGGGTTTATGATAATTATCGTGATGAGAGTTATTTGAGGAGAGTTATTATGCCTCTTGAAGTGATTTTGACTAGTTATAAGAGATTGGTTGTGAAGGATTCTGCTGTCAATGCTATTTGTTACGGTGCTAAGTTGATGATTCCAGGGCTGTTGAGGTTTGAGAATGATATTGAGTCTGGTGAGGAGGTTGTGTTGATGACTACTAAGGGTGAGGCTATTGCCCTGGGAATTGCTGAGATGACTACTGCTGTTATGGCTACTTGTGATCATGGTGTTGTGGCAAAGATTAAGAGGGTAGTGATGGATAGGGATACTTATCCGAGGAAATGGGGATTGGGGCCAAAGGCTTCAATGAAGAAGAAGTTGATTTCTGAGGGGAAGTTGGATAAACATGGGAAGCCAAATGAGAATACTCCTAATGAATGGTCGAGAAATTTGGTTTTGCCTGCTGGTGGTGATTCTATGGTTGCTGGCCTCGCTGCTGCTGCTGAACCAGCTGTCAAGAATGGCAAGAAGGATGGTGAAGATGGCGAGGGGCTCAAGCGCAAATTGGATGAAAGCTCTGATAGCCCTGCTGCTCATGTTGCTAAGAAAGCTAAAACTGAATTAGTGAAAGATGAAGAGAGTGTCAAGGTTAAGAAAGTAAAGGAAGAGCTTGGGGAGGGAAGTGGTGATGAGAAAAAGGACAAAAAGAAGAAGAAGAAGAAGAAGAGTAAAGAGGACGGTGAGGCTGGAATGGAAGAGAAAGTTGAGTTGAAGAAGCTAAAGGAAGAGCCAGTTGTGGGAAGTGAAGATGAGAAGAAAGAGAAAAAGAAGAAAAAGAAGAGTAAAGAGGACGCTGAAGTGGAAAATTTAGTAGAAAAGGATACTGAGAAGTCTGAGAAGAAGAAAAAGAAGAAGAAAGACAAAGAGGCAGAAGAGGCCACAACCATTGAGAACGGCAAAGCTGATGTCGAGGCTGATAAAAGTGAGAAGAAGAAAAAGAAGAAGAAGAAGGACAAAGATGGAGAAGATTAGACAAGAAAATTAATAACGTCTTGTTTCAAGGTAGCAATTCTGGTATGCCTGCTTTTGTTAACTTATGGCACCTGCAGTACTGTTAGTAGTTTTTGTAATGTTTTCATGTAGTTTAAGCAGAAACAATTTCTGAATCTGGAGTCTGCTTTCAGAATGGTTTATTTGGCAATGAAAATTTTGGTTTATTCTTCACATGTGCAATAAATTTTTATTTTTCTCCTTGGACCATTCATTGATTTTTTTCTATGAAATTTTGTGGCTGTGTTTCATAAGAAACTTATATTAATCTTTTCCTTTTCAAGGCAACGCTTCTTAATTTTTTCAAGTTTTCCATGTTGTAAATCTTTGGTAGCATATGAAAATTTGGCGATTTGTGTGAGAAGGTGAAGGTTGTTTCATGGAGTATGGAGGGTGATTGGTTTGAATTTACTATGCTAGTGGCACAAAGATACTTCTGATAGTGGTATTCTTATAGACAAATTAAGGCATTTACATCTTGAGTGAATACATCATTCTCTTTTCGTTTTCTCTTTTGGTTGGTTGAATGGTTTTAGGGCATGAGGTAGAGGAAGCTCTCGGGATATTGCAGATGCAGTGAGGATTGGAGCTTGTTTGTTTTGCAAGCCCTGCTCGGATTCCAAATTCATCTACTCAGAATCAAAAGGCCGATTTCTGTAGATAGCTTCAGTTTTGGAGTTGCCTTTGAACTGTTTCATGGTTTATGCTGGTTCGATCCACAACACTGTCGATCCACAGCTGTTTCTGTGTAATGTGGTGGTTTAGTTAAGGAATTTCTTAGTTTGGTTTCTTTTAGATTGTAATGGATATTTCAAGTGACAACATTTCTCACCCAGATCTGTCACGTTAAGTTTTTGATGACTTGTACTTGTAGTGGGTTTTGGATCGAACGTGAAATCATCAAATTAAGATAAATCTTGTCACAGAATACAGAATAAACACCAGCCCTTGAACGCATTATATGCATAGGTGCGGTGGATATATTAAACAGAGCACAGATCAACCATGGAAAATATGGACTATGGTAATTTTATGAACCCACCAAGCATCCTTAGGGTTCTTAGTACCATAAAGTTACTAACTGCGGCGGAAGACATTTGTGATTAACATAACAAATGAACCCAGCATCTGAAATACGTGAATAAAACCCTAATGTGATTTCAGACTGCCGACCCGCCTGTAGTTTCTCCTTAAAATTTCTAACTGCAGGCTTGAATTGTGACCTGAAGAAGTCCATTTCTTTCCGAGTAAATCCATCAATCGATCCATTTGCGTATACATGAAATAAAATCAAGCTGCTCTAAACACAAATGCTGTGTTTCTAATGGGTATGGATCAAATTTGGATGGTAACCAATTATGTCATTCATGTAGTGGTCTTGGGCTCAAATACAAGGAAAGGATGTGTGGACGATGGCTTGTTCAAGACACGATAGCAAAGAGACAACAGTTCTTCTTTACCAGTTCCAGTCTTCATAGCGCGAAGAAGATGCCCACCTTCAAAACTAGTTGTTTCCACTCCAGAAGGTACACACATGGCTCACAACTGTCTATTTACTTGAGGTTTTTTTTTTTTAAAAAATATTTTTTCGTGGGAATTTCCTTGGTTTCTTGGTTTTCCTAACCACACATTTCCTTATTGAAACTTTTATTTTGCTCCTGTTTCACCTGCTGCCATGGTAATTTGTTATAGTTACTTACAGCTGCATCATGTATTAGGGTTCTAGAAAAGGATTGAAATACCGTTAGAGTTGTAATTTCTTGGGAAAGAAAGTCCTTTATAGAATCAAGAAAAAACGGGAACTTAGATTCAGTGCAGCAATAAATATTGCTCTTAATTTTTGCTTCTAATTAGAAATCAGGAAACTAGGTGGTTAGCAGATAGTATTCTCCTTGATGATTCCGATGAGCTTGAAGAGAATCTTGCCATTAAAACTTACTGAAAACCCTAATCTGGATTGCATAACAGCATATCATGTTCAAAATTCAAGATTTTATACTTTTATTTTTGACTCGTTGAGAATGAGTGACTCCTACAGTAACATCATACAAGATACATCACTTGGTAACAAAACTCTTATTCAGTCTCCACAACAAACATCATTTGTTCACAAGGTTTTAAATGCAAAAATGATAGTAGACTATACACCTTGACTATCTCCACTGAGTTTATTACTTACATCTTTTGCTAGAATGCTATCCCCTATATGCATGATAAATCCACTGAGTTTCTCTTGTTTGATTATTTAGCACGTCTTACTGGTACTCCTAAATGAATAATTATCGTCTAGCATCTTCTTGTCGCCATACCTGCATAATTTTCAAACACAGAATTGTTAATTCTTTATGACTTCTGGTATTTTTCAAAAACAGAATTCAAGTGGCTGCTTTTTGTGTACAAGATTGTTGGGTTTGAACTGATAACAGAGAGGAAACTCAAGGACTGTGTTCTCACCTTACAGAATATCTAGAATGGCTGCTGTATCATGTATCTGACCACTCTCCACTTCCAATAGGGGTGACTGCCTCGAAGGCTTCTACAAGCAATGACACTTTTCTTTTTCGAGCTGGAGTAAGTTTAGCAACAACCTGTCGAAGTGCATAATCAAGCATCCATTCATCAGCATTTTTCCTGTCATCCGTGTCTTGGTGCCTTAGATGAACCTTTTCAGCTTCACTTAAGGGGTCCAAGGGCAGAAACCGTGGCTCCTGTTGATTGAATTTTTTCACCTTCTCCAATGCCTTGACAAATCTCTTGAGGAGGACCACCTTTTTCAGATTGCTCCAGTTCTTTTGCGCAGCTGGATTTGGCTTGTTTCCTGCTGTTGGTGTTAGTTTTGTCTTTTCTTGTGCAATGATGTTATCAAAATTCAGCAGTGATTCTTGTTGATACATTGTGGTGCTCTCCTCTACTTCTGTGTTGTCAAATTCTCCAAAGCTGTCATTGGTGCTCTCAAAGGAAGATGAGATGAATGGTTTCTCCCCTTCCTTGGGTTTCTTTTCAATATACTCCTGATCTTGATCTTGGGTGATGTCACTGGCAACTGAATCCGGCGTGTCATCTTGAATTTCAGGAAGAGGGATTTGGTCAATTGCTTCTTCCACCAGCCTTATGGCTTCCATCTTTTGGAGTTTAATCTTTTGGTTGTCCGCATCATCATTCTCCGATGTTTTCATTTCAACCAATGTGTTGCCATCATCCCCTTGTTCTTCCCTATCTGCTCCCTCAAGAAGTGTCGCATTACCTGATACCATGTGCTTATATATCAAGAACCAGAACTTCATATGTTTCTGCTTTTCATGAGCTACATCAGTTGTGCAACCTGGTTCTGATTCGTGAAGCAAGGTGGACCCTTGGAGGAACTTGTTTTTTAGCTTATTCTCTTCTCCAGCAACTTCAGATGATTCCTCTACCGGCGCAGAAACTGTAAATGAAGAAACCACATTGGTATTGGCAATGGAACCCTCATTATCTTTTGGCGCTTGGCTGTCAGGTTCATCTGACTCATCACAAGTTCTGTTGTTTTGGTTATTGGTGTCTGAGTTTTGGCTGCTTAATCCTGAATCACGATCATAAACCTCCGAGGCAGAAACTGAACTTGCTCCTTCGACATCCTCTGGGAGAACTTCCTCATTTATCACAAGTCCCCCAGTAGATGTTCGTAGAGCATCAGCTGTCTTTGGCAAAGACTTGTCACATAACTTAGATTCTGTATCCTCAACCAGACAGTGATTGATGAAATCAGGCTCATTGTCTTTGATAATGGAATTAGTCTCACCATTACCAAGATTGAGAGCAACAAATTCGTTCTTCAAGTCTGCAAAAGTGTTCTCCAATGATGAAGTGGTTGATGCTGTATGAATGTAACCATTTTCGAAACTTGTTTCTTTCAGCTCAGATTGAGAATCTTGAATGTGCTCTTCCACTTTGTTGAAGTCATTGGCTTGGTCTAGATTCTGTTTGAAGCTGGTGTCAAGGCTTGATGTCTTACGAAGAGTTATTCCAAAAACAGTTTCTTTTCCTTCTATGGACCTGATGTAGTCAGAGGCACCATTGCAGGTTTTAGCTGGAGTTGTATGATAAGAAGCTTCTATGTTGACCGTTGGCGGAGCACCAACTTCAGTGAGCGGGGTGATGGTCTCAAATGCTTGTACAAGCAGAGCTACCTTTCTCTTTTGAGCTGGGGCTAGTGTAGAAATAACCTGTTGAAGTGCATGATCAAGCATCCATTCCTCAGAATTTCTTCTCTCCTCGAAGGTTTGATGGCGCAAATGAACTTTTTCTGATCCTGGTTCAGCCTCTGCATGTAGATACCGTGCCTTCCGTGGATTGAAGTTCCTCACCTTTTCTAATGCCTTGACAAATCTCTTGAGGATAAGTATCTTTTTCAGATTACTCCAGCCCTTGGGCATTTGCTGGTTAGACTTGTTTTCCACCCTTGATTGTGCTTTCTCTCTTTCAAAGGCATTATCAGCTTTGAGCCTCAATTTTTCCTGTTCCTGAACTATGCTGTCTCTGTCTGAATCATAGGAAGTCAAGATGTTTAATTGCTCGTCTTCACTTTGATCCTTCACTGCAAGCTCCTTGTCTGAAGTGTCACTAGTAATTGATTGATCATCAGAAGACTGGTCAGGAATTTCTGCGAGTATTCTATCAAATGCTTCTTGCACCAAATTAATGGCATTGCATTGGTATTGGTGAATTTTTCCACTGCGTTCATCATGATCTTCCTCATCGTTGCTCTGATCTGTACTCGAAAAATCCAGAGAAGAACCAGATTTGTTGATGCCAGGCAATGTCTTCTCATCTTCCTCTTCGTCCTTGGCTTTTTTACTGGGATGTGGCTGGGCTCCTTTTTCTGTGGCAATACCTGTTGCCATGTGCTGATATATTAGGTTCCACAATCCCATATGCTTCTGTTTTTCCTTCTGAGTTTCGTGGCTTACATCTGTGGCGCAACTATGCTCAGAATCTGCACTAAGGAACCGATAATTTTGCACATCTTGATTATTTTCTTCACTGGCTGCTGTTTCCTCTAGCAATGGCTTACCGATGGAAGCAAAAGAGACCGTGTTGTTGATGTCTCTAGACTCCGCAACTCTATCCTGGTTTAGCCTTCTGGCTTTATTTAGTTGTTCATTTGCTACACTAGTTGATGCATCAGCCCTAGCAGTGCTTGAGTGTGAATCAATTTTGACCCCATCCAAGTTCAAATTTGCAGTCCTACCTTCATCATCTTCTTGCTGAAGAATTTGAATGTCAGTGACACTTGTAACATTGCTGGTATCTTTGTCATCCCCACCATGAGCACCTTCTTTCGTTGACTCAGCTCTTGATCCAGCTGTTTTCCCAATGGAAGAAGACACGGCTATCTTGTCATGGGATGTTTCTAGAACTGCTGAATCTCCAGAAGAACCCAGTTGACTTGTCTGAGTTCCCTTCTTCGTATTGCCAGAATGTTTTACTCTTCGAGAGGATCGGCTTTCTGATTTCATGCTTTTTTGGTTCTTCAACAGACGTCGCCTAATTGATACAAAGCGTTTCAGTGGAGGCACATCAGAATGGCGATGGCCGTGAAGTGAGCAATAACTGTACGGGCAAACCTTCATAGCTGAATTCCCTTCAGATTCCCTTCCTTCCGGTGGCAGCTCAAGATGGTCTGGAAACTTGGAGTCCTTGATGGCCGAGGAACAGGTGGCTTTTTGAATGCCCGACTCTGGAATTTGAGAACGTTTCTTCATGGATGGCCTCTTTGTTCTTAAGCTAGGCACTTTTGTTAAGATCCTTAAAGGTCTCAAAGTGGAAGTTCTTGTCATGACTTTCATAGAATTGTTACCAGGAGAAGCTATTTTTGGCTTTGAATTCCTTGGAACTTTCCTCTTATCATCATCATTACCACTCAAAGCAGATTCAAAGTTGTGAAGACTTGCCTGAAGCTGAACGTTTCTCCCATCAAAACCGTCCGTTGTCTTCGAAAAATCAGGTGGTATATCAGCATCACTGGCTAAAACCATGGAAGATCGACTGGCAATCTTGATTGATCTTGACTTCTTCAGTTTTTTCTTCAGGTCAGTTCCTCCAGAAGATTTCCTCATCAAAGGTCTCCTGAATTTTGAACTAGACAACCTTGTCAAACTCTTTGCAGGTTTAAAACTAGATCGCCTCGCCAAAGTTCTTGCTGATTTCTGCATGGCAAAAGCAATAATCTGGCTTATGATATTTAAAATCCCCATTACTTGGAACATTTCCACCAACACTATTTTCTTAACGAAAAAGTAAGAAAAAAAAGGAACTTGCCTGCAAATTCTCTTTCTTTGCATTTGAAGAAGTGGTGGTCCTCATATAATTTGGTGACATGCGTGAATGATGTGAGCTTGCTGCATCACTAGACAGAACAGAAACATCACCAGATTTGATTTTAGATTGTCTTGTGACAAGTTTCAAGCTTGGCAATCTTGCAAGCTTGAGCTTCTGTACTTTCCTCTTCATCTCTCTTCCTCCCTCACTGCAAATATCTTCATTCTGATAACATGATGAGGACGAGGATGACGATCCACTGCTCATAGATGAATTTTCAGACAAGGAGGAATAGTCAGAATCAACCTCAGTTCCAAGCTTTGCAGGCACCATGTTCAAAATCTTAAGAAAAAAGAAGGAAAAAGGAAGGATTTGATTCCCAGGTCAAAAGAAAAGGAATAACCAGAGCTTTTTCTTTCTCTTCTTTTATTTTCAGATGAACAGCACTAGTTTATGGAGGATTTGCAAGGTGCCACCCTGGATACCAGTTGATGTGGGCTAAAAGAAATCATAGATACTCCAAAGCTGTGCTGTGGCTGTGTTTGGTTTGTTTTTTCTTCTTGACTTCATTTTTTTTTTCACTTTCAACTGTTAAGAAGGATGACATGTTTGAATGTATCGTCCATTGACTTGGCTCTGATAAATTGACTGTTTCTTCCTTCTTGGTCTATACCTTACTTGTACTTCTACTTTGGTTAATTTAAAAATAATATAATACTAATTTAAATAACTCGATAATTAAGTCAACCATGTTAATTGAGTATATTTTTAAATTAATTTAAAATAAAATTCAATTTGAATTAAATTTTAAAATTGATGAATTAATTAGTCGATCTTTATTTGGCGGTTTTTATTTTATATCTTATACAGACTCAGCAGCTTGCAAAGATACTAACACGAAACCCTAATAGAACAATTGGCGACTTTGAGATGAATCAAAATATATGCAAGCAAACACCATTCAAGAACAGATATGGAAATTTAGATACTGATTCCACAAATTGTAACGATTCAGAGTGTTGTTATTATTGTTTTTTAAAGTATGTTTTGTTTAAAAATATATTAAAATAATGTATATTTTCTAATAATTTATTTTTAACATTAGCATTTTAAAAACATAAGAAAATAATTTAAAATAAAAATATTTTTTTTGATAAATAGTTTTATAAAACATTACCAAACAAGCTATTTGTAAAAAAAAGATTCATAGAAACTGGTCATTTTCTAAATGTATGGCTCTTCTGTCTTTTAAAACAATAAAATTTATTCTAGGAAACTAAGTGATTGTTTGCAAGTGTGTTGAAGTTGTTTTTTAAAGTACTTTTCACTCACAAAAATATTAGGATGATGTTTTTTAATTTTAAAAAATTATTTTTGACATCACCATATCAAAATATTTAAAAACACCAAAAAAAACTTAATTTAAAGTAAATAATAATAATAATAATAATTTAACTTTCTTCAAAAATACGATTAAAACACAGTGTCAATCAATCATTAAGCTATCAAGTAATTGATATCATATATTTGGCAACGTAATCTTGGGTTTAATTTGTTCCAAATTACAATTCAGTCCCTCGTGCTCTCATTAGAAATAAATGACTTAAATTTTTAGTTTTTTTAGTGTGTGAGTGAAAAATTTGTTTGAATGAAATTCTTCAATTAAAAAAGAGGTTCAGATTGTCATAAAAAAATAAGTTAAGGGGCTAAGTTATAAATATATATGAAAATATAAAAAATCACATGCAAAAAGGGTTAAATAATTAATTTAATAAAAAGAAATTAAGTTATAAATAAATATGAAGATATAAAAAATCACATGCAAAATCAAACATTCCTTTTAATTACATAAAAATCTCCAAAGTTTTAAAAGTGTTGTTAATTAGAGGTGGAGATTTGGTTTTGAATTCAAAGTCTTTGAACCGAGGAGAGTGTCAGAAGGTGGGGGCAATGAAAGAAGCCGCGAAACACGGTTGCTGAACGTGGGCCCTAATTAATATTTATTTAATAATATTAAAAATAAATAATACTAGCATATCAAATTATCTATAAACATTAAAAATAAAAATACCATAATATCATTAATACTATTTATTTATTTATTGTCGGAGATCCCACAGTAGTGTAGTGGTGGTTGCTGGCTTATTACTGTTATTATTTATTTATTTATTTTATTGGAGGTGCTGGCTTGGTCTTATTATTTATTTATTTATCCATAATAAAAATTATTTCCGCATCTAACAGTTCCTCTAAAGCTACTTCTAGGTGAACAGATTTTCGTCCATCCTTCAGCTTCCAGGTGTTGATTTTAAGTAGTAGCATGTGGTTTGTATACACTCACCAAACTGATTGTTTAGTGTTTACAGTGTGATTCATAGTGCAGTAACATTTATCTTAAAAGTGTTTTATGCTAAAAAACAATATATGTCTTTTTTATTTTTTAAAACATATTTCGAATATAAAAAAACAATAACTTTCAAGAAATATTATTTGGAACGCAACTCCAACAGGCAACAACATCTAAGAGTCTGTTTGTTTTTTAATTTCAAAATTATTTTATTTCCTTTACATTATTTTTTAATATTTTTATATATTTAAAGTGTTAATATGAAAAATGAAGTTTTTAAAATAAAAAAATATTTTAATATTTAGTGAACTCGAAACGTAGTGACAAGTCGTTTAGACAAACGAGTACTAATTATTATTTCGGTAAATTAAATGTACCAGGGTTTATATAAATAATAGCTTGACTTAAAACATAGCAAAACCTTTCAACAAATAATCTGTACAATTTTTAATTCTTATATGCATATCTCATATGGAGCATCTAAAAAAAAACACCAAAAAAATAATTAATACACCTTTGAGTTAAGGTGGTGATCGATGTTAGTTTTAAAAATATTATTTGTTAAAAAATATATTAAAATAATATATATTTTTTAAAAAAATATTTTTGATATCAACACATGAAAATAATCTAAAAACATTATTTTTTAAAAATAAAAGTTTTTTTTAAAAAAAAAACACTTTTAAAATATAATAAAAAACAGATTCTAAGGGTAAATTAGTACTGTGAATCTCAAATCTCGAAGAACAATCATTGAAAGTTCATAGAAATTTACTAATAAAAAAAAAACACTTTTAAAATATAATAAAAAACAGATTCTAAGGGTAAATTAGTACTGTGAATCTCAAATCTCGAAGAACAATCATTGAAAGTTCATAGAAATTTACTAATATATATATATCTATAGTTAATTGATGCCTGGTTAAATAAATCATGGGTCAAAAGATTTGATTGATTTTGTTTTGAACCTAGAAAGTAGGATAACGTCTCACCATTGATCCCTTCTCCCTCACGTAGAATTTTCCTTCCATGGTGCTCACGTAGAAAATGAACTGGCTTTTTGTCCCCACCTTGACGCCCTCCCCTTCTGCTTCCACTCTGAGCTTCTTCCTGAAGAATACCTCCCTCTCGCACTGCTGCTTCCAACTGCATGCACCAGCAAAAAAATTAACATTTTATTTATGCCTGCAGATGTAGATAGAAGTTAAAATAATAAAAAAAAAAAAAAAGCAAAACAAGGCAAATATATAATTATGTGTATTGAATGTTTATGACTCTTGAGTTTAGTAGCTTGAATTTTCATGACCCTTGAGTACATTTCATTTTCTTATAAATAGACCATTTGTCTTATATTCTTAGTATTTTTGACGTTTTCGAGAACCTGGTCATACCTCTTTTTTGCTCAGAAATGAAGGAAATGCAGATTCAAGGCTAAAATAATTTATTATTGGATAAATTTGTGTAAAAATTAAGTCAGAAGACATAATTATATTTTTATGGGCCAATTTGATTTAATCGTCGGCCAATTTAAATTGTAATTATGTTTAGGGATTAATTGAGAGCCCAATTGAAGGATTTAATTAAGTGAAATGGCTTAATTATACTTTAAATAGATCAAATTAATTTTATTAAGGGCTTACTTAATGAGAAATTAAGTTTGAAAGCCTTATCTGGGTTAAATTGAGATGTTTAGAATTTTTGGTGATGAAACTTTTTGGGTGAAATCGAAAGCCAAAATTGAAGATAAAAACATCATTCTTCTTGGTTTTTCCCATCAAAAAACTCTTTTTTATCACAACTTATTTATTTCAAATTTTCAAAAAAAAGGCCATCACCGGAGCCATGCCGCACCATGTCGTGCTCATGCCTGCCACCCACTTCCACTCCTGCAACACACAACACCCCATTCCTAGACATAACCCCATGCCTGCACATTGCTTTTTTCAACTATAAATAGCCATGCGTGCACAAATGAAAGGGGGAGGAGAAAATTTTGAAACTGGGGGGAATGGAACAGGGGTGGGAACTGGGGAAATAATTCACAGGGGGGAAATTTGGCACTTATGGGAAGGTTCATCGTAACAAGGAGGATAAAATTTTGGGGGTAATTCTGAGACAGTCAACACACAGGGAAATAGGGGAGATCATCAGAAAACTAGGGGAATTTACGTAATGGGAGAAAAATACACATAAAGGGGACGTGTTAACAGACGATTAAACACGGACTAAGGGGAAAACACTGGAAAAAACCCGCAGAGGTTGCAAATGAGAGGGATGACGCCGTGACTTGCACACAACATCCACCCTTCCATCTTCCCCAGCTCTGGCAGCACCATCATCTTCATCAGCTCTGGCGTTGTTCTCTCTCTCTCTCTCCTACAGTTGAACCTGAGAACCAACCTCCTTCCTTAATGCTGCAACTCCTCTCTCTCTCTCTTTCCCTGCAGGCAGCCCTCTCTCTCCCCTCAAGCAATAGCCATCCGATCACCATCGTCTCTCTCTCTCTGGCAAGTTTGACGTGAACTCCAGGAGTTGTAGAGGTAGCTTCAGTGACGCAGCAGAGCGGTAGTGGCAACAACAGACCACCACTTCAGGAGCTCCTCCCGGCCACCACAGGCCTCTATTTTCGACGCCATCATGATAGGGAGAACCACCTCGATCTCCTCTACTAGGCGGCAGTGGAAGGTGAGCCTCTGGTGGTGGTCGACCGACCACCATTTTACTGTTCACGTGTTAATTCATGTATTAATTCACGTGTTCTAAACGGTGTAGTTTTGGCTTTCCCTTTCCCCCCCTCTGCTTGTGTGTATTGGTCTGGACTACTCTCAGGCAGCCCATTTGGTTGGGTCGAGTCCAACAGGCCTAACTTGGTTTGGCTGACCCATTTAATTGGGTCAGCCCCAACCCGGTTTTTTTTAATTTTTTTAAAAACAAAAGATTGCATTTAAAAAAAACAAAAAAAATGTTGTTTTTGTGCATACGACCAAATTCCAAAAAAATTTGAAGCATATTTTTCGTAAAAAAAATATATGTTGCATCTTTCTCGTATTTTGAACAAAAGTTGGATATCATAACCAGTTTATCATTATCCATTGGAATTTGGCCAAAATATCAAAAAAAAATTAAAAGTTATTTTGTTTTAACTATCGAGGTGTAAAATTACATTGTAAGGTACACCTACAGATAAGACAAAGTTTTTTTATTGCGATGTAAAATTACATTGTAATGTACACCCACAGATTTTTTTTTGAAAGTGCAGTGTAAAAAAATAAATAAAGCAACAATGCAGCTTACGTTAGGTACGGTGCACTGGAGGTGATGCGTCTTTCCCTTGTACAACAAGTTCCTTTACCTAAGACTCTCGCGGACCAATAGGTTCCTAATAACCTTAATACTAGGTGGCGACTCCTAATAATTATAATCATAATTTTTATGACTATAAAACACACTTTCCATTTCACCGCGCGTCGTTGTCTCCCCAACCTGGGGATGGCGGGGCGCAAAGCATGAAAAAATCACTGTCGCGACAATAATTATGAGATGAATTAATAGAATTCATATGGGCATCCCTTAAAGACCTAAAGATTCTTTTACCGAGTGAAAATCCATGTGTTACATGTTCTCAAGGTAAATTAATTACCAAACCATGTTCATCAAAGGTTCTTAAAGATTCACCATCTTTTCTTAAAATAATTCAAGGAGATATATGTGGGTCTATTCATCCACCATGCAGACCTTTTAGATATTTTATGGTATTGATTAATGCATCAAGTAAATGATCATATGCTTGTTTACTTTCAAGTTGAAATATTGTATTTGCTAGATTAATAACACAGATTATATGAATACAAGCGCAATTTCCTAATTATCTTATCAAGAAAATTCAATTGGACAATGCGAATGAGTTTACTTCTCAAGCATTTGATAGTTTTTGCACTTCTATTGAAATTGATGATGAACATCATGTTGCTTATTTACATACTCAAAATAGGTCTAGCAAAATCATTTATAAAATGACTTCAATTAATTGTAAGACCATTACTTATGAAATCAAAATTGTCTATATATGTTTGGGGACATGTTATATTACATGTTGCATCACTAGTTAGAACTAGACCAAATGCTTACCATAATTATTCTTCTTTACAACTTGTTTATGGTATACCACCAAATATATTCTATTTATGAACTTTTGGTTGTGCGGTATATGTGCATGTAACACTCCTATAAAGGACTAAAATGAGTCCACAACAAAGAATAGGAAATTATATTGGTTTTGATTCTCCATATATTATTAGATTCCTTGAATCTTTGACCAGTGATGTTTTTAAAGCACATTTTGAAGACTACCATTTTGATGAGAAATTCTTGAAGTAAGAAAGTTCAACATAGCAACAAATGAATTTATACCACGCCTGAAACACAGAAGAAAAACTCTTAGAGAGTACTCATCCACAAAGCAAATATCAAATCTTCTATCCAAATCATCTTCTAATACTGATCCCTGAAGAGGAACCTCCTGAAGAGAATCAGGTACCTGGAAATAATGAAGTCTCCATAAACTATGTTTATACAGGAGAGATTTTGGAATGAGACAAAATTATCATAAATGATGTGTTGGATTGAAGGTTGCTTTTGGCATAACTACAAATGATGATAAATTTGAGCCACAAACTGTTGAAGAATATCGACATAGAAATGATTGGCCAATGTGGGAAGAAGCAATCCAAACAAAGTTAAACTCATTTGCAAAACGTGAAGTATTTGGACTTGTAGTCCATACACCTAAAAGTGTTATACTCGTTGGATATAACTGAGTTTTTGTTAGAAAACAAAATGAGAACAATGAAATTATGCGATATAAGGCACAACTTGTTGCAAAAGGTTTCTCGCAAAGAGCCGATATTGATTATGAGAAAACTTATTCTCTAGTGATTTATACAATCACTTTCAGATTTTTAATTGGTTTAGTAGTCTCAGAAAACTCTAGATATGCATTTAATGAATGTAGTTGCGGCTTATCTATGTGGATCATTAGATAAAGACATCAATATTAAAATCCCTGAAGGATTTACAATGTCTGAAGCTTTTTGTAATGACATAGAAGTGTTTATTCTATTAAACTACAATAATATTTATATGGGTTGAAGCAATCTAGTATGTGGTATAATTGTTTTAATAATTACCTCTTAAAAAAGGGTTTGAAAATGATGAGATTTTTTTGTGCATTTTTATTAAAAAAATAATATTCGGATTTGTTATTATTGCAGTATATGTTGATGATTTAAATATTATTGGTACTACTGAAGAGCTCACAAAAACTGCAACTTATTTGAAAAATAAATTTGAGATGAAAGATGTCGAAAGACAAAATTTTGTCTTGGTTTACATATCAAACATCTTTCAAATGGAATATTTGTACATGTATACAGAAAAAGTCCTAAAATATTTCTATATGAACAATGCTCATCCTTTGAGTACACCTATGGTTGTTCAATCACTTGATGTGAAAAATGACCCTTTTCGACCTCTAGAAGAGGATAAAAAAATTCCTGGTCCTGAAGTACCATATCTTAGTTCTACTAGAGCACTTATGTATCTTGCAAATTATATAAGACCAAATATAGTTTTTGCAATAAATTTATTGGCAAGATATAATTCCATTCCGACAAAAAGACTTGGGAATGAGTCAAACATATTTTGCTATCTCCACGGAACAACCAACATGAGATTATTTTATTATGTATCAAATTCACAATTGATTAGATATGTAGATGCAAGTTATCTCTATGATCCCCACAAAAAAAAGATTACAAACAAGCTATCTATTTACCTATGACAATATTGCACTTTCTTAGAGATCTGTCAAACAAGCATTAATGAGTACTTCATCAAATTATTCAGAGATTATCGCGATATATGAAACAAGTCGAGAATGTATATGGCTAAGATCAATTATCTAGCACATAAAGAAAAAAAATGGATTGTCAACTATTGAAAATTGTCCCACAATATTGTTTGAAGATAATATTGTCTACATCACTCAACTCAGATGAGACTATATTAAAGGAGACAAAATAAAATATATCTCACTAAAGTTCTTTTATACTCACGAGTTTTAACAAAAGAGAGAAATTGATATCAAACAAATCAGATCAAGTGATATTTAACGGATTTATTTATAAAGCTTTACCAACCTCAACTTTCAAGAAACTTGTCCATAATATTGGAACGCGTCATCTTAAAGATTTGTTATAAGAAATGTACTTTTAAAGGTAAGTCAATGCAAATTGTACTCCTTTTCTTTCACTCAAGGTTTTCTCATTAGATTTTCCCTTGCAAGGTTTTAATGAGTCAATTTGACATTGTTTTAATAAATCCTGAAATATTCAAACATGGATCTTGAAGTATCTATATTAAGCCCTCTATTGAATTTTAAAGTACATGGTCATTCAAGAGAAAATGTTATAAATCCATAATTATATGTATTGAATGTCTATGACTCTTGAGTTCATTTTTTTTATATATATAAATATATCACTTGTCTTAAATTTTTAGTATTTTAGAAAAATAGAAGAATCTATAATAAAAAAAGTATTTATCTATTATCTCTTTTAATTATATTTTGATGCCTGTATTTTTATATGTTATTTTTTTTATAACACTCTAATCATTGTCGACACCATGCAATATTTCTTTTTCCATTTTCAATGCAAGCAATATACAACAATCACATTAATAAAAAGAAAGAAATTAACTTGTAAATTTATATGATTTATAAATTAATATATATCTAACATGTAAAATCAAACTAAAAAACTAAAAAACAATTAAAATCAGACTCGATCCGTATAAAATCCGATTTTACATTTTATATATATATAGTTTTTTTCTTACAAACTTGCTTGTATTTATCAGCAGTTTTTTCTTTCCTTTATCTCCCAAGTGACGTGTGATTGTCAGATCCATCACCCCCTCTTTACTCACACTCTTCTTAAGTCTGAGCGTAACCGTGTCGATATCTTTATCTTCTTTCACATTTCCCAACATGTCACATGATTCCAATCTTTGTATTTATTGTTTTTATTTATCAAGCCCCTTTCTCTTTCACTGTCTAAGTCTCTGTCTTTCCTTTTCTGTTTGTCTGAAATATGTACATTCTTCCCTTTCCTAGGTTTCTTTCCTGAATCTGGTTTGCCGGGTTTTCTTCGTTTTTGGGTTTGTTTTTTAAGTGGATTTTGCTATTTATTTGGTGGTGAGTAGAGACCCTTTTCTTTGTTTTGTAGTTTGATTCTTGAGGTGGATGCAGTTGAGTCTTTTTTTCCCTTTCATTTGAGGGTTTGGTTATTGAGAACTCATTTGGCTAGCTTGGCTGGTGGCAGTCTGAAATTTGAAGATTCTGTTTTTCCTTGTTGAGACGGGACAGGACACGATCAAAAAGGTTGGACTTTTGTTACGTAAAAACATCTCCTTTTGTGGTAACCAGTTTGTTTAAGGATTGCATCCCTTTACTCTATTTGATCTATTGTCTGTATATTGCTATCAAGACTGACGAGAGACAAATTCAATCCCTTACTCCATTGTCTCTGTATTGCCATCCAGACTGACGAGAGGCAAATTCAATCCCTTACTCCATTGTCTCTGTATTGCTATCCAGACTGAGGAGAGGCAAATTCAATTCTTTTATTGTCCTTTTCATTCTCATTAGAATCAACTCTTGCCATATAGTTCCATCTATTGTGGTTGCCTCATCTTTGTTTCTTACTAGCTAATTTTGTTTTGAGCTTCGAGCTTTGAATTACAGAACAACTTATTATTTTTTTCTTTTGGTTTTAGCCAAGATATGGATATAATAAATGAGGCCAATGTTGATCATTTCAAAATTGGACCTTCATCAATCATTGGTAGGACAGTTGTTTTCAGAGTTCTATTCTGCAATTCAGCCTCACATTTGAGGCATAAAATCTTTCATGTGCTGCTGAATTATATTTATAGATTTGGTGGCTTCGTGGCACCTATGTTTTCATGGTTTAATCCAAGGAATCCACAAGGGATATTAGTCCTGATGACGATAATTGCATTTTTATTGAAACGATATACTAATGTTAAGTTGAGGGCAGAAACAGCCTATAGGAGGAAATTTTGGAGGAATATGATGAGAACTGCGTTGACATACGAGGAGTGGTCTCATGCTTCTAAGATTCTCGATAAAGAGACCCCAAAGATGCATGAATGTGATCTTTACGATGAAGAACTAGTCAGGAACAAGATTCAAGAGCTCCGCCACCGTCGCCAAGAGGGATGTCTTAGAGATATAATCTTTTGTATGAGAGCTGATCTTGTAAGAAACCTCGGAAATATGTGCAACCCTGAGCTTCACAAGGATAGGCTTCAAGTGCCCAAGCTCATAAAGGAATATATTGATGAGGTCTCAACTCAGTTAAGAATGGTTTGCGACTCTGACTCAGAGGAGCTTTCATTGGAAGAAAAACATGCTTTCACGCATGAAACAAGGCATGCTTTTGGGAGAACAGCATTGCTTCTGAGCGGAGGTGCTTCTCTTGGAGCCTTTCATGTGGGTGTGGTGAAAACACTGGTGGAGCATAAGCTTTTGCCCCGTATAGTCGCTGGTTCTAGTGTTGGGTCCATTATGTGTGCAGTTGTTGCCACCAGGTCATGGCCAGAGCTGCAAAGTTTTTTTGAGGATTCCTGGCACTCGTTGCAATTTTTTGATCAATTGGGTGGGATTTTCACTGTTGTTAAGCGGGTCATGAGACAAGGAGTTGTTCATGAAATCCGGCAGTTGCAATGGATGCTAAGGAATCTTACAAGTAATCTTACATTTCAAGAAGCTTATGACATGACAGGTCGAATTCTTGGGATCACAGTTTGCTCACCTAGGAGGCACGAGCCCCCTAGATGCCTTAATTACCTGACTTCCCCTCATGTCGTTATATGGAGTGCAGTCACTGCTTCTTGCGCCTTTCCTGGTCTCTTTGAAGCTCAGGAGCTAATGGCAAAGGACAGGGGTGGAGAAATTGTGCCTTATCACCCACCTTTTAATCTGGATCCTGAGGAGGGATCAGGTGCATCAACGCGTAGGTGGAGGGATGGTAGCCTGGAGATTGATTTGCCAATGATACAATTGAAAGAACTTTTCAATGTCAATCATTTTATTGTTAGTCAGGCAAATCCTCACATCGCTCCGTTGTTGAGACTGAAGGATATAGTGAGGGCATATGGAGGTAGCTTTGCTGCCAAGGTAAGCACACATTGCGTCATACTTACATTTTATGCTACCTTAATTGCTCTTGTTACATGTTTATTATTATGTCTGTCATTGAATGTCAAAACCCTTCCCAAGATGCTTGCTTTTCTTTTTTGTCGCTGGGTTTTCCCAGGGTTGTTAATTTACAGCAGAAATGCTTGCGTTTGGTTCTTTTCCCTGGATGGTGTATGAGGCAAAAGTTTTCCACCAATTTAATTTATTTGGACCAATGTCTTACGAATTTTAGTGCCCCAGCTCATCATTATCATTAGTTATCTTCGTATTTCATACAAAGCTATTCTATTCAGAGGCTGACTAAAAACTCTTCATAAATCACTCATGACATGTGAACTATTTGTACAACCGCATGTAACAGATGTAAGTAACGTGGCCATGTTTGCTTTGAAGTGGTTTAAGATCTCGTAAATAGTGGTTCTAGTGATTGAACTGAAGGAAGAGGGACTAGTGTTTCAATCGAGGTTCGTTGAATACGTGTTAGGGAATGCGGAGGATTGACTTCTGCCTTCAACTACATGTGTTCCTTGTTGGTGTAGAGTTAATGGTTCTAGACGTAGGTTTTGATTATGTCATGTATAGCAATGCAATATATGTTGTTTTCGTAATCCTCGAAGGGGGTAGCTCTTACACACATAAGGTGTTCTAGCATGGAGATGCTTCAGTTATAATGCTTGGTTCTTAGCCCTTGCTTGAAGTTGAGTGCTTCTGTTTCACATGTTTTTGGCTTTTTGTCTCTTACAGTTCTGATGAAATGAAAATAACTCATTTTGGTGTTTTAACTTTGTAGCTTGCTCATCTCACTGAGATGGAGGTAAAACATAGGTTCAATCAGGTATTGGAACTTGGTTTTCCATTAGGTGGACTTGCCAAGCTTTTTGCGCAAGATTGGGAGGGTGATGTCACTGTTGTCATTCCTGCCACTCTTGCTCAGGTACATGTCAAATTAAGGTCTTGCACTTTAGTAAGGTGGCAGTTTTACATAATGAAATAAATAAATTAATTAAAATGGGGCCTGGAATTGAGGTGTATTTATAAGTTTCTAAGAGGAATGGTGAAATCCAAGTTCAGCAGTCTGGACATTTCTGATTCAATTCGGCACAGCATGCAGCTTGCGAATTAATGAACATTTTTCTCCAGCCCATGGTTTAGAAGAAAAATAAAAGAACAGAACTTGTTGAAAGAGAATTAAATGACAATCTCTCCCATGGTGACTGACTGGCTGTTTGAATTCAATTCTTTTTTATCATGCAGTACTCAAAAATTATACAAAACCCAACTCATGTTGAACTTCAAAAGGCATCCAACCAAGGCAGAAGGTGCACGTGGGAGAAGCTATCTGCCATTAAAGCTAATTGTGGCATTGAGCTTGCTCTTGACGAGTGCGTGGCTATTCTGAACCACATGCATAGACTCAAAAGGAGTGCTGAGAGAGCTGCTGCCGCTGCCGCTTCCCATGGCCAAGCAAGCTCTGCGTGCACATTGAAATTTAGTGCATCAAAAAGAATTCCTTCTTGGAATTGCATTGCTCGAGAGAACTCAACAGGCTCACTTGAAGAAGACCTCCTTGTTGATGTTGCCTCCACATTCCATCAAGGGGTTGGTGTGGCTGGAGGAACTTCTGCTGGTAGGAGTTTGAGAACTCAAAGCAACCTGCATCATGATGGAAGTGATAGTGAATCGGAGAGTGTAGATTTGAATTCTTGGACAAGATCTGGTGGGCCTCTGATGAGGACTACTTCTGCAAATAAGTTCATTGACTTTGTCCAAACTCTGGATGTGGATTCTGAGCTCACCAAAGGTTTCGTGTATCATCCTAATTCACCCGGGTCTCAGATAGGAGGCAGGAATTTATATAATCAGATGTCCAGAGTGACAACCCCAGATAGAAAGTCAGAAAGTGAATTCGATCCGAGAGATTTTAGCATCAGCATTTGTACAGGTGGTTCTAGCATTACGGTCTCCGAAGGAGATCTCTTGCAGTCTGAAAGAATCCATAACGGGTTTGTGCTGAATGTTGTAAAGAAAGAGGACTTGGCACTTCCCAACAGGATCCACGAAAGTCACAATTGGGAAGTTCCTGAATTTGTTCAGCTTGATTGTCCTGAAAAGGACATGGATGCTAGCTCATCATCAGACTCTACTGCAGATTACGACGAAGATCCTTCCCCAACAAATTCCTTGCATGGAACAGCTTCTACTGATGGCCACAGATGATCCTGCCATTCAGGAGAAGCATGTCGTGGATGGTTAACTTTTTGAGTACCTCTTGCATTACCCTGCCAAACCATTGAGTGGAGTCGACTCCCAGGTTAGTATCAATCAAAGGTTCTCCCAGTCACAGGTGGAGTAGAAAATTGATTTTCAGACAAAAGACTTGGAAGTGAATTGCAAAGAACAGTTCGAAGCAATCTGCAACCATCAAGATGTTGCTGTTGTATACTAATTCTTGCACCACAATTGTATAGTTTCTGATTGATTGATTGATCTAATCAAGCCACAAGGAGAAGATTCAAAATAACTCCTGCTCAGTTTACACATTGCATTTGGTCAGTCTGTGGATATTCTCCACAACTCTGCATCAATATGTCTGCTAGCTGCCCGATTTCAAAAAAAATCCTAAACAGGGATTTGTCTCGTGAAATTCTTTGTTTCCAGGCAAAGCACTGCATCAATATGTCTGCTAAGTTCTCTACATGCTTTTAACAATCAAATTCTTTTCTCTAATTTTAATTTTTTTATTTGCAAATAAAAAAACAAAAAAACTTTTTTAAGAATAGAATGTGTGAAACGTTTCTTTTCCATGTGTGAAGCGAATATAGACTCGAATGTCTATATCAACTAACAAGTATGATGCAAGTCATTAAAGGAGAAAACTAGAACAAAAAATAAATAAAATAAAAAGGAAGAAACCTTAATTCATTGACTACCATAATTCAAAGGAGAAAAAAAAGAGAGGAGGAAGAATGTTTTAGTGATTCATGGCCTCCACGTTTCATTCATTGACTAACATATTATTGATTTGATGTTTTTCAAACAACCATTTTAAACATAATTGCGACGCAAATATGTGCTCGTGATTGTTAATTACCGTGTTTTAAAAATATTTTTGAAAAATATAATTTTTTATTTGCTTTAAATTAATGTTTTCAGAGCATTTCGATGCATTGGTATCAAAAATATTATTTTAATATATTTTTTAACCTGAAACACTTTGAAAAACAATCTCAACTACATTTTCAAACAGACCTTTAATTAATAAGATTCAAATATTATATTAAAAATCATTTTGATTTAAATCTTTATTTGTTAGATGATATCTGAATATATAATTTTCTGATGGTATATTCATCTAGTTCTCATCACAAACTATTATTTTATATTTTTATTTGGGGATTATAAAAAAAATCTTTATTTTTATTTGGAGCTGAATTTGATTTGATAACAATTGTAAGCAGATTCATCATCAAGGGAGGAAAGAAAGGAGTGGATATAAACAAGTCAAAACTGAAAACACAATTTTCCCTTTCCCCCTCATTCTTACACCACCCGACAAGCAATGGTGAGTGCTCGTGGTCCGGTGATTCCCACTGAGCTTACAGGACAAAATAGCGATGGTTTAGAAGTGTAGATGCAGTTGTTTTTAAAAATATTTTTAATTTAAAAAAAAATATTAAAATAAATTTTTTTTATATTTAAAAATTATTTTTGATATCCATAAAAATGATCTAAAAACATTAATTTTTTTAATATAAAATAAAAATATATTTTTTAATTTTTTTCAAAAATATTTTTGAAAGTAAAACAAAAACAAAAGCATGAGCCATGTCGTCGGCTGTCATACACCGAAAGAAAAACAAAAACAACATAAACGACAGAAGCATTTTGTGATTCGGAGCATGAATGTGATGAAAAGTGAAGAGAATGTCCAGCTGTTTGTAGAATCCGACACCGTTTTATTATAACTATGATTTTATTTATAAAGTAAGAGAATTCCGTGTGCCTACCTGTTTCCGCGTGCCGGTAGTGGTCGGCGCCAAAAGTGCGATCAATCTCCGCCGTAATTGTGGAACTGTTCTCGTCAACTTCCCACCATCCTCCTCCTCGGGTTTCCTTCCTACCTATAGTCCTATACATTAAATTATGGTGGACGCCAGCCTTCCTCACCTGCATCAGCATTTCCTCCACCTGCAATCTCATAAATATGTCAAGCTTGAACGCGATAAGATATTATTGTTTTTTCCTTCTCTTCTGGTAAGCTGTGGGCCACCCTCTTAATTTCTGACCTAATTTCAATCACACCGGGAACCGATCACGGGGTTTGTGATAATTGATCTTTATCAAGTAATATTATATGTAGAAGTTTCTGGAGCTGTAATTGACTAATTTCCATGATGCAAAGTGGGAGTGTTTCGAAATCATAGTGGTTAATCTTGATCAGGGTTTTATATTAGTCCATGGACATGATGCAATGGGGACCTAATTGAGATAACAATTTCCTGGATGATAGAATTGCGAGAGTTTAAACTTTAAAAGGACTGGTTTGACAATGGGTTAAAAGTCAGGGAGAGATTCGTAATCGACTATTTTCAGGACTTGAAGTTTTCAGGAGGCACCAAATTAAAGATCTTAATTGATTAAACATAGAAGGACCAAGGAGAAAATATAACATTTTATGAAAGGGTTGAATTGAAAAGTTTCAAACATTTGGAGGTGCCATGGACTCCCCTGGAAAAGGGTAGTTCGGCCCTTGAATGTTTTTCCTTTTTGACTCGGGTACTCATTAAGATAAAATTTACTCCCAATTGTTTGCTTCTTTCTCATTGAAAACCAAATATCAATTTTCAATTTTCAATTCATCAATTAATTTCTCGTATTCTGGATAAAAAAAAAAAAAAAAACTAAGGAAATGATAATAAATGGTCACATGTTTGTTTTCCCATAAAAAAATAAGATTCATGTAATATATTTTTGATCTAGGAGTTGAAAAGTTATAAGGAATTCAAAACATGGAAACAAATTGACAAAATAAAACTCATAAAATTAATTTTGAAGAAAAATAAATAAAAAATAAAGAATTTGGGTGGAATGTTATGGAGCAAGCACTGAGGATCTTACCTTCGAGTCTTCAAGCGTGTTTAAGATTTTAATAGAGTTTATTATTTAAAATTAAACTAAAAAAATTAATATTTTCAAAAACACCACCTTCAAGGCTTCAACTGCCATTAATGTGCTTTCGCTTGATTTCTTATTTATTTTGAAGGTGTTAGAGAGTGCTTTTAGAAAATATTTATGAAAAAAATTAAAATATTTTAAAAAATAATTATTTTGATATATTTTTAAATAAAAAATACTTTAAAAAACAACTAAAATTACACTCTCAAACATGCAATTAGGGTGAGGGTTATGTCCGACGACCATGGTTGTCAAAATCACGAGTTGACTCGTAAAATCGTCCGATTTTACGAGCCAACTCATCAAACCTTGTCAACTCGGGTATAAAAGTCGATTTTGGTCAAACTCGGTCAAAATTGATCAAAATCGGTTTTGATAGAAAATTTCAGGTACGATTTTACGATCCGAGTTTTCAAAGTCCCTTCCGTGTCGTGTTAAAATCGCGATTTTAACAATCAAACAGCACAACAGGCCACACTGATGTATTAAAGGATGGCAACCTCAAATGCAGGAAATGAGTGATGACCTAACTTTTTAATCCTTGTAGATTGTCGACAAGAAAAGTCAAGAAGAGAAATTTAAAGAACTTAAGAATGGCGACTGGTTTTTTCTTTGTTCTCTGTCGACAGAAATGAAAGACTTGGAAACCTTCCACGCAATTGCCTCATGCCAGTTCGGTGTCAAAGTTCTGTCCAAGAAATTCATGGGATGAATATCCATGCAAGCATCGTTTTCCCGGCTCCTCCTCCTCCTTTTAAACTCGATTTTCTTACCTTTTTAGAAAATAAAAAACAGCGAAAATAATTTTATTTTGCTCAGATTATAAATGTTCATTAAAAAGATATATACACATTAAAAAAAATCACATGCAAATCAACAAAAATATCAGTGTTTTTTTACCTCTTTGTTTTTTTCTTTCTCCTCCTCCTCCTTATAGAAACTGATAATGATTAATTGTAAAACTTTCAGTGTATTTCGATTGATTTTTAATTGTTACAGTAGTAGTATATATACAGGAAATTTAACCTACAATACATTCTGTTATGCTAAAATACAAAATTTTCGGTTGCACGAGAATAACGACTGTAATTTAACACTCTCCCTTGAGCTATAACATAGATATTTATCATGTTCAACTTGCTAATAGCGTCATATAATACCCTTCCTGAAATTACATTTGTGATTATATCAGTTAACTGATCTTCGGACCGAACAGATAAAAATTGTATAATTTTTCGATCAAGATTTTCTTTAATGAAATGTCGATCGATTTCGACATGTTTGGTACGATCATGTTGTACAGGATTGTGTGCAATCTTGATAGCCACTTTATTATCACAATGTAGACTCATGGATGTACTACAATCAATTCTCAAATCCTATAACACATGTTTTATCCATTATAATTCACACACATCATGAGTCATAAATCTATAATATTTAAAAAACAATACATACACACACACACACATACACTTTAAAGTAATTTCAAATGTTGACAACAATATGAAAAGTTTGATAACCAAACATATGAAACTACTTTTTATTAACCTAAAACTCAACCACAGTTTTAACCAAACACTTCAATTTCAGTTATGAACCTCAACTAAAAGTATTTTCTTATAAAACTATTTTTTTTAAACTTCAATTACAAAAATAATCACAATACCTAACACACCCTCGATACCTTTTGTTGTACAATTGAAAAAAGAAACACTGGATCTGGGAAAGAAAAGAAAAAAGTGTGCTGTAAGAACTAAGGGAATTGCGCAGCACATTCCATCCGAGGGTTTGTAGTAGAAGAATAAATAACAATAAAGGTCGGCAGTGCTTTTCTCTTCTCTCTCATAATTGATTAATTTGCGCACATTAACATGAAAATTTTAAATCTTATTAGTTATTTTCTGGATTTATCTTGAAAATAAATACAAAGATGTAGAGAGAATAGAACGTATAATCTATTAAAAGTGATAAAATAACTATAAACTCAAGAAATAACTGGTAAATTACCACTAATTATTATGTATAAACTTATAGAATTATTGTTGAAAACATAAATTTCGATGAATTTAAAAGTTTTTCTTGTATTAGTGCTGAAATAACTTGAAACTTCATCGTCGGCCCGTTGCATGCTTTTGAAATTTTAGGTTTTGAAACAGGAAGAAGAAGAAAAGTCATGACACCAAACGCACAGCATTTTCCCGGAAAGTTAATTCGCAAAACCCACCTCACAAATAATTCAATGGTGATGAAGGTTCAGCTATTTTTAATGTATTAAAAAACAAATAATCAGAAAAAGGTGGTTGGGGAATTAATTAATTAATTAATTAACTCTTGATCGGCAGCTAGCAGAATCCAAAACCTAATTGACCAGGTTCTTGTCACTTGGAAATGAATCACCAATTTCTGAATCACTAAAACCATGCCACAAAGGATAACCCGATAGACTGCCTTGAAGCCTCATCTGGATTAAGCTTTTAGTTAATTAAAATAAATTATTAACTCGGTTACACATATTAAATTTTATCAAATTTCTAATTATTTTATTTACCTATTTTAATCAATATCCTGTTAATAAAATAAAAATATTTTTATTCTAATGGGAATAATTAAGTCAAACTAATCCTATATAAGTGATTAATTAACACAGTAATTCAACAATTAACACAGTAATTCAACAAATCAAGCTCCTTTTCAGATTAGTGGACATGTTAAGTCTGAAAAATATGATATTCCCAGAGGTTTGAAGCCATTCATTCATCTTCAAACCCATGATGAATCTGTTAAAGTTATTTTTAAAAGTATTTTTTTATTTATAAATATTAAAATATTTTTTTAATTTTTTTTAATATCAATATATTAAAATGATCTTAAACATATAAAAAAATTAATTTAAAATAAAAAAAATTATTTTTAAAACAAAATATCTAACCAGCTAGAAAACAAGAGGATGGGGACAAAATCGTAAAGAGAATTAACTTTCAAGTAGAAAAGAAAGACGCATTCTTTTTCGGTTTGTGATTTCCAAGACATGGAAGGCAGGTCCCATCATCAGCTGATCACATCTCCCATATCAATCGTAAAGAGAGTTAACTTTCTTGTTGGAAAAAGGTATTTCAGATTTTTTTTCATTTTTATGTATAGTAAGAGAATGGATTTAACCTTAGAAAAGATTTTTTTTTTTTTTAATCTTAGATGGTACTTTGATATTTCTATAGGGACTTGTTTTGAAAGATGTTTAGATAATTTTATATTTTAAAGAATATTTTGAATTAAAATATTGTCGACGTGTTAGCACATGTGGAACACGCGCCATAAAAATGGTGCATGAAACGTCATACAATGGCCAAATCTGGCTATTCATTATCTCTATGTATGTGTCCTCGAGTGCTCTTTCACATGATATGGCACGTGTGGGTGTATGATAGTCGAATTGTCACTAGTGGTCAATTGTCGCTAGTGGTTGATTTTTTATATTTCTCTCTCTCTCTCTCTCTTATGAATGCTAAAATCCAAACATGTCCTCTTTGTTTATTGTTTGTTTATTTTAGTCTTTATTATTTTAAATTTTTATTTCACCTTAATTCCTTTTATTGAAGTTTTTTTTTTCAAGTTTTTCCTTCAATTTCAGTTTCTCATATATATATTTTTATTTTAGTTCTTATTTTTTATTTGTTTTATAATTTTAGTCATTCTAAAACAATCCCTATTTTTATTAGTATTTCTAAATCTATCCTTTTAGTTTTGATTTTTAATTTTTGTCCTTTTCTCTTTTATTAAAGTTTTATTTGTTTTCAATTGAGTCATTTAATTTTAATTTGTGTAGATAATGGTTTTTTAATTGGTACTTCTTCTTCTGATTTCTTATTTTTTCCCTTGGCATTTTTGTCAAAGTTATTATTATTTTTAATTTTTGTAATTCAAATCAAATCATCTATTTTCAGTAGTAATAGTATTTATTTTAATTTTATCATTTTTTTCACTTGCTTTTTTGTCAAAATTTTTATGCTTTTGATTTTATCCTCCAAGATAACAAAATTAAAAATTTATCATCTTACTTGAGCTTATGACATTGCAAAAAAATCTTTGTGCTCTTAATAACTTTTTTTTGTAACATTATTAAAAACATGGTCCAGCCTACCGCGTAATAAAAAAAAAAATTATATAGTAACTAGCTATTTAATATTTTCACACCTCCACCTCATCATTTATTGCTTAGTAAATATTATTTACTAGTTATATGACCCATATTTTATCAAAAAAATATAAACTTTTCAAATGCTTATTTTATGTATAACAAAAATCCGAATTATAAATAAAAAAAAAGCTTATGTGTTAATTGTGCCAATAAATAAGTAAATGTGTTAACGCAAATTGCATAATTGCATGTCAAATAGTTTTTTTCCTAACACAAATAACTTAATATGGTGTTATTAATATATTTTTTGATAATAAGTAAAAAATATAATTGTGAATAAAAAAATTGATTCTTACATATAATAAAATATAGTGAAAATTATATACGTTATTGAAAATATGCAAGATCTCAAGTTTATTACAAAATAGAAAAATATGAAAATTTTACAATTGCTACATTGAAATACAATATTCATATTTTTTTATTTATAAAAATATATAAAGAAAAAGAATAAAAAAATTAAAAAAGATTGATGATGAGAATAAAAAGAATTATATAAATAGACCACGTGTAACGTGATATATATTACAAGTATAAATGATAAAAAATAATATTTTGCTTCAAAAATAAATGTAAAGGAAAAAACTAAAAAAAATATTTTACAAGTATAGAAAAAAAATAGTAAAATGTAAAATATAAAAAGAAAAGAATATAAGAGAAAAATGTTTTTTATATATAAAAACAATTATAAATCTATAGTAGGAAATTAAAGAAAATTCTAATTGTGTTATTTATACAGTGTAAAACCATTTTTATACGGATGATAATTATAAAGCTTTACAACATGACAATCCACACCACAGATCAATCATGCGGAAGAAACACTTTATTTTCTATTTTATTGATTTGACTATATACAATTATACTGTATATAAGTAAATGATAGAAAAATAATACCATCATCAACGTATAAATACACGACAAAGACATGCATATATATATAGATATATATAGTGTACTACACTTCATGGAAGCTTCGTGGAAGTTGCCTCAATGGCTGTCACCCCGCCATCAATTTAAGCACCACCATCTGCTCTCTTTCGTCTCAAATCAAGATCTTTCAATTATTTCTCCTGTTTTTCTTAATTATAGCCCATTTCTCTTTCCGGGTCTCTCTCGATCCTTCAAATATCGCCATGCAACTCATAAAAAAACTCAGCCCGAAACGATTGTTCGGCTCCAAAAAAGACCGATCCATCGTATCAAGATCAGAACCATCGTCGTTTAGCTCTGCTTCTGTCTCCTCCTCCTCCGATGCCTCCGTTTCTAACGTTAAGCCCGATTCCTCCGCAGCCAACGCTGGTTTACGGACACCTACCAGTGTCTTGCCACAGATATCGTGTGACTGGTCCGATATGTCGACCGATTTTTATTTCGGGTTGACCCAAGCTTTTAAGGTAATCGACAAAGATAACGACGGCCTTGTCTCGAGAAACGAGCTGGAGGCTCTTCTTACCCGACTCGGGGCCGAGCCGCCCAGCACCGAGGAGATGACCGTTATGTTAGGTGAGGTGGACCATATTAGCGTCGAGGCACTCGCGAGTCGTCTCGGCTCGTCTTGCGAGCCGGCTGGGGATGACGAGCTGAGAGACGCCTTCGTGTTTTTTGATTCCGATCGTGACGGAAAGATAACGGCAGAGGAACTATTAAATGTTTACAAGGCATTTGGCGACGAAAAGTGCACGTTAGAGGATTGCAAGGGTATGATAGCAGTGGTTGATACGAACGGAGAAGGTTTTGTGTGCTTTGAGGACTTTTGTCGTATGATGGAGCTGCAGAGATCATGATTTTGTGATTATAAATAACATCATGGTTATAAATCATGTGGTGATTGTTTGTTTGTTTGTTGCTCTTGAAAAACTGTCCTTTCTTCTCTTTCTTCTTTTATTTTAAAAAAAAAAACTCTCTGGGTCTTATTTTCTTAACATGAAGCTTCTATCAGTGATCTAGGGAAATGAGATCTTGAAGAGATCACAGAGAAAGGATCATCCAATCGGACGGTTGTGATTGGTTGATCTTACTGAGAAAATTGTAATTCCCTCTACGGTATATATGAGGAAAAAGAATTCCTACCATTCAAGTGTTTTGTGGGTTTTTTGCATGGATGATGCTGGCTAATCATATATTAATGATGATCATACGATGGATGATTGCATCAATCATACATGACGCTCGACGATTTTCTCCATATCGGCCGATCCACCCGCAACTGACGAGATAAGATGCAATCGATTTCGGCCCGATACTTGTTCTGATCTGATAAGGTTTGAGCACCGAGAATTGAGTGAGAATTGACAATAGCCATAAATACCAAAATATCTGTTGATTTTTTTTATTGCGCTAATTGAGGTTATTGTTAATAATAATAATAATAATAATAATTAATAATAATAATAATAATAATAATAATAATAATAATAATAATAATAATGTGCCAATAATAGTTAATTAAGTTGTGTAATTATGTGGTTTTTAAAAACAAAACTTAATTGTTTTTTATAGAATCTTCTATCAGTGATCTGACGGTTGTAGAATGCAGTCATTTTCTCTTTTTATTTATTTATTAATTCTATATAATTTAGCTATATGAACACAAGATTCCCGTCCTCATCAGTTTCTATAATTATATTAATTAAGCTGCGTTAATTATCCATTGATTCGAATTTTTTAATATCCATTAATTATTCCAATTAAATAGTAGTTAAGATAAGGTGGGAATGTCCACGAAAATATTAATTCTGTATAGTGCAAAGTATTCTAACTAAAGAGAGAATATTCTCAAATAATAAAAAAATCGAAATCCGATAATTATTTAAGCAATTGTTATATTATTACAAGAAACATTATTCTCTCTTTAATAATTATAATGCGCTAACCCCATGAGATTATAATATTTTGTTTATTAAAACTAAAATTTATTTCAAATAACAAATAAAAGGTAAATAAACACTTATTTTATTATAAATTCAGTTACTTTATTAAATTTATGAAAATTACTATTTCTTTTTGGATAATATCTTGAAGGAAAAAACTATAATAAAGAATCCAATAAATTAAGTTTTATGATATGTAATATAATAAAAAAGTTAATTTTTCACAAAGTAACAATTTGTATTCTTAGCTATATTTTCTAGATGTAAACATAAAACTGATATATAATATCAAATTGTTATGAAATATATAATTATAAATAGTTTGATCTATTTAAATAATAAAAATAGATAATGGAGTGAAAAAATTAAACTAAGAAGTGGAAAAATATCACTCTAAATACATTATATTTATAATATGTATCAAGATAGATCATGAAACTTAATGTAATTAAATAATTATTTGTCAATTGTTATGATTGCAATAATATCAATAAAAATAATAATAAATAATAGTGATAATAATAATAATGAAATAATGATTATTACTGCAAGCGGTATTAAAAGGTTATGATGAAATACTAATAAAAAAGTGATTATAGTGATGATAATATGATAATTGTGGTAGTTATATGTTGGAGATTGTAATGAAAAATACTTTTTTGTTTGAAAATAATATATAAGTATTATTTTTTAAAACATATTTTTAATATTAGCGTATTAAAACAATAAAAAAAATACCATTTTTTTTTAAATTTTCTACAAAAATATGTTTTGAATACATTTCCAACCACACCCATCAGTTTTTTCTTCTCTTTTTTCTTATTTGGTGATTAGAAGATGAGATTGACTTGTGTTTGAAACATCGAACCCTCAATCACTTCTCAAAGAAAAAGTGCTGCTTTCAGTAGAATCGATTCTGCCAATGGAATCCAGATTCTGTTCTTCAGATTCAATCAGGTTAAAACGCGTTCATCACACACATCTCCCTTCCATAGGTCGAAGCTGAGACCCGTAGAAGTCTCTGAAAATGGGCGATTTTTTGGCGTGAAGTGAGGGGCAAGAACATGGTTTCGTGTTTGGTCTTGATTTCCAGTGGAGATCATCCATGGAAGAAGACAAAACGCATTGAAATTTCTACTGCAGAACATACTGATAAGCATCGCTGTCTTGCTTTTGGATCTATAATGGTCAGGAGAATGACATTTGGCGCTGATCATTCTTTCTTGTTTATGTTTTATTAATCTTCTTTTCAATAAGTGAATCAAATAAATAAATAAATAGTCTTTGCTTGGATGGCTACAGACATCATGATAAGCGTTTCCTCCAATGTCGAGACCCTTTTCCAGGAAACTTCCCTTCCTCCTTCAACTGTAGTTAAAGAAAACAAAAATGGTGGCTGGACTTTATCGTTTCATGACCAGGACAAGCTAGTGGTTTCAGACTTTTTGTTCTACGGCTGTTGTTTGAGAAACTATCAAATTGATGTGTTGTTTTTAGTAATTTTTAACTGGTTTCGAATAATAAAAATTCTGAAAAAAGTTATTTTAATTTACTTTCAAGCCACCATGCACCCCAATCTTCATGGCTGTTTTGTTTTGAAAGTTGAACACAGTGATGATTTTGATTGGGGATTGGAATATATTCATTGGACGGATATTGAACAGGTGTGTTTATATATAAATTATTGTATTTACAATATATTGTTTTTCCTTATCTCTATATAAAGTTGAGATAAGATATTCATGATTGTTTTTTTTATTTGATGACAAATAAGACTACCTAGTAAACAAATGAACTATGAGATCAATTTTTAAGTTGAATTGAAATAAAAGTTTTTTTTTCTTTGAATTATTTTAAAAAAGTATTTTCTACACCATTCTGGCAAAAGTTCTCCGATTGAAAACCTTTGGAAATTGCAACCATGGAGAAAATAAAATCGAGACTATATTAGAAACAAGCACAAAGTTGGAGGACTAAGAGTGTGATTTGAGCAAAGAGTAATTGGTTTTAAAGAATAATATAAATTATATTTTGAAATCTCTTAAAATTTTTAAATAAGATGGTTTCTTAATATGATATCAGAGTCTTATTGTCCCAGCGATCACGAGTTTAAATCTCATCACTTTCATTCTATTTGATGAAAAATTAAGTACAAGGTAGTGTGTATTTGTGCAGGTATTAAGCCCAAAAAGCTCTCGCTTGAAGGACGTCTTAGAGAATAATATAAATCACATTCTAGAATTTCACATGATAGTCGGAACAAACAATGATCCATGGACTCGTTCCATGACTCCCATCCCATTATAGCCAGATGGAATCACTTGCCGTCTGAAATGGCATGCAGCTTTCACCAATGGCTGGATTCAATAAAGCAATAATGGAAGCATTAGCTTGGTTTAATGTTTCAACTTCAATCTTCCATCGTGGAAGGCCCTACGACCACCCCATAACGTGAGATATTTGAAGAGGTAAGGATCTAGACAAGCCCCCATTTATGTGGTGTCCAGTAGTTATCTAGGATGATGGACCCAAGACTTTGGCCAGCATCGTGAATGCCATTTGCAGAGTGCCAACGTTGTTGACTCTCAAGTTTTGATTTTGATGGAGAATGGAGGGTCATACCCTTTGATTATGGAGCTCACAAATGGGAAACGGAGACCGTCCCGCAACTCCATTTCATTGCAGGTGAAGGCAGCTCGGGGGGGGGTTCGCAAGAAATAGCTCCAAGAGAAGTGGAAATCACAGAACAAGCCATTTAAAAAACTGCAGCATAGACGAATAATTCGGATTAGATAGCATTAAAACTAGAAGATATATATATTATAATTCAAACTCGAGACTTATTATATACATTTCAAGTATTTTACTATCACGTCATATCTCTTGAAAAAAAAAAAAAAAAGAAGCCGTAAATCCCATCACATACAGTAAGTGGAAAGAACAATTTTTTTAAATAGATTTTTAGCAATTATCTATAGGTTAGCAACACATGGGAGCTGATACTCGTTTGAAACCGGACTAAGAGAAGTCCAAAACTAGAGGGTTTTGAAGTTAGCAGTCCACTCAAGTTTTTGAATCAAATTGGGCCTCCAAGAACTTGGTGGAAAAGAAAATGAAGTAAAGACCATCAAATATTAGCCCTAGGCTGGATATAAAGCTCAACAATTCATCATGGAATTCGAGCAGGGCAATGTTGAGATTGAGTTATCCAGCATCTAGCTAAATGAAGTTCCTTCCTGCTTTGATTAATCTCCTCTGTGGAGCCTATCCGGGTTGGGGGAAGCTCATCGGCTCCAACTGAAGAAAACACCTGTGCCAGGAGTATTCTAACTTACGTGTTTTAGTGTTGAACGAGCGGTTTACCCGCGCGATGCGCCGGAACTTTTTTATTTATGTAGAAAATTGATTGTTTTTAAATATATTCTATTTGTTATTTTAATATTTAATTAGTAAAAATTATAATTGATAAAATTTATATAATCAAAATGGAAAGTGGTTCTTATATTTTGTAATTGCAGATAACGCAAGTAATTTTTTTTTATGAGTTGCATTTTTTTCTCGGTAATATTAGATTTTACATATTAGAAATAAAAATATTGTAATTATTTTTTTTCAGAAATAAACTTATATTTTTTTTCTCCCTATAATAAGTTATTTTAATGTTTAATTATTGAAATTGTAATAGATCAAATATGTTAGAAATAAGTTTTTTCCATTGTATAATTAGTATGCTTGCCCGCGCATTGCGTTAGGGTTTTTTCTATGTAGAAAACTATTTGATTTTTAAAATGTTGGAATTAGTTGTTTAAATATTTAATCAGTAACACTATAATAGATAAAATATGTAACATATAAATTTTCCCCCCGCCTAAAATGAATAGTTTAATCTAAATGGAAAGTGGTTCTTATATTTTTAATTGTAAATGGCCTAGATAAATTTGGCAATTTTTTTTTTGAGTTCCATTTTCTCCCTAGCAATATTAGATCTAACACATTAAAAATAAAAATATTGAATTTTTTTCTAGAAATGAACTTAATTTTTTTACGTGCTATAATGACTTATTTGCCGTTTAAAAGGAACATGAATCGAAACTGGAAGTGACCCGTATATTTTTTAATTGTAGATAACCTAAGTAAATTTGTAATTTCTTTTTGAGTTTAATTTTTTTCCCGGTAATATTATATTTAAAATATTAAAAATGAAAATATTGTAAATTTGTTTTTAAGAAATAAACTTAAACAAAAGAGTACCAAATTTAAATTCAAAGGCAATTTTTTTTATAAGATTTATTAATTATATTATTATATTAAATGTATTTAAGAATATTGATATTAATTGTTTTTAAGGAAAAAATCCTAGGTCATTTTTTCCTCTCTCTATATATTTATAGGCGATAATATTCAATAAATATTAAAACATATAATTAGTCTGACATATTTTATAGAGTAATCAAAATGGGAAGTGATTCATATATTTTTTAATTATAGATAACCTAGGTAAAGTTGTCATTTTTTTTATGAGTTGCTTTTGTTCGTCATTAATATTAGATCTGATGCACTAAAAAAAAATTGTAATTTGTTTTTAAAATTAAACATATTTTTTTTCCGTGCAATAATTATTTCTTAGTCGTCTAGAAAGAACAGTATAATCGAACGGGAAGTGACTCACATATTTTTTAATTGTAAATAACCTAGGTAAATTTGTCATATTTTTTATGAGTTGTCTTTTTTCCCCAGTAATATTAGATCTAACACATTGTAAATAAAATATTGTAATATGTTTTTAGGAAAAAAAAAAATTTTGTGTTATAATGATTTATTTGCCGTCTAAAAAGAATAGCGTAATTGAAACGGGAAGTGACTCGTATATTTTGAAATCCAGGTAAATGTGTCAAAAAAAATTCAGTTGTATTTTTTGCCCAATAATATTAGATCTGAAATATTAAAAACCAAGATATTGTAATTTTTTTTAAGAAATAAATTTTTAAAAAAGAGGAAAAAATTAAAATTAGAACATAGGTCAAATCCTAGGTCATGTTTTCTTCTCCCTATATATATTCCTATGTGATAATATTCAATAAATATTAGAACATATAATTAATGATAGACTAAAAATATTCAAGAAACTTTAACAAAAGATAAAACAAAAAAATACAATAAAAAAAAAAAATTATCATTGCTATTACTGTCAAAATAATAAAAATTATTAAATTATCCGGAGGAAAAAAAATATTACCAAAAGAGTAAGCAAGAAAAACAATTAAATTATTATTATTGTTGTTGTTGTTGTTGTTGTTGTTGTTGTTGTTGTGTTAAGTACAAAATTAAAATTCGAAGATCATTTTTTTTTTATGTTATCCGATTTAATCATTATATTATTATATTAAATGTATTTAAGAATACTGATATTAATTTTTTTATTCAAAAAATCTTAGGTCATGTTTTCTTCTCCCTATATATATCCCTATGCGATAATATTCAATAAATATTAAAACATATAATTATAAAAGACTAAAAATATCCTAGAAACTTTAACAAAAAACAAATATCATTGCCATTACTGTCAAAACAATAAAAATTATTAAATTATCCGGAGAAAAAAAAACATTAACAAAAGAGTAAGTAAGAAAAACAATTAAATTATTATTATTATTATTATTATTATTATTATTATTATTATTATTATTATTATTATTATTATTATTATTATTATTATTATTGTGTTAAGTACACTTATATATACATGGACAAAAATAGGGATTATTCTATAAATATAAAAAAATAAAAGTATAAGGGCTGAAATGAAAATCAAATATAAAGGGATTAAATTCGAAAATTAAAAGTCTAAGGGATGAAATGAAAATTACATTTATTATCAATTTAAATTAAAGGACAAAGTTGAAAAAATCGAAACTTGTGTACCGAATTTATTGAGCCTTTATAGCCAATCCGGAAATTAAAAGTAGGAGGACCGAAGTGAAACTCTCACATTCAATCAATTAAAATCAGAGGACCCAATCGAACTAAATCAGAACTTATATAATAGAAATCAGGACCAAAATCAAAATTAAAAGACGAAGGACCAAAGTGAAAAGGAACAAATAATGGGGGACTCTCCTGCACTTTTACGTGCAGGAGAGAGAGAAAACATTGGCAGCGCCTTTAACCGGTCACCCCCGCGTCCACAAATATTTTTCGGGTACACGCGCCACTGCGGGAGGAAGACCATGCGGAGGCGCCTCGAAAACGACTTCGGAAGACCATTTCCGATCACCGTACAACGCCGCACGCGCCACCCAAATAGGGCGTGAGACGAAAAACCGACTGGCGCATGCGCCTCACACCTTGACAGCCACGGAATAAAAAATAAAAAAATAGGGTCAATTACTGTCCTGCCCCTGTACTGAAGTCAACGTTTTTGTCTTATTAGGGGCTATATCATATTTAGTCATAAAAAATAGGTTGCGGCGGACCGGACTGCACCGGACCGGTCCGGACGCGTGCAATGACAGTCGTGCCCCTCAGCCGAAATCATTTTTTGTCTTATTATCGGGAATAAAAACGTTAATACACTGTTCACAATAGGAAAAGACAAAAAAAATGCTGGACGTGCACTTGCGAAGAATAGAGAGAAATTTCGTGTCCACAATGCCTATGAGTGTGTGTGTACAGTGCATGAATAGTGAAATCTGTTTTGTTTTAGATATATAGTAATGTGATTGATTTTGAAATTGTTTTTTTTTATAAATGTATTAAAATATTTTTAAAAAAAAAAAATTATTTGTGACAGTACATGAAAATAATTTCATAACACACAAACTAATAATTTAAAATAAAAAATAAAAAAAATCAATTTTTTTAAAAACATTTTTGAAACGCAAAGATATTAGGAATGGTTTTTCCTACGAGGTTCCATATTTTTATTTAAAAAAAAAATAAAAATAAAAAATTTGATTATAAAGTTATAATAACTAATTGTAAGAAAATAAAAATAAAAAATTTGATTATAAAGTTATAAGAACTAATTGCAAAAAAATAAAAATAAAAAACATTGATTATAAGGTTATAATAACTAATTGCAAGGCTTTTACTCATCAACTCAACAATCCTGATTTTTTTTCCAATTTTTTATTGGTGATACGTAAACTATTATCAACAGAAGTATATAGAATGTATTTTTAAGAAACTAGAAGGAAAATATATGATTTTAAGAGGATCAAACAATTTTTATTTACTCACACAAACTGTTTTATTTATACTGAATATGGAATAATAAATACTAATATGAATATCTGAAATCCCATTAATATCAAAGTTGTAAGTTTTGTTTCGGTTGAAACGGCCGAAATGTTTTGTATCAGTTAAAAAAAAAAAAAACGATGTTGTTTTTATCTTGGTTCAAATTCTGGTTTATTCTGGATTTTTCAATCAAATAACAGCTGAATTGTTCTGGTTTCGTTTCGCCGATTCCGTTTCACCCAAATAATATATTTTTTTTAAATAATGAATAATTTTACAATATAAATCATATTTTTTAATCCGACCGTTAGATTGAGATAAAATTTTACGAGTAGTCTCTTGATATATTTATATATATTTTATTAAAATTTCAGAGCAATAAGAGAATGTAATAATCTTGCGAGATGGATGATGTAATTCTCATAATATTATACATGTTTATAATTTTTTTCAGAAAAATTATTTTATTGTGTCTTTTTTAAATTAAATTGCACAATTCTAAATATTTTATTTTTGAATTTCAACTATTTTTTTAATTAATATATTTAATTATATATATATATATATATATATATATATATATATATATATATATATATATATATATATATATATATATATAAACACACATAAACAGTATAAACACGAAACGGCATGCCGAAAGCTCCAAAACCAAAACATTCCGTTCTAATTGAAAAAATAAAGCACCAACCGAAACATAATTTACAACTTGGATTAATATAGTATGAATATCTAATTTTATTATCTAATAAGTAATGAGAATGGGTATATATATAGTAGTAGAAACTTGATCAATAGATATCCAATACCAAACAATTAGGGTAATCATATTGTATCCAGCATCGTTCATAACAAGAACGTGAATAATGGGCTGTATAATTCATTATATGACATAATATTGATACAACTTCGATGTCTGACTCTAAGATATCATCAGAGATGAGGAATCCTTGATTTAGGTCCAAAGTTCTTGTGGGAGGTCGAATTGGATGGTCTGGAAAACAAAGAAAAGAAGATAGAAAACTGCACTAATTTGCAGAAAGAAGTTTTAGGCAATTGTTTAAGCTGTGCTTGCATCCAAGATGTTTACCTCAGGTTACTTGTAAACCTGAAGATAGAAAACCTCATATTGTTTTCAAGAGGTTAATTTTATTTTGCGTGTCCACCTTGTAAAACAAAAGAGATCAGAAGCGTATACTAATCAATTAATTGCTTTGTAGCTGCATAATTTAGGGATGTTTTTTATTCACCAGAAATTAGATTTTCCTCCAAGTTTCT
The DNA here is from genome assembly GCA_029030765.1 of Salix suchowensis. Classification (NCBI taxonomy): domain Eukaryota; kingdom Viridiplantae; phylum Streptophyta; class Magnoliopsida; order Malpighiales; family Salicaceae; genus Salix; species Salix suchowensis. Next base: position 27,776,687 of record CM054995.1, read on the forward strand.
TGCAAAACAAATTGTATCAGCCCACCAAGCACTATTTCTCCCCGCCTTTAAGCTGATAGGTAAAACTCTAGAATATAATTTATATTATTGACCAACACATTTCCTCAAGTGAAAGTTTTTTAGGTTTGAAACTTGCACACATATCCACACCACTTTGTGCTTGATTTTTATCAAATAGAATAAGGGTGGTGAGATTAGAACTCGTGACCGCTGCGTCAACAAGATTTTGATAACATATCAAAAAATCATCTCATTTAAAAACTTAAGATATCAAATAAGATTTCAAATACGATATATATTATTCTTTAGTTTTGTTTGAATGAAATTCGTTTTGGGTCAATCCATTTACCTTCCGAAACAAAAACTAAAGATTGCATTCATACACTTTCAAGGTGCAAGTACTAGCACAAAGTACTGAAAAGCTGATTTTTTTTTCCTTCCTATAAATTCATTCGTTTTAGAAAGCAGAGACCCTTCGCATACTTGCAAAAATGTTATCATGGGAATACATCTAGGGGTGTTCAAAGTTAAATTCGACCATGGATGGGCTCTCATCAGGCCCTCTCTTACCATCTCTACCTTATCTCAAACCTATAATGGGCTCATTTAACCTTGTTAAAAGCAATCCCAATTGTTTCGTGTTGCTTTCTCAAAGTAAGAGTCCCATCAAGAACAATCAAGAAACCCTTTTAAGGTGGTTTCCATTTACTCTAGAAAGGTGTTGAATTCAAGAGTGAGAAATCTCACTCATCCCTCCAGGAAAAGCTGTACAAGCATGAGATGATGCACTGCCGAGCTCCAATATTCTTTTTTTGGGGGGGGGATAACAATGAATTTTGAAAAAAAATAGTAGAGTCTAACATATATACTCGTGAACCAAATCTTTCCTCGACAAAAGAAGAAAAAAAAACAGGACAAACTGTTACCTTACGGGAGTTCACTTTGGAGCTTTCATAAGAATACAAAAGGAAGAGCACAAAATCTTCAAAATAATGTTTTTAGTAAGTGGTAAAATAAATATAAAAGGGTTTTATTTAATTTATTTCGTAATAAAAACAAAAGATATGCTTGTCCCAATGTCATATAAGCACTGTTGTAAGAGACTTCAGGATGAATAATGGGTTGAAATAGCAGTTAATGATTCTAGTAACCATCATATAAATACATATTTTTCTGAGGAGTAGCGCTGTAAATATTAGTCAATCTAACATATCTTCACCAGTCATTATGTTTTATCGCTACCAGCTAAAAAAACCCATGTAAAATGTTCTTATTCTCAATAATTCACAACACCACCTTATTTCTGACTTCTGAGCATATAATTGATGAAGCTTTGATGGTGGGAGGGAGAGAAGGGCCTGACCAGTAAGAGGTCTTGACCTAGCCTAGGTTACTAGGTAGCTACAACCATAGCCATGCAAAATATAGATTAATAATAATATATAGGACAGAAGTCTATAATGGAGGAGGGAGAGGGAGAGGGAGAGGGAGAGGGAGATAAATTTAATGGAAGCACCAAAACAAGCAGAGGAAGATAAAATCCCCCGTCTGAAATCTGAAGGAAAAGAAATGGGCCACTAAAGAGGGAACTGACAAGACAAGACAGCCCCACGCTTGTCGGCCATGCCCCCACAGAGAAACCCTACACCACACATGCACACACATTTCATTTGCAGATCAGAGATGATGATCATGATGCTCATTGACAGTGGTTGAGTTGACCATTTGGCTTCTTCTTCGTATGATCATCCTATCACTGCTACTGGCTATCTCCTTCTCTTTCTATCCATGGATACTTCCTTCCATCTTCCCTCTTAAGGTTTACCATTGATTGATTTGTGTATGTAAAGCTTCTGCTTATTGTCATTTTGCTAAGGATGTTGTGTCTGTTCACGTGGTCTTAGAAATTCCATGTATAATAATAATAGCAGCAGGGGAAAAAAATAGTATTATTGATGAAAACTGTTCTTCATTTTATATTTACTGTTTGGGAAGTTTGGTGTTATTATTTTTTAAAATATTTTTCATTCAGAAATGTATTAAAATAATATTTTTTTATTTTTAAAAATTATTTTTGATATTAGCATATGAAAATTATCTAAAAACACCAGAAAATTCATTTAAATAAAAATAAAAAATAACTTTTTTAATCTTTTTCAAAATCGCTTTTTAAACGCAGTGACAAACACCCCATAATACTTTCCTTCGTGTCTGCAATGCATCTTAGTGACTATTTAGGAGTGGGTTTGCGGTTATGTTTTGAAATTGCTTTTCGTTTAGAAATGCATCAAATGATGTTTTTTTTATTTTTTAAAATTATTTTTAACATCAGCACATGAAAATGATCTAACAACACCAATTTTTTTAATTTAAAGTAAAAAATAAAAATCATTTTTTTTTTCAAAAACGATTTTAAAACGCAAAGTTAAACACACCCTTAAAAGAATTTAATTCTACTTCGTGAATTCATAATAATTTTGCATTTAGCCTCTTTAAAATGGAATATTTATTTCTCAACTTTTTATTTAATATGATGACATCCCAAATTAAAGAATTTAATTCTGCTTCTTCTTTTCACAGCTTTTAATTTTCCTTCTGCCCATCCTAAGACAGCATATGAATTAATAATTAATTTATGACAGCTTCGATTTTTTATCCCCTTTGTATTTAGATACCAGCTCGCTCAGTCCGTACCGATTTATATGTTGAAAACTTTAGCCCACCATTAATGGCTTCTGTTCATCATAGAAGATAGATGGTGTTTTTACTTAGAGTTTAATTTTAATATTTTACTAAATTGGACGGAAGACTGCTGTTTAATAAATTCTTAAGAACATATATTTTATTAAATGGAATGTTTTTCTTATTTTGATATTTTTTATTAGCACCATGCTCTTTAAATTATAAATAAAGATAACTAAAATAGTTTGTTTTATTTTTTTTGTAAATTTTCAATAATTTATAAGAAGTATGAAATAACGTATCCTTTCATTCTAAAATACATTTTCCAAAGAAAATTCTGTCATAATATTTTGAAACATAAGAAAAAAAAAATAGAAATAATATAAAAAGAAAACATGTATTTTAAATAAAGGAAAATATTTTTTCAGTATTAAACATAAGAAAAATCTATCATAATATTTTGATACTGTCAATTGAATTATTTTATAAAGAACAATATTATTTATCAGACGAATTAAGTTTTAAATAAAAAATCTATCATAATATAAAAGGTATATTTCAGTAAGAGAAAACATTAGAAATAATATCTTGATATTTTATATATAATTGACGAAAATAATTAATAAAAAATAAAGTATCGTCTAGACTTGTAACCCGACATTCTCCCCCCTGTTTTTTCCCCCTAATAATGTGTACAACACATTATTTTATATACAACACATTATTCATTGTATTTTTGTTTTTAAATAATCAAACAATATGTTGTCTACAGTTGCAAACTACGTGACATATACTGAGAGTCTGGTTAACATTGTTTTTCAAATATTTTTTATCCAAAAATATATCAAAATAATTTTTTTTATATTTTTAAAAATTATTTTTGACATAAGCATATGAAAATATCTAGCAATATATTTTTTTAATTTTGAAACAAAAATTCATTTTTTTTCAAAAAAAAAACTTTTAAAATAAAATATCAAACAGGCAATACATGCTATTTATTGGTTCGATGGTCAAAAAGCCAAGGCTGGAGCATTGAAACTCCAAAAAACAGTTTTTTCGAAAATTTACACATAAAAACACACAATAACAGTATCTCAATTAACTTATTTGCAACCTCAAAACACTTTTTAATTTGTCAAGTAAAACATTAAGCTAAAATAAGAAAACATTCAGCTTAATGCCATGAAGATACTGTTTTTAACTAATTTTTAGTACTTTAGTCTCTGGATTTTATTTTCTTTATAAAAAATACCTTCTCAATTGGAAGCTTCTCCAACATCTTCTTTTTTATTATAGAATTTTAGTCCTTGTAAAAAACTCTTTACTATTCAGTCCATCGATCCATGCCCAAAGTTTACGTTATTCTAATGTAGATAAATTTGGTCTATGCATGCCTCTATAAAAGAAAATATACAATGCTAAGTGTGAATATTCCTTTTCCTATCAGGTTTATAAGAATCGTTGCTGCAATTAATATGGTTAGTACAATCACTTCCGAACATGTTATTAACCCTAAAAATCTTACTTATGTTATATACATACACACACACTTCGTTGATTTATAACTTTTTTCATTAATTTTAAACCACATATATTGTTTTATTTTCCATAATTTCTCTACCTCGTATAGGATATTCTTAACATTCCGTCCCTTCAATCTTTTTTTTTCTTTTCATACCCTTAAAATCTCACCCTTACCTAAACACTTTTCTCTTGAAATGTTTCACCTTATACCAAAAGCAACCTAAAAAAAGAGAGCTCAAATGGCTTGCTATGCTAATTTATTCCTATCGTTTTCTCTTTTAATCATCAGTCCAATCAATAAAGCCAACATAAAGTGAAAATGATCACCAGCCATATCATAGATAGTGTAGATCTTAGCCAAAAAAAGGCTAGGAGAGTTGTGGTTCATCGGATACTAATCCCATCATCCAAAGCTAATTCTGCTCTAATTTTTACGTGGGGTCAGTCGAATTTCTCTTAATTCCACTTTAGAGGTGCAAGATCTACTCATCGACAAGTCAGGCATTGCAAGGAGATAATTTCAAAGAAGCTAGTGATAATTACTCGGTAGATCATGAGAGCCAAAACAATCCCTACTTTTTGTTCATCGCCTTTTAATTTGCTACTAATGGTGTGATTTCGTACTCGTAAGGCCCACTGCCACGGTTGGATGTTGAAGATCTTAATCAAGATAGATAGATGGTGTTGTGGACTTGACTAATAATCTTAAATTCTGAATTTAGGGTTTAATCAACGACTATAATCACACTGCTATGAAAAGACATTTTCGATCAGTGAGTGGCGTTTTTACAGAAACAACAGGATTTGGTATGAAATTCGATGGCATCATTGCACATAAAAAGTTGAAAAGACTCCATTTGCTATAGTTGTAAACCTTAAAAGCTCGACAGCCTGAATCCCTCCCTGATCTGTCGAATAGTTTCAACCCGTTTCCCTCATTTGGGTCCTCGAAGATTTAAACTCACTTAATTAGGTAACAGAGCATCATGTTTCAAAAGCTTCATCGCCCACTTGCTAAATTTGTCAATCTGTGTCTTCTTTAACACCAAAAGCAGATGAAATGATTTCCATTTAAAGGCTTAAAGAAGCACTTTGTGCTTTGTAAAAGCAAAGGCAGAATTATGATCTTAACCGAGCTGCCTGCCTAAAGTTTGGGAAAGGAGGCGTGCACAGGCTCTTGATTAACTCTATGTGGCTGCAATAATTAATACATACACACACAATGATGTATTGATTAATACTTTTGTGTCCCAATTTGTTTGTCTATGCTTTCTCTTCGAAGATGTCTCGTAATTTCTGTCTACTTTCTATATATGACTTTTCAATATTGTTTCTTAATCTTTCTTTTTTTTATATATAAGAATATGTATATACACACAAAAACAGTTTAATATAAAAGTTTAGATGTCACATAATATGAAGTCATCACTATTTAGTCACTAAAAAACTTCAATTGTCAGATGAGATCTTATGAATTTATATTATTCTCTAATATAAAATAAATCAAACAATAAATAACGGTTTTGTTATATAGCTAGAAATCAAATTATAGACAACCTAATTGGAACAAAGTGTGTGTATATATATAGTTTTTTAAATTAATACTTATGCATGCATGTGTGATTCATCACAATAATTCAATAAGAAGAATGCAATCGGTAAGAGAAGACAAGAATAAACATTTCGTGATTGTTAAAAAAAATATATATATATTAAAATAATGTGTTCATATTTTGTATGTGATTGAAAGCTAAAATGAAATGTGATAAAATCATTTCAAAAGTCTATTTAAAAATCTTAAAAATAAAAACTAAATTTAGATGCAATTTATTATTACTATTTTTTTTGCATATTATGTATATAACAATTGAAAAATATAATTACAAGTTCTAATAAAAAAATATAAAATATTATTTAAGGACCATTTCAAAATTTAAAAGTAGCTGAATTATCATGGTAAATAATATTTTTAGATTGCAAAACAAATATCAAGAAAATGGTTAGGGCCAACACTTGGTTGAAACAAAGTAAATGTGTGTTTGGATTTATAGGTTAGGCCTACATATATGATTTTGTTTATATATTATTTAAGGGGTAAATGGTATGTCATCAATCTCTTTTTAAGAAGAAAAATGCAAACAACATGTCAATTTGTAGCTTAGATTCCCACCACTAAGGGTGATAAAAAAAATAAAAATAAAGGACAAGCGTGTTGTGTTTAATATTTCATTTTTCAAAAATATATTTTGCATAAAAATAGCTTAAGAACATTAATAAACTAATATCTCAACTTGAAACATGTAAAACTTGAAACATAATTAATTAGAAAAAATATGTAGTGTATTTTACTTTTAAGGCAAGATAAAGGTTGAAAATCACCATCAAACACTCTTCATCAAATAAAATCCTTTGACATGATTTTTTCTACTATATTGGTTGCTTAAAGCATGACAACCAAAAACCAGGTCGCGCTACAACTGAACATTCGCCTGTATTAGATATTGTATAATTAATAAAACGTTGAACCCTATTGCAACAATCCATTCGAACTCTTAGGGTGATTCACGATATATCCATGAACGATTCTCCATAACTTATATATCAAATTTATATACAATAATCATGTATTAATTAAATACATTAATTAAACAAATATAATTTTACATAATCTAAAACAAATCGTAACATGTACACATCAAAAAATCATACAATAAGTTTATATGATAAAAAGCTATAAAACAAACAACAGGCACCAATCAAAATCAATACACTTCAAAAATATGAAAAACAATTAACATATTAAAATTAATTTTTTTAAAATATGATAGATTTTCTTACTTAAAGTGAGAACCATAAAAAAATTGAATCATAACACAAATGCTTCTAAACTTGGTGTTAGAGGTGGTAGATTTGTTGTGAGAGGTTAAACAGTGTTGAAATCAGGGGGGAAAGGGTGGTTGGAGGGTTGTAGAGAAATAAATACAGAAAAAAAAAGAGAAAAGGGGATGGGAAAGAGGGTCGATGAATTGATCATAAATAAAAAAATTACCGACGAAATTACTAACATATTATGTTCATTGGTAATTCTGTCGGTACAATATGCCACACTATCATACTAGAATGCTTTTGAATCCCACTGAAATTTAACCTCAAGATCCGTTGGTGTTTACTACCAGTATTTACCGACAGAGTAATTTTGTTGGTGAAGTATGCCACCTCATCGTACCATAATATTTGTAAATCTCATTGTAATTTTGTTTGAAAATCCATTAGTGTTTACTACAAATATTAACTGATAGAATAATTTCCACTGTATTTCTATCGGTATTCGATAATGTTCACAGTAAAATATGAATTAAAATATTCTGGTGGAATTTCCATTTGAATTACCGGATTTCTTGGCAGTGTCTTTTCTTGAATTTGATGTAAGCAAAATAGAAGACAATGAAAAATGGTAAAGGGTTTTAAAACATGGTTAAACAATTAATTGTCCAGCACTACCATATAATTCAAACTCACCTACATTAAATATACACACGGATAGAAATTAGCTCCACATGAAATGAATATTTAAGCTGAAAATAAATAAATAAATAGGAATTACAAAGGGGCATTAATTTAATATACGAAAACATAAGGTTGCAAATTCAGAATCTCTGTATTCTCAAGTCCCTTCATATCAAACATTTCTCAAAGATAAAATGTTAAGCTTCAAAGTTTTTCCCTCCTTCCTCTTGTTTAAATTTCATGAGATGATGATAAGAGAGCATATGAAATCTACAAATATACCCTAAACTAGTTAGTTTCCAGATATACAAATTAAATAAATAAAAAAATAAAAAAGTTGATTAAAAACTCGAATCCCTTGCAATTCTTAGTTAATCATTGCTGTGAAAAAGGCTACAAGTGTATGAATGGGTCGATCAACTTGCCTCTAGCCCCAAAAGGCCAAAACATATTAAAATATAATCTATTTTTTTTATTTTAAGAAATGAAGATAATGTAGTTTTGATTTTTAAAAAAGAAATTTGATGTCGATATTTAGGGGGGGTTTGAATTTTTTTATTCTGTTTTAATGCATTAATAATTATAAAAAACTAATTATTTGATGTATTTTTAAAAAAATAAATATCTTAAATGTGTAATTAATACGGAACTCAACGACTGCGACGAGTCAAAGCAATTTCATAACTAATGTTTGGTGCCATGCTAAAGTACAACTATTGAGAAACATTATTCAATTCTGACGAGGTAAATGACGGGAATAGCCCTGAAGTTTATCCAATATACATTCCGATCACTCTGACACCATTACCCACCGGTCACAGACCCTTCCTTAACTGAAGTTAGCACTGTAGATTCTTTGAAAACACAAAATTTACAGCCCACGGAGAGAAGATCGATCAATGACAATCAGGCAAAAGGAATGAGAGAGACTAGAAAGAAAGAAGAGACGTGAGATCACCCTCTCTCTCTCTCTCATCCTCTCTCTCTCTCCCCTTCATCGTCTCTGATGGGGAGCAGCAGGATACTATTTATGGCAGGCTGTGACAGTTTTGCACGTGGGAGTCAGCGCCTCTCGCTGCACATAAACACACAAATCTGCTAAACCTTGAAAAGAAAGAGAAAGAAAAACGAGTACTCATTGATAATGTCTGAGACAGACATGGTAACTGTATAGATCAGAGAAGGGACTGATGGAGAGTGATCATGCTTATCGACACGTGTCGTCAGCTCAAGAGTGTTGAGGGGTCCTGGGGACCGTTTCTACGTCGTATAGGAGTACGGTTTCTTAGCCGTTTTTTGGGGGGTAAAAAGTGGATCTCTAGATGCGTGCCTCCTCCCCCTCCTCCTGGTGGTGGTGGTGGTGGTGGTGGTGCCTGGTAGGACGGGCTGTGCTGAAAGGTCAGGTCGCCTGTCTCCATCAGCATCTTCTCACATGCACCTCTAGTCTTGTCAAATCATTTGGAATCAACGAACTCATGCATCACATCATTGAACATATTTGTCTTTAAATACAGACACTGTTTGCAGCTACGTAAATACCTTCGTGTCCAAGTATGTCTAACCTTTTCATTTTCTGTCAATGGAAAAATAGAATCAATTCCACTATCTCAAACCCTATATCTCCGTTCATTACATATATATTGAGGCAGTGAAGAAATAAAGTGGCGATCCATTTTTGCATTCATGTATGTGAAATATAATAGATATTGTATATTCTAAAATTAATTTTGTTTAATATCATATAATAAAAAAAAGTAGATTTTAAAGAGATAAAAAAACCTAAAGGGCGACCCAATATTCCATTTGTTTGGTTTTATTATTTTTTTTCAACAGCTAAAATGTTGGCATGGAATTAAATATTAATGTACTCTTCAAGCATCATAAAGGGTGTACCTGCTTCCAGCTTGCTATCTTTTTTTTCTCTAGAATTTGACTGAAGAATTAAAACATCAATTATATATATATATAAACATAAATTAGATTCTTAATTGCTTATCATTTTGTGTTTCTCTTTACCATTTTCACTTTTCTCTTCTTTTGTTTTTTTTTTAAATTTCTGTGCGAGCCTGACCCATTCAGCGATGCCGTGTAAATTGGGAGCTTGTGGTCTGGCTATGTTTCGCAAGCATCGATAATGAACCGGCCAGAGGTCCTTAACATAGTGTTTATGATTTTAATAGCCTTTTCGGATGCTCAGACTACGATATGGTACTGCACAAACAGTGAGTCATTCAAAATGTTGTCACCCAAATTCTCAGCAACACGTAAATGACCAGTGGGAGTGACATTCATCCACTCAGAGCATCGATTGAAGAGGGGGGAAAGGCTAATAATTAAAGAGCTCGAAGAGAAAAACACATTATTATTCCGTATTTGATTACATCCCTTAATTTGTAAAAATGTTTGATTACATCCCTGATGTCTTACTGCAATTAGATTTTAATGTCTGGGCTTCTGAACTCTTATGCACCAAGTGGAAGCTCAATTTAACAATCCATACCGAAAAAAGAAAAGGAAACATAGCTGACTAAGAATATTGAGATTGTTTCGGCTTGCTAATTAAGCCAGCTCTCCAAGTGTGTACATGTTTTCGTCCCACTTTTTATTGCTCTTAAAGCACAAATAGAAATCGAGAGAGACAGGGACGTGGCTAAGTGGTTGTAGGGAGCACCCTTTTTCTTTCGAATATCAGTTCGAGTCTTAGTGGGAGTGGTGCTGGAGGGCTCGCTCCCCTCATGTCCTCCCGTGTCCATTCCTGCGTGGTATGTCCTGTCTTCTCGCGGTGTCTTATATGCTCACTGAGCTTGCAGGATGTTCAGTGGGCCCGGGGAATAGTCGAGATGCGCGTAAGCTGACTCGAACACCCCTAATCACAAAAAAAAAAGAAATAGAGAGAAAAAAAAACAGATTTAGAGCTCATATGATCATGCTCATTCACATTGTTCTACGGGCTCCCATTGCATTTCAAAATGCTTTTAAAAAAACTGATTTATTTTTTATTTTATTTTTTTACTTTAAATTAAAAAAATAGTGTTCTTAGATCATTTTCATATGTTTTGATGTACAAAATAATCTAAAAAAATAATAAAAAATTATTATTTTAATGTATTTTTGAACAAAAAACACTTTTAAAAACAACATCAACCACCCTAAAAAGTCACTACGTATATACACATCCGCAGTTGGTTATTTGCTAACCTTTGAGGTATTTTTTTTTAAAAAAAATCTATAAAATCGAAAATGAAAGATTACATTTCTATCAACAATGACTAATTTATGCATGCCTCTATATTTGTCCAACTCTTTTTCCCCATAATCTTCTTCTTTTTCCCCTTCAGATATAGACAATTTATATATTCACTAAAAGGAGACAATAGATTAATGTAAATTGTTTTACCATTCAAAAGTTGATCTGGCTTTGAAAGGCCTATATATATTGATGTCCACCCTTAACTAAAAGTTACTGTAATTAATGGGAGTCTGGTACAAATTCTAACCCAACTCATTGGTGCAAAAGCAAGGGTTTGAAAGCTATGCTTTTCGAAGTTGGAGACAGCCTTTACAAACAAGTTAATTTTTAATGTAGATTCGACTTCATGTTCAGCCAAATCTCTTGTAAAGTGCACAGTTTTCTCACACTTTTATCTTTAACATACACTAGCAACATAGCATTGGCAAGAGAATCCTTCGCTTCCTCTTCACAGGGTTCTTTGCATCTGATGAAACCATCCCTTTCTTGGTAGTGTTCATGGAGCTGGTGGCTCGAAGAGATCCCTTTAGAAAACTCCCAAGCAAACCACTATATATATATATATATATATATATATTTGTGCAGCTAGCTAGCTTGGGTTACTTGAAAACAAAGGTTAGGTTACAAAATAAGGTGAGTATGGCTAGGAAGCCAACGATGGATCAAGAAAAGATGGGACCCAAACAAGGGATTGTGAGAGGAGGGAAAGCCACAAACTCACTCCCACTCAAATAAGTGTTCTTCCCAAGCCATGATGGAATGGTTGCCCTAGTTGGTGGAAGTCAAAGGGGTATTAGAAAGTGGGTTTGCTAGGATCCCTACTGAGCTTTAATATAAGTGGGAAATGGTCTCCCAAATGCCTGCAAGGTCACTCAAAAGATTTAAACACCACTATTATTTTTTATCTTCTTAAAAAAAAACGAAATATGGGAGTTTTATTAATAAGTTGTAATATATATATATATATATATAATATTTGCATACTGTAGCATATCATTAGCTAAATTCATTTTATTAATAATGAAATCAAAGCATGAGATGAGGAAAGCAGGGGCTACATCCTGCTTAAACCAGCAGAAACACAACAGACTGCGGGGCATATTTCTTAAACCCAGGCGGTGGAGAATCCCGAACTTGATAAACACAAGGCTGCTGGAGTCGAGATGAACATGAATACCTGCACATGAGAGAAAAATATGATCAGTGGAGTGCAAATAAGGCTCACCCTTATCGACTAGATGATAAAAAAATATTTGATTCTTATGTACTTAGTGTTCATAATAATTGCATTGGCCAGCACCAAGTTGTCAACCAACCAAGAAAATTCAATGCGGGTCCAACAAATAAATCAGAATATTGACTGAAAATAAAGTCCATTGAAGAATTTTTTGTTGTGAGTGTTTCGGTAAGTTAGCATATTTAAAAAATATTAATTTATAAAGTCCAATATACTCTGCCATTAACTCCTTACAACAAAAACAACAATTTACACAATCACAAATAATCATTTGCCCAACTCGTGCATAAACCTAAGTGGATTTAAAACTTGGTTCATGACATTTAAATCATTAAAGAAAAAAAAATCTCAATCAATGAATAAAGTACTTTGAAGACATTTTTTTTTATTATCGAACAAAGAAATCACCCTTCTCCATGAAAGGAAAACAACCAGCTTCAAATTGGCACTACGATGATCTATTCATTCATTTTAAAAAATATTGATTTTTTTATTCTTGTTTGACCCAAAATAGTCAAATATTTAGTGACTGTTTGGGAGTGTGATTGTTGTTGTTTTTTAAAGTGTTTTTTTTGTTTAAAAATGCATCAAAATATTTTTTTTTATTTTTTAAAAATCATTTTTGACATTAGCATATTAAAATAATCTAAAAACACTATTTTTTTTTAATTTAAAATAATAAATAAAATAAAATAAAATAAAATTTTTTCATAAGCACTTTCCGATCGCAATGCCAAACAGCCCTTTAGTCATAAAATTTAATCATATATTTTGTATTATATCTCTAATTAAGTTATTTTTTGTGTTTGACATTGCGTTAAGATGCTAGAAAAAACTTATGTTTGGCATGAAAAAACATTAAACTAATGCTTTTGATATTTTAATGTTAAAATAATTATTTTCATATATTTTCAAGCTAGATAATATTTTAGAAAAACATCACGCAACACAATACTAAACACGTATAATGGAATAAGAAAATATTTAAAGAATTTTGAATAAAGAAGGGTGACGTGAAATATCAATAAATAAATAAATAAATAATTTTATTACTCTGAAAAAAAAGAGGAGTATTTTTTTTTCCTCCTGACCATTGAAGATTTGTTATATATGCTTTTTCACTATGTGCTTTTGCCTGTCGTGTCCCTTTCATGGAAAAATGTTATTCCTTCAAACAATATACACATTAATATATGCTTTAATAAGTGTTCCGTGATGTAGTGGTGATGTAGTCACAGTAACTTTGAATCGAATAATCATTAACGTAATATTTTTTTAATTATCTTAGAATTTTAAAATCAAGGAAAAAAATATAAAATTTAAAACCGATTTATTGTTTTTTTCCAACCAAAAAACAATTTTAAAAAATACCCTAATTACTCTCGCCTTGAAATCAGCTGGAGTGGTATTTCCCGTGGTTCGTCCAACTTTTTAAACTCTAAACCCTTAAAAGAATAACCTCATCCTTTCACCATGTTCATGAATCCAAGTCACCATGCACTCTTTGCTTTAATCAAGGTCACAGAATTATAACATCTGTTCTACGTGTACCAAGAAAGCAAAAAAAATAAAAAATAAATAAACAAACTGGAGAGAAGCATTGAGTATTGGATTTTTAATTTTTAAGCCACAAGAATGTTTTATTTGATTTATAATGTCCTCAATTGAGGACGGATCTTTTCTTTTTCTCTCCCGTTTTGTATATAATGCATAATTTAATACTAAACCATTGAATTAATAAGTTATTATCTTCATGAAAATGGGGGTTTGCAAGTTTCATATAAGTTAATTGAGCAGCAACACACGCACACGCACACATAAGAAACGTACGCAGATCTTCTTTATCATTTCCCTTTCAAAAAAAAACAGGTAGGTAGGCTTGTGGCATGCAAGATTTCTTCAACACGCCAAGCTGCTAACATGATTGCTTGGAAAAAATTCTCACTAAGCTGGCTTGCATTTTCAGATGATCTTTCTCATTCGTTCAGCAGTGGTCAGACGGCTTAATCGTAGATGTCAATGGCTACTGATGTATGCTCTGTTTGACATCGTGTTTTAAAAATATTTTTAAAAAAACAAATGATTTTTTTTATTTTTTTATTTTAAATTAATTTTTTTTGTGTTTTTATATCATTTTCATGTACCGATATCAAAAATAATTTAAAAATAAATAAAAAATATTTTAAAAAACAACTTCAATTACACTTTCAAACAGGTACCAGATACGTAACGTCAAGAGCATGTGGAAATATAGCAAATCTTTTGAAAGAGCACAATTCGCAAACCACTTATGGTCAAAATCTTTAGTAGTTATTGTCACCTTTAGGGGTCTATCATTTCACCAAGTCAAGAACTGGCCGACCTTCCATTGATAAAACTATGATGGTGTCCTCATCACCAAAACCCTAAAAGATTGATGGACAACGAAGAGAGGGTTTCCGAGTCTTTGAGAGATATCGCTTCAGAGCCTTGATTGGTGGAGCGTGCACAATATTAAAGGATTCCCTCGATGGATGAGAGAATTGGGCAGCTTTTGTTTTTGAGCTGACTCCAAATATTCCACCACTACAAATGGCAGAATTGATCGTGGTGTTTGACCCTACGTCCTCCACAAAACTCCTCATATGCAAATCCGCAACCACTTCCCTTACATGGGAAATTGTCCATTTTACTACCAACTTACTAGACATGAAGATTTTATAAGATAGGACAACCTTACTAAATTGAAATGGGTTCCACCTAAGAATCCCCGAGTTGATCAAAGTCAAAACTGTTCCTGTCACTCGTAGCCATTCAATAGTAGACATAACTAAGTTGGACCATTTACCAAATCCATCTCCCATTTGGAGAGAACGTATCTTCATAAGAATTCTTGCGAAAAAAAATTCTTTTTCAAAGCCTTGGAGTAATCAGATAGAACTTTGAATATTTGTCCACCCTGGACTCTTTGACTCTCAAGATCGAAGGACCGTGCGAGTAGACAAGATTGAAATGGACATATTTATATTTGAAAAAACCTTCGGGGAAATGACTGATCAATTCCTATTAGCCGAGCCTTCGATAAAGGATTGGTGATATCACCAAGTTCAGCTCAGCTAACTTGTTTTTTTTTTTCAAATTTCTTCAAGTTTTGGACTGATTCGGAGAAAGAAATATACTGCTCTTAGCAACTTTACTAATTCAGCTCAGCTGTCCTCTTATCTTGACTCTGTTTAGTAAGGTGAACTTTGAAATTGATTTGTATCATTTATGAGACGCAAATGCTGTGCATCTATGGCTGTTCCAAGCTGAAAACGAAGGTTAAATGTATCGAGTCCGTAGTGGTGACTTCGATTGAGGAGTGGGGATCGATTCCTAATTACTCTCTGAAAGGGTTTCGTGATCGTGATCAGAAATTAAAGGCATCTTAAAAGATCTATCCCTTTATGGCTACAGTGTGCTCCCTACGGAAAACTTAGTTCATATTTGGGGTTTGATTATCTTCTTCCTTGATTTTGAAAATAATGAAAAAAATAAAAGTGACATCTACTTGCATGCATCATGCTAGGTGTTTGAAACATCCAGTTTGATAATTATTCGTTTTGGAGAAATCTAATAATTCAGGTCTTTATTTGATTGATAATATTCTAAAGTTTATATAAAATGTTTTCAGAACCTTAATTATTACTTTTAAAACTAAGATGGCTATTTGTTATGGTAATAGAATTTACTATGGTGAGTTCAGTCATAAATTTAAATTAAGAAACCTATTAAAGTGATGATTTTTATTTTTTTTAATTATTTTTGATATCAGCACATGAAAAATGATTTAAAAACATAAAAAAATTAATTTTAAAAAAATCATATTTTAAAAACATATTTTTGAAAACGCAATGTCAAACATTTCTAAATAGAGGCTTCCATTCTTGGCTACAGATCCCAGAACTCCAAGTAAAACGTTATGGATTTCTCGACTGATATAAGAACAACTGAACCACCCCTCTCCGGCGAGATGCCTGAAAAGGCTTGCATCAATCAATAGCTAAGAGGGGCAAAACACAGGCTGATAAAGTAATCTCAACCGGCGATTTTGGCTTTTTTACTTGGACAATGAACTCTAGTTACTGACATTGAAATGGACTGTCCAAAATTCATTAATAATGATGAAAATGATGTTGAATAAGAAGATCTAGGCATAGATTTTCTGGTTTGTGATGCCCATAAGAAATTAAACAAATTAGACGTGGTTCTAGATATGACTTTCTATGAAATATACTGTGAAGGGTGTGTCTCATGTGTACCATTCAAAGGTTTCTTATTTTATTCTACATCAATTACTCACTTCTTTTGTGCCATCCATTCAAAGGTTTCGTAGCACATGCAATTACATAAAGCTGTGTTTTGGTATATTATGCATGTGATTTTGCATGTTCAATATGAGAATATATTAGGGTGATTTTTTTAAGTAATCATTGAAAAAATATCTATAATTAATTAATTAATTTTTTATTTTTTCAATTTAAATATTCATTCTAAAAAAACACTTTAAAATTTTAAACTAAAACTCCTTCCTTTCTTTTTTCCCTTTATTCTGAAAAAACTTGAAGATTTAATTTTCTAAATTAATGTTTTTAGTATGTTTTAAATTATTTTCATATAATAATATCAAAAATAAGTTATAAAAAATAAAAATATTATTTTAATATATATATATTTTTTAAAATACTTTCGAAAACAACTTCAACAACACTAACTATCAGTAACTTGAACTGAAAAAGATATGCCCAGTTTTCTTGATTTATATAATGCTAGGGAAATGGAAAAGGTAAGAGAATAAAGATGAAAGAGGGTAAAAGAGGGGGTTGAAAGGACTACTCAACAAATAAAAAGGACCGGATTGAAATCTCCTTTATGAATGGCCAGGGACAGTTTTGCAGCTACTTGAACGTGTCTGTAGAAAACGTAAATCCTTGTACTTTATGTAATAATAATTAATGCTAGATCCATCCATTTTCGGGCCACATACATCTGGTTCTCAAAATAAACTCATTTTCAATCGATCTAGCCAACACGGCAGCACCTTTTTGCATATAAAAATAAACTCCCATTGCCAAAAAAAAATAATAAAAAAAGTAGAAGGGAACCATCATAAAATAAAATAAAGAGAAAATTCACAGCATAGGGTACCACCTTGGCTATATAATAATTATGAAACTATTGTTTTGCACCCTGGAGATAAGAGTGAAAGCATTTGATCTCTCTACATTCTTTCCTAATGCGGCATCCTAAAATATTATTATTTGACTTGAGAATGCCGCTATCCCTTTATGGCAAACTATTTTGATGGAATATTCATGATTATTTCTTTTTATATTTTAATACAAGAGGAACCTATGTTTGGCAAGACGGTCCGAGCACATACTTTGGTAAACCATGCAAGCTACTGGCCAGATAGCTATTCAATCCAATGTATAAAGCATAGCAACAACAACAATAGTATTAATAAAGTGAAAGCTTACACCACCGTAGGTTTTAATAACGTGTGTTGTCCTCGTGACCACAACTTTTACAATTAAATTGAAGAGTATGAGGTTTATTGGTCGTTATTTTCAGCGCTCGTAAAATTAGTCAAGCTACATACAAATTGATTCAGATATCAACATTTTTTAGGTATTTTTTATGGGTTTAAATTAAACAAGTAAAATTTGACTGTATCAGACTCTTACAAAATGAAAGTGTTGTGAGATGAGATCTCATGCATGTAATTATGGTGAAGTAAATCGGTAGTAATATAAATTGGCTTTTGTGGGAACTCTTTAATATATGAAGAAACAATTTGATCTGATGCAGCTTATATATTTGTTCAATAATCGTGGAATTTAGCTAGAAAACCAAATAATCTTCTTGCATTAATATTTATATAAAACTTTTTCAAGAAC
Organism: Salix suchowensis; assembly: GCA_029030765.1. NCBI lineage: Eukaryota > Viridiplantae > Streptophyta > Magnoliopsida > Malpighiales > Salicaceae > Salix > Salix suchowensis. The sequence continues at coordinate 27,794,808 of CM054995.1, forward strand.
TCCTACATCACCGTTGTTAATGTGTGACAGCAATATCATGTTGCTGGATTACTGTTAGCAATGCAACTTGCATTAAAAAAAGGGTACACTTGCAATATATATGCTAATTTAAATCTAATGTTGTCATTAATTTTTTTTTGGATTTGACAAATCACTATTTTTTTAAGCATTTTTTACGGGTTTGAATTAAACGAGTAAAATCTGATTGTATCAGGTTCTTACAAAATGAAACTTGAACTCGAGATGTGCAAGTCAGATCTCAAGCCTTTTACCATTATATCACGCCTTTTTAAGTACAATATTTTGATTAGCATTGATGTCAAATGCTACGCGATATTTTAGTTTAATCTTTTGTTATAATAAAAAAAAACACATCCATCCATGGGGCTATTTAATTGGTGGTCTAATGTTAACAGTTTAAGATTAAAAAGTTTGTTTTCCCTGTGATCTCTTGTTCGAGCTCTATGGTTGTTAATATGATTAACATTGGAGACTTACATTATCGTTAGTTTCAGGAATTTCGAGATTAATCGAGGTGCGTGAAAATTGATCTCAACACTCAAGTTAATAAAAAAAAAACAAAAGGATACAGCTAGTCAGGTTCTTACAAATTTGTGTCTAGGTATTTTTAAGTAGTTTTTTATATCTTGAAATCAAAATAATTTAAAAATATGCTACAAAATGTTTCTTAAAAATAATTGAAATCCATAATCAAACAACTCGGAATTGATGGAGCTCTAATTCTCTTTGGATTCCGTCCTTTATATATATATATATATATATAATAGTCATAATTTAAAGATGATCATATATTCAAACCAGTTTTTGCATATTAAATTAAATTTGACCTTTTTAATCCTGTTTGGGATAAAAAAAAATAATTGGGAAAAGAACCTATTGAACAGTTTAAGGTCTCCCAGGGGCATGATGGGAGCCTAAGGGCTAGCTAGTGACCTACACAGAAAGTGTGAAGATGGTCAGGGGCAGAGGTTGTGTAATGTAAATAAACTCTTGACGTGAGAGGTGGAGAGAGAGAATAAAAGGAAAAGGTGAAGAGTGAAAAGACAAGTCAAACGTCAAATCGAGGGTCTTGAAATCATAAGACAGTCAGTGGATGTGTTGTCAATCAATATGATTTTGTTGTTCAATTATAATTTTTATTTTTTTTTCCTTTTCGAATTGGTATAATTATATCAAATCAAACAAACGGGGAAAACAACAGCTACCTTCTTATACTTTTCTCCCTTTCCTTTCTTCTGCCTACCACACACACCAACAAGAGCTTTTTCTATATATATATATATATATATATATATATATATATATATATATATTAAAATTAATTTTTATTACTAGCATGTAAATGTCATCTGAATATATATAAAAAAGATAGTTTAAACAGTTTTTTAAAAAATAATAAACAAATAGACCCTAGACTATTAAGAAGTTATTTGATATTACTAGTTACTTGACACTGCGTTTCAAAAATATTTTAGTATAAAAAAATTAATGTTTTTAGATCATTTTCATGTTCTAATATCATTTTAATATATTTATGAACAAAAAATAATTTCAACCATACTCTTAAATCTGCATTACATTTTAAAAAAACATTTAATATAACAAGACATTGAACTTGTATTTTTTAATAATTTTAATGTATTTATAAAAAAAAATATCTATAAAAAACCATTTTAATAAGTTAAAAAAAAAAAGAAGTCAGCCAGCCAACCAACAAATGGCGTACAAAACAAAACTCTTTGATTAGGCACGTGCACGTGCCGCGGTCTTGTCTCACGTGCAGCGGGTCAAAATATTATTAAGTTGTTGTTCTTGTTGGGCACTAGTCCCAATGAACACGGAGTCCCGGCCGACACGGTTCCCAACGAGCCCAATTTCTTTTAATTCCATTTTATTTGAAGTCCACATTTCACAACTAGCTAGCTAGAGAGGAGTCCATGCCTCCCTCGTCTTCAATTATTTTCCATCCTTTTCATTTCTTTTCCATCTCTTTCCTTCCTTGTCACCCATACGTTTTCGCGTTGAATTTTATTTTACTCCCTCACTCACCTCCATATAGTAGTGGGGGTGACATTGTAATGATGGTGTTTTATAGCATGTGGTTGGTAAATAAAAAAAAATTGAGGACAAACTTTTTCCTACTAACTTTGAGGTTACCTTTCTTAGGTATCATTATTATTAACATTCACTTTCTAGCTTGGATCGTTTGATCTTCGTTCACCTTGTCTTCTAAAAATACATTAGACCATGTTGCTGCTAATGCTCCTGCCCTCTGGTGAGATTCGTAGTCATTTGCACCAAAAATATATTTTCTTGAATAAAATAAGCATAAGGGTTCTTTACTTTTCTTCTATGATTACTAATTTGATGTTTTGTAGAGAAAAAAAAAAGAGAGGTTATGCAGCAGGTTACGTGCACCACCAAGAAAATGCTTTGACCTTCTTGCTATGTTTATATTACATAGCTAAAATCTATCATTATTTACAATAAAAAAACAAAACTTCACCTCTTAAACAAGATCAATTTGCTATGTATTAATTGAATTTTAATTAAATTGAGATTATGATACTAAATGTTTGTAATAATCATCCTAGCTGACTAAGGCTCTGTTTGTCATTTTGAAAATCATTATTTTAATATATTTAATGTCAAAAATATTTTTTAAAAATTAAAAAATATATCATTATAGTACTTTTTTTAAGTTAAAAATATTTTAAAAAATAACCTAAACTATATTACCAAACAATCTCTAAACTGGGTCTTCAATTTGATTAACATGGGAATCAGGGAAAATGAGGTTTGACATTAAGGGTGGAGCTAAAAACCACTTAAAACATGTTTGTAAGTGTGATTGAGGTCATTTTATAAAATATTTTTTTTGTTAAAAATATATATAAAAATGATATATTTTTTTTAAATAGCATCACTATATTATAATGATCTAAAAATATGAAAACTCTTGTCAACCATGTCCTATATCTTCATACTTAAATGAAGATTGACAGCAACAATTCATTGACGTCCTTTTTTTATATAAAAAAAGGGAGTGTTGGGAGCAATTAATTTAGTTATTATGTGATCTAGTTGGGATTGATTTTGGATAATTTGATAATGTGGATACTAGTCGTGTCTCTGTAAACATCAACAGTCTGCAGGGATCAGTGCTATCCCCAAGAGTTTTGACAGACAAATAAAATTAAGTGGTGGTTGGCTACTAAGAAAATATAAGAGCAGATTCTTTTTGAAGTTACAACTTTTGTCTTTTTTGGATAAAAAATAAAATCTCCAAAAAATAATAATAATATCTATATATTGAGAATCTTAAACTATTTAAATGCTTTTTTCTTTTTAGTTTTGCTAGAAAAACATTTTTGTAGCCCTTAATCTTCATTTTCTGTCCAAGATTAATTAAATATTTTTATTTTACAAGTTGAGTTTATATAAGCCACAGATTGGTCACAAAGGGCCAAAAACACGAAGCCATGTTCATTTTTCATTTTTCTTTTTTCTTTTTTCTTTTTCTTTTTTATTCTGAATGAAGCACGATCTAAGGCAAATAGTGTTAGAACATGATAAATAAGAAGGGAAAAAAAGGAATAGGAATAGAAAATAAAGGGGGGCGAACCTCATCGCATCTTGACCACCAAGTAAGAACTTAATTTTTCTTATGATACCTCGCCACTATCTATGTATTAATTTTCCTATGTGTGTTTAAAGCTCTTACATCTATTTATTATATTATAAGGGTAATTATTATTTGAGGGATAGTATATCGATTGAACTTCGAAGTTTTTAAAACCAGATTTGAAGTTCAAATTCTTCAAAGAAAATGAAGTGGGATTTAGAAATATTAAGAAAGTATATCCTGTAGTATGGTTCAAGGTTCGTTCTATTAATAAAAAAATCACCTAAACAAAAAAATAAAAATATATGAAAGTAAGTTTAGTTATGTTATTATTCTGGGATTTCACCTAACAACTTAAACTTTTAGTTAAGGTGATTTCTTGATATGATATCAGAGTATTGTTGACTTAGCGGTCACCAGATTCGAAACTCACCATTCCCTATTCTATTTGTAAAAAATCAACCATAAGATAATATGAATATGTGCAAGTTTTAATGTCAAAAAACTTTCACTTGAAAAAATATATTAGAGAATGATATAAATTAAATTCTAGGATCCCACCTCATAACTTAAGATTTTAGATGAGATGGTTCCCTGACAAGCTACCATGTCGTTAACTCTTATATATTTATTTTTATTCAATGATAAATGATATTTCTGGATTAATTACATGCTAATCAATAATTATTATTTTTTTCCGAACAATTTCAAAGGTAGCATCGATTTAGAGCATTCAAAGAAATTTAATAAATTCTTAAGCATATTGATCCTAAGTTTTGAATCTAGAAAGTCAAGGAAAGAGTGTTCTTCTTTCACCACAACCACGTAGGGCAATCCATTAAAGTTACTTTTTATATATTTTGTATACACAAGCACAAAACAATTAATATGGAAATTTAGAGGCCTCTAAACTTTAATTAAACTAATTTTTTTCTTAAAAGAAACTGGCAATTCTTAGAAGATACACTGTTGAATCCAGAAAATCAAGGAGAGCATAGCTACTTAATTTATCAGCAAGGCCGTTCCCTTGAATTTGCTCTTACAATTTAATTTGACTTAAGCATACTCGTAAGAAATTTTAGAGGTTTCTTATTACAATTAAACTAATTTCTGCTCCTTCCTCAACCATAAACAAAGAAATTTATATGTTAAAAATAGACGAATGAACGTGGTCTCATTAATCAAATAGTCAACACCCTTGTTTAAGTCATAAGTCATATATATATATATCATTTTTGCATTTGCGTGTACTCGTACGACCACATAATTATTTGAAGTGTATATCTTATGTGGTAAATCTTTCTCAATAATTAAAAAATAATAATTCTAAAAAACCCCATCATAATTATTTATTTTCACCCTTTTTTTTTAAAACCTCAGCCGCCCAGAATAGCCATCCATATTGCCCCCCCCTCCTCTCTCCATCGCGAGAGAAAAGAATCTCTTTCTTTCTCTTTCACAAACATACAGTAACACACTAACCCCATCATCATCCTCGGCAAGAACACACACAAAAAAATGAAGTCCTCTTATCTTCTCCTCTCCTTGTTAACTGTCCTTTAGCCTTCACTCCCTTTCCTTTCTTTCGAGCTCTTTATTATATAATTATATATAGATAGACAGGAAGAGGCAACCCTAGCTAGTAAAGAAAACCGTATATTTGTTCATTTTGGAGACATGACTCTTGAAGACTCTCTAAGAACTCTGTCTTTGGACTACCTTAATCTTCTTATCAATGGCCAAGCTTTCTCTGATGTGACTTTTAGCGTAGAGGGTCGGTTTGTTCATGCTCACAGGTGTATTTTAGCCGCAAGAAGTTTGTTTTTCAGGAAGTATTTCTGTGGACCTGACCCGCCATCTGGGTTAGACCCATCTGGATCAAGGATAAACCCGGTTGGATCACCAGGCTCGAGGTCTAATGTGATACCGGTTAACGCAGTGGGGTATGAAGTGTTCTTGTTGCTGTTACAGTTCTTGTATAGTGGACAAGTCTCTATTGTGCCACCAAAACATGAGCCAAGGCCTAATTGTGGCGAGAGAGGGTGTTGGCATACACATTGCACCTCTGCCGTTGATCTTGCTCTTGACACTCTCGCTGCCGCTAGATACTTTGGTGTCGAACAGCTTGCAATGCTCACCCAGGTCTTTCTTCCCTGTTGTCAATCATATATAGCAGCTCGTTATGATTATTTCAAGATTTTCGTTCTCTCTTTTCTTCTTCTACCCTTGTCTCCTCTCTTTTCTCTCAAAATCTTGATGAGAGTGTAGAGTAGTACACATTTTTTTGTTTGGATTTTGGATTTTGGGAAGTGGGAAGGCGTTTTTGTGTTGGGTTTTCTGTTTTATTTTTTTCCTTTTTGTTTTGAGGGAAATTTTACTATCCCATGATCAAGTGGCTGAGTGGTTGTGTCTTGTGTGGTATTTCAATTGGCTTCTACCTAGATTTCTTGTTCATCTCCGGTAGTTGCTGTTGAGTTTGATCCCACGCTCATTTATAGTGCTTTATGTTCTAGTTTTGAGTCCCTTGACATTTTCTTTTGTAGTTGGAGATGGTGATTCAATAATTGTTTCAATTTTCTCTTCACAGTTTTTGTGGGCTTTTCTTCTACTTTAATTAACTTCTGTTCTTTCTGCTGTTGATATATAGTTATCAAACACTATAGCACTATTTTCATTCAAGTCAAATGCTGATTTTGTCCATGTTAGACAAGAGTTTTTTTTATTGATTTCATGCATCATTTTTGGTTGCTGGAGTTGAGATTTTCAATCTTTGTGCTGTACATATAGCCTAGACTTTCTAAATTTAGCTCTTCATCTCCAGTCTTGTCTTCCACAGTATGCTCTCCAAATTTATGCCAAGCGAACACTTTCCCCATTTGGGTATAAGATTGTGAAAAGGAGATGGACAAGATAAACAAGATTTTTACATGAAACATCCCATCATACACCAAATCAGGATGGGCTAAATGCAATTGATCGTAAAGAAAATCTTTCCATTTGCAGCTAAATCCATTTACCATTGCTAATTATTTGTTCCCTTGTTTTCTGTTCCTCAGAAGCAATTGGCTAGCATGGTAGTGAAGGCCTCAATTGAGGATGTCATGAAGGTGCTGATAGCTTCACGAACGCAAGACAACCAACTTTGGACTACCTGCTCCCATCTTGTGGCCAAATCAGGCCTCCCACCAGAAATCCTAACTAAACACCTTCCACGTGATGTTGTGGCCAAAATTGAAGAGCTACGGCTCAAATCATCCATTGCTCGTAGATCATTAATGCCTCACCATCTCCACGATCTTTCTGCTGATCTTGAGGACCAAAAAATTAGAAGCATGAAAAGGGCATTAGACTCATCTGATGTTGAGCTAGTTAAGCTTATGGTAATGGGAGAAGGCCTCAATCTTGATGAAGCACTGGCTTTGCATTATGCTGTTGAGAATTGTAGCCGAGAAGTTGTCAAAGCCTTGCTTGAACTAGGTGCAGCTGATGTTAACTACCCCGCAGGCCCCGCAGGGAAAACCCCACTTCACATTGCAGCAGAAATGGTGTCACCAGATATGGTTTCAGTACTTCTTGACCATCATGCTGACCCTAATGTTAGAACCGTCGATGGAGTCACCCCTCTTGACATTCTTAGAACCCTAACCTCAGATTTCTTATTCAAGGGGGCAGTCCCGGGTCTGGTTCACATTGAGCCCAACAAACTCAGGCTGTGTCTTGAGCTTGTCCAATCCGCAGCTTTGGTTCTCTCACGTGAAGAAGGGAGTGTGAATGCAACTACTTCAAATCCTATTTATCCACCAAGGAGTGATGAACACAATACTAGCAGCAGCGGAACTAATCTTGTTAGCTTGAATCTTGATTCAAGATTGGTTTATTTGAATCTTGGAGCTGCTGGTTCAGGTCAAATGGGATCAAGAATGGAAGGAGATAATGATAGTAGCCAAAGCAGCCAGAGAGACCATCATGCAATGAGTCGACATGTTCCAACAATGTACCACCACCACTCTCATGACTACTAGTTCAAGCCTACCTAAGCTCTCTCTTTATAATTATATAGCAATGATGGAGGACCAGGAGAGTTAGACAAGTAAAATGCTTGATGAAAGCTCATGAAGATTATTATTGGATTATATTTATATACATCCCCCCTCTCCCTCTCTCCTTCTTGTCATCAATCTTCAATCACTTCTTTCACTTATTGCCTTTTGTTTTTTGTTTTTTGCTCGCCTTTTCTCTCTGTTCTGTTTGGGCTGTTTCTTTTGGTTTTTGTAGGCTTTCAATGATTCATCATATGAGAAGTGCAGTTTCATTGGAGATGGGATCCATCTTTTCTGATCTCTGATGGGATGAGACAAGGAGAATCTGAGTTTTAGCTCTCTTGAGGAGAAAAGAGACGCAGGTCAATCTTTTCAAACCTGGCCTGTCAACTCCTTTGTATTTATTGATACCATCTAATATCATGGCCTATTTATTGTGCCTTTTTTTTTTCTTGTTTCCTCCACCCCCCTTCCCATCACCAAAAACCTTACATATACATAACATAACTTATATATATATATATATATATATATATATATATATATATATAACTGACCTGTTAGTATATATATATATATATATATTAACTGACCTATGCTAACATTTAATTACACAATAAGAGTGTCATTTAAAATATAGCCAGGAAACGTAAACTACAAGGGAGGAGATAATTTTGGTGTCAAATAATACTGGTGGGGTTTCCTTAGTTCATCTCAGGCTTTGTTTGGACATATATGGATGACATATTTTATAATGGGGGGGATGAGCTGTCTCTTTTCTCGTTCACACTCGTGGGCTTTTGAGAAAACTTGATTGGATGCAGTTTTGTCTTAATTAATATTTAGAAGAAAATCATGTGGTCATGTACAATTTGATTGGCTGTCTACTATGTCATATTGGTATTATCTAATTGAGGATTCCCTTCAGGAAATCCTCGTTTTTGTCCCCCTTGCCTTATTTGGTCTCTTGTAGTAACTCCTAGAAACTCACAGTTAAAACCCTAATCTAATGGGTATGTTGCTCCCGTGCTGATCATCCCTGACGTCTACTCTCTTTTCTTGCGGTCCTGGAATACCTCAGCCCCTCCTTTTTTCACGCCAGCTGCATGCTATAAAAACTTATGCTTGCTTCATTGCCAGACCACCCTCTTGAGTGATGTTCATTGCTTATTTCAAAGTTATACATTCCTTAAATTCCAATGGACTTTGCTGTGGTAGATTGTCATGAGAGCTGAATCAGCATTAGTTAGCCTCACATTATTTTTTGTCAGTATAGTAAAAAATGATCAAATTCATGTTTCCACCAGTGAAGATTCATGCCTGCTCTAGCGCTTGCGAGTTTTACCCTCCAATTATGGATTTTCGTAGATGAATCGACAGTAGAAAAGGAAAATTTTCTGCAATCTTCTTTCAACTACTTTGAATTTTCGTTTCAGAATGTTGTGGCAACATGTTTAGCATCTGATTAATGGTCTCAAAGGCCAGCTTAATTTCTCTAGTAGATTTTGATATTCTGAGGCAACGTCGACATGAACATTATCTGTTTATCAACTTGCTCATGATGATAAGTTTTTGAGTAGCTCTTTTATTTGCAAGAGGTGTGATGACATTCTTTTCGTTCTTAGTTTAATTAAAGAGATGACCTAGCTAGTACATGCGTGACTTAATATAATTTTCAGCACTAAATCTATACTCCCTCCCTAATGACGTTTGTATTTAGATAGATAGCCCTAGTGAAATTATGAAGAAAATATTTGAGCATGAGGACTGGGGCATGCATGGTGAAACGTTTAATGTGAATTTATTTATACAGGAAAATAGGCAAAGCAATCTCCTGCCAATGCTCATCTGTTCTGCGTGTTTGCTGAAAGTGTCATAACAATTCGTTGACCAAATGCAAGTCCCAGTCCCTAGTTTTTTTTTAATTATTATTATTTGTTTTTACCATTTGTCAAGAGAAATATTGGGTTCAAAGGGATAGAAATGTGAGATTTCAATGTTATATAATATTCCCATGTTTGGCATTTAAGGGAACGTCAGATTTTCTATTGAAACCTGACAGTCTCAACAGGATACATTTTGGGGCAATAGAGTATCTTTCTACAAAAAAACCCGACAATTCAGCAATTATTTATAGTTAGATAATGGCAACGTGTACATCTCTTCCAAGTTCTATCTCGTTTGCCATTGTTATTATGAGGCTGGCTCAAGCTCGGACTTGGATTCATATGACATTGATTATCAAGGCTGTTTTTCCTTTTCTGATTAAAAAAGAAAGAAAATGAAGAAGAAAGGCTGGTAGTTATAACATGGCAGACCAAAATCTTGTTGATCAAATATTTATCTTTAGAGACCTGAAGTGTTGAATGTACATGTTACTACAGGTATGTTCATGGGCATAAGGAATAATTCGCCTTTAAATGTCAACTCATTATCTTCATTTATTTAATTAAAAACATCATTGTATTTGTTATTAGGTCGAATCTGTATTGAATTCTTGACTAATTTTACGCAACATTAAGAACATCATCAGGCAAATAGTCATTAACCAAACTTTCAGGTTCGAAAGTTTCACACAAAACACAGCTGATACTATGTCGGGTTTTGCAGGACCCGACTGTAAGGATTGTCATATGAAACATGGGAGTGGAGTGATATATGATCGATGTTTTCATATTCAATCGGGGATGAAAATAAGGATGAGATTAAGGGTGTGCTCTCTAGCTCAATGGTTACTAGGAACTTTGGGCAGAGTTAATTTTCATGAATGACTCATATATCGATGTAGAAAAGTCTGTACTTGATTGGACTAAAGAGATTGACATAGTCTTCGTCAAGAAAAGCTGGCCCAAAAACAGTATTTGTCTATGTGGAAACATGTTCTTGATCTGTTTATTTCCTTCATTTACTCTTATTGGGAGTAAATGATCGATTAATTGCTACATGACCGTAGTAGGAATAGAGGGATGAGTTTATAATAATCTCGTGATTATGGCAGTCTTAGCATAACAAGAGATATATTTTGCGCAACAGATTTTCAAATGATAAAAGGGACTTCACGATCCTGAACCTATCTTGTCTATTTTATAGAAGAGCTAGCACTATGATGTTACTCATCGATAGTGTAGTTTACTTTATTGATTATTATATATATATATTTCTTATGAAAATGCTGTTTATAAACCACGATTTTAAGTGAATTAGTCTTTAATTCCACATCTTCAACCATGATTATTCTTCGGAAACAACAAAAATCCCTATGCGATGGCATGTATTGTCCAAATTTGATATATAATTAATCAATCTCTCAGTGGAAGAAAAAAAGAAAAGAAAAAAAGAGGAAAAGACACGATTTACTATTTACCCACTTTCAACACAGATGTGATGCACGATTTAAGGCTCACACAAATCACATATTTCTTCCAACCAATCTTGACTTTATTTTTATTTGGCTATTCGTTTTTATGAGCTCTTTCCAGATGGTTTGATAATTAACTTTGCACTCTCTCTTCCACTTGAAGCTAAGAAAAATAAAAATCCCTCCTCAAATTAAAATTAAAGATATTTACGTGTATGTTTCAAGTCATTGCAGGGAATAGGGATTCCAAGATTGATATGGAAAGCAGGAGGGTAAAAAATTCAGTTCATATGTGTTTAGTTTGATTGATTGATGTTAATAGAAGTCTTTACTTGCACGAGAGAAATTCATTTTGAGAATCAATGTTCGCCCTACCTCTTTCCTTTTCAGCTGAAAATGAAGTGAGTTTTCTGGCTTTGGTTGGTGAAATTATGAGCTCTTAATTTAGGTACAATCTGTACTTGTTTCTTTGTGAAGACGCACTATTTTTTTCTCTCTTCATCACGACAATATTTTCGTTCGTTCTATTATATTTTCTTACTATATTTTCTTAAAGTAAGGAACCCATCGAGGATGGATAAGCACTAGTTCTATAAGAATGCTACTAAATCACGGTTGGCTCGTAGATCATGAGCAGAAATTATTATATAAACCTAATTCATTGTCTACGTAAATAATATATGAGTAAATAATCCTCTTCTCTCCCCATTTTTGTTTTTATAAAAAGGTTCCCAAAACCACTCCATTTCAACATGTATGTTTTTGTGGTTCGATCAACATGATCACCTCCAACGTAGACATTAACATGAGGCAATAATTGAAAACTGACAAATGTTTGCTCAAACGCATATGGATTTGGCGTAAGCCACATATATGGTTGCTCTCATTGTCAGTGAAAACACCTTTCCTTTATGTCATTTCTTTCTTTCTAGCTATCTAGCTAGCTAGCTAGCTATAATCTTCCTGAATTATTTTCGAATTGATAAAAAACAAAAAAAATAATGTTAAACAAGATATCAAGGATGAGAAAGAAAACAATTGGCTTAAAACGCAGAAAAAAGATGAAAATAATTCCATTTTGCTGAAGATCAAATGGAGATCTTTCTGTTTCTGTTACCATTCTTCATCTAAATTTTCCTCTCCTTCCACTCCTCCATTTGAAGTTCCATGAGCAAACCACCTGGTTTTAAAACCAGCTTTATTGATTATTTTCTGGACCTAAGTAGATGAACCCAAAGAAAACAGTAAGATCTAATTAGATGCATGATACCCATATGATATCAACTGATTAAATACCATCTTATGCCTACCATGCATCTTAACTAGAGTTCATAGAGGGGAAACAACAGGATCATAAGCAAGTTGGTAGGAAATTACGGGTCCAGGTTTATATATATACTCAAAGAAAGCAATAATGATGCATAAAAGTTCTAGAATAAGAAGAAAATATACAGTAGTTAGACTGTGTATTAAGTTTCTTTAGGTCCCATTAGCTAGCTCAACAATCATGGCAAATAATATTCTGATTCAAGTTATGTGGCAGTATTTGGAGTTCTTTTAAGGGAAATCTCTGCCAAATCATGTCATTCTCTATGTTAAATAGATGAAAAGATTTTAATTGAAAGCAAATGTTGGAGAATTAATGATGACTTGATGAAAATTGAGCATAAAGTTGTCAATATAGACCAATAAAACAATAGTCAAGCATGTAATATATTTCACTTGTTTATAGTGGCCATGAAAAAAATTTAATAATTGAATTATTTTTTCTCATGATATCAGTAAGTCTCCACCCATCAAATCAAGAATAAATAAATACTTTTTTTTTTTTAAAACCAAATTGCACAATGATAAAAGCTTGAGACTAAAATATTTATTTTCACTGTGGTTTCAGGTTTGAACCCTATAGTTGCTAACATGATGATTACTGGAGGTTTATATAGTCGTTAACTTCAGAGCTCTTTAGATTAATCGAAGTATGCGCAAGCTAGACCGGATACCGATATTAAAAAAAATACCTTTTAAATTAGATTTTAGATTTTGATCAATTAGTTATGTGTTTAGGTTTGAAATAATATATATAGCTAAACGATATATGATTAAGTTCAAGAAAAGGTTTGGATTGTGTTTAGCTTGATGAAAATACTAATAATTTTTCATATGATTATTACATCGTGATGAAATTTTATCAATTGTATAAGAGTTCGACTAATAGCAACTGCACGACGTTCGAAAGATCTTCAAACTAGTTCACAAGATATTGCTCGGGATTTTATGATTATTTTTGAATTTTTTAGCCTATTAATTAAGATTTTTTTTTTCTTTCAAAACTCCCAATATCTTGTTTGATTTTTATATTTATTCAAGGAATTATATATCTCTTAAAAATAGACAACTTAATGATGTATAAATTTTTAAATTAGAATTTCTGTATAGTAATCATATAGGATAGAATTATGTATTTTTATAACCAAGACCGATGAATTCATAATTTTTTTTTTCTTCCGATGGTTCCTTAAATTCAAACATAAGATGATAACATGGAGAAAAATAATAATATTTACAACCTAATCCAACACTTTAAAGGTTGTTAATGAAATTATACAATAGCCTAATTTATCTCTTAAATTATTTCTAAAGAACTTTAATGATAGTGGGTATCATGCTACTTTCTAACGATTCAGACCCTAAGGAACTTCAGACAAGAAACTAAAAGGCATATCATTTTCCGGAAGCACTCTAATCATGTTGAAAGAGCACATATTATTTTTCAATAAAAATTGATTGGGATACATGAACAAACGTTTCTTCCGATCATGGATGTGGAAGTGCCAGTTCTTCATTGCTAGCCGAGTCAGCATCACAATTTCTCCAGCAATTAGACTTTCTTCATGGAATACATCCAGCAGTTCTCCCGTGATTCTGATTTTGTGGGGTTTTCACTAAAATTTCTTATATTTTGATGCCGGTGAGGATGAGATGATGGAACTGTCAAATATATAGCCGAAGCCCATGATACAGTTTCAAACACAAGAACTGAGTAACACTCTGGATCAGTCCACACCATTGACATAACAGTGAAGTGGATCCACCACTCCAATGGTAAAGTCCAGTTGCCTGTCTCTGAGTCCAACATTTTCTAGGGCTAGGGCCTTGGAATGATGAACAGGGAGATTGATGATGCTAAATCTGACGTGCACTGGAACCGAGAACAATGCGTGTTTCACGATTTAATCTGAAGATGCTAGGCATCCATGCGATGGAAACGATCCCATTGATTTTGCCATAGCTTTAGTACCTCTACTAGCTTTCAAGCCATGTTAAGTTGCGAATCAGATTCAATTTCAAAAATGTAGCATAAAGTGTTCAAGTAATAAACAATTATTTAATATTATTATTGAATCTTAACACTTTTTTTTTTCTAAGAAGAGTTTAAAATTAAATAGTGAGATAAATATTGTTTTAACATTATCTATTATACTTCGTTGATTTAAAAACAACATGACCGAACAATAAAACTATCCGGGAAAAAATAATGAAATTTATAGAAAAAACCGCTTAATCTAGCTATTTGTCTAGCCCCGGACTAAAATTAAATTGTGTGAAAATTGTTTTGATGTGATTAGTTGACTTGACTAATCCAAAAACAAAAACAACCTGATTAACAATTAATAGAAATGATGAAGAAAAAGAAAAAAAAGGACAAATTGACAGAAGAAATCTTTTAACTTAAATCTTTACTTAATCCAGATCTAAAAATAAATTAGGCAAATATTATGGCATTAAGAGAAAATAAAAAAACAAGAAAATAAAAATAAACTTCACTGGACATACAGTCAATAAAGCAAATTTAAATTATTTGGTGAAGTTAAATCTAAAAAATATCATTCTGTTTCTAACCATTTCTGAAATCTTCAAGCGTTTTTTTTTAAAAACAAATTATCATGTTATCCATATTTCAATATTTTGTTACTGACGTAGCCCATCAAAACCCAGCAATTTAGATGCTTCGTCTTTTCATTCCAGCATTCTTTCCTGGAGAGTAGAAAGTGGGAGCTTATTTGACTACCCTATCTTATTGTACAAGGCAATGCATGGGTCTATAAATATAACGATCTTTGCATGCTCGATACATCAGTTGCTCAAGGAGAGAAAGAGACTCGAGCTTCTTAATTTTGTTTTTGTTCCAAAATGCGTGGCTCAGAGACTCGAGGGATAAGTCCTCCAAGAGGTTTTGCCATATATATTTCTTGATCTCTTTGTAGTAGAAATATATTCTTGAAAACTAACTTCTCTCTCTTGTTCCAAGGAAACCCAGCTGAAACTCTCACCAACGGGAGCTCCCCTCCCAGAGAAAAGAAACGCAGTTTCAAGCAATTGTAAGTCAAGTATTCATAAATTTTCATTTGTATAGGCAAGCTTGCAGAAAATATAGCAAAACATTCTGCCTTGGATGCGGACTCATTCAGATACTTGTCTGTGCAGACTCATTCAAATATGTTGCTGTTTGTTTGGTACCAGTGAAACTTGCTTGTGAACTGTGATCCAAATAGCTAAACATTCTGCGATGAATGTGGACTCTGATTTTCGTGATTTTCTGTGATCATGTATTGCAATAAAAGTGATTGGTTTTATTGATGTCTGCGAACAGCTTCTAAGATTATTATTATTATTTTGTTTCCTCATACAGTATTATTCTCCTTTTGATCCCCCCTTCTCTACCAGTTTCCATTTATCATTTACATCATTTCCAGCTACCCTACGTTTTTAATTAATCTGTAGTGACAAGCGAAAGCTACGAGATTAGTACTTAAAACCAGTTAATGAGAGCAGTACTCTCAGAAAAAAATAATTATGATTGTATTTCTCAGTAAGTTACAGGGTACTTTCTTCCCAGACATACGCATATTTGGCTTTTATCATTACGGGGTTGCATGGTAGAGTTCAAATATTGTGGTTGAACACCATATTCCTAAAAAAAACAAGACACTGGAATTCAGTCAAGAGTTTGGACACACTAAATGGCCATCATGGACGGTAAATCAACCTAAATGGTTGTTTTCATTAATAATCATCAAGAGTTTGAAAAAACTCAACTTCAATTATGAACATGAAGTAAAAACGAGATGCCCTCAATCATGCAATAAAAAAACAACAGTTAAGAGTTCAAACTGAACTAAGATCGTCACAGAATCTTTATTCCAATTCATGAAAGAGAAAATGCATCATCAACCAAAGGCCATGGTGAACTTAATAATACAACACATTATTCTATATTTCTGGTTTTCTGAAGTTGATGTACAGCCAGGCACTTATGCTGAAGCTCCAAGCAGGTTGACAAGAGAACAATACAAACGATGTATCCAGAATAATGATATGAAGGGATAAAATGACTAACCAGCCAATTAAAGATGATGCATCCAGAATAATGATATGAAAGAATAAAATGACTAACCAGCCAACAAAAGAAGCCTTTCAATTTGTTTCCGATAATGGGAACAGCTTTTCCAGCATATTGTTTGTCTATGATGATGTTTTTTTCTGCGCTTCGCAGCCCATCATCTCTAGAGAGAGGGAGACAGCGCGCGGTGAAAGGAGGATTGCTATAGCCGTAAAATTACAACTATTATTTTTAGAAGTCGCCACCTAGTATTAAGGTCACTAGAAAACTTAATGGTCTGCGAGAGTCAGGGTAAGGGGACTTATTGTACAAGAGGAAGACGCATCATCCCAAGTGCATCATACCTAAGATAAACTGCATTGTTGTTTGATTGGTTTTCCTAAGATAGTTTTTATTTTTTTAGTATTTCTATGGTTCAAAGTAGACTTCTCTTCATGAGGAAGTCTCTACCTCATTGGAAGTTGAAAACCTAACTGTTTTGCATTTTGGAAATTTTCATACTACATTAAAAAAACTTCTTTTTTCTTATCATCCACGGGTGTACTTTACAATGTAATTTTACACTCCGATTGCTAGGAAAAATAATTATTAAATGTTTTTGATATTTTGGCCAAATTCCAATGGATAATCGTAAACTTGTTACGATATCCAATTTTCACTTCAAAACATGAGAAATATGCAACATATATTTTTTTATGAAAAATATGCTTGTAAGAACCTTGGAATTTCTGTATGCACAAAAAATAATATTGTTTTTTTTTAAATATGATTTTTTATATTATATATTTTTTTTAAAACAAAAAAAGGGGCTAAACATGGCCCAACTAAATGGGGCGACCCAGCCAAGGTGGGCCAAAAGGCCCTAACTCTGCTAGACTTAGGGTTGGGCGAGAAGAGGTCCAACCCAAATCCAAAGTAGAAAAGAAGAAAAAAAGAGAGCAAAGAAACACTATTCATGTGTTACGTGAATAATAACAAAGAGGTTTACTGATGGTAACGAGAGGCTAACCTGTCACTGCCGCCAGGTAGAGGAGGCCAAGGTGGCTCTTCCTATGGTGGCAGCATTGAAATATGGTGGCCTGTGATGGCCGGAAGAAGCGCTAGAAGGTTATTGCTGGTGAAGTTGTCGCTGCTGGTGTTGCTAGTGCTGCATTGTCAACATTAGAGAAGAAGAGCTGGGCTTGCCGGTAGATAGGAAAGGCTGA
This sequence comes from Salix suchowensis, assembly GCA_029030765.1. Taxonomy (NCBI): domain Eukaryota; kingdom Viridiplantae; phylum Streptophyta; class Magnoliopsida; order Malpighiales; family Salicaceae; genus Salix; species Salix suchowensis. Next base: position 27,812,458 of record CM054995.1, read on the forward strand.
TAGTGCTAAAGGGAAGGCTGTTGGTGGTCGTCGGGAAGTGCTACTACTGAAGGAGAAAGAGAATCGACTGCCACTGGTTTTTTGAAGACAACTATGGTTGTTAGCTGTCGTGGTGAAGAGAGAGAGAGATAGACTGCCAATGCTGAGGTAAAGATGAAGAGGGTTGTCGAGGGAGACAAGGTCAACGGTTACCTACCAGCGCTGGGGAAGAAGTCATTGTTCTGCCAGTGGTGCAAATGTCACTGGTTTTTGGCCCTTCTATCCGTGTTCGATGTTTTCTTTTCTGTTTGGGTCCTTTCGTTTTTTGTAGTGTTTTTATCTATTAATTATGATCATACTTAAGTTACGATCATTTTTCTCCTTCATCAATGTGTGCGCTTTCTATCTGTGTTTCCCCCGCGTATTATTTCATACTTCCCCTTTCTGTCGTTAAATTTCTCCCTTCTTATAGATTCAATGTGAAGGTTGCAAGTATAGGAGTGTTGAGTGATGCCAATGTAGGAGTGGGTTGTAGGACATGATTGCCAGCATGGCACAAGCATGGCTTTGGGAATGCCTCGGCAGACCAATTTCTTTTCTTGGCAAAAATATAAAATAGATAGACAATAAAATAGACTGTGACTAAAAATAGTTTTTCGACGAGAAAACCGGGAAGAACAATGTTTTTTCTTTAATTTTGGCTTCCAATTTCACCTAAAAAAGTTTTGTTTCTGAAAATTTTGATATTCTCAATGTAACCCAAATTAGGCTTCCAAACTTAATTTCTCACCAATTAAGCCCTTAATAAAATTATTTTAACTTATTTAAAGTATAATTAAGTCCTTGCGTTTTATTAAATCCTTCAACTAGGCACTAAAATAATTTTTAAACATAATTACACTTTAATTGTCCGACGATTACATCAAATTGCCCTATAAAAATATAATTACGCCTTTCGACTTATTTTTTACACAGATTTATCCAATAATAAATTCCTTTAGTTTTGTATCTACATTTTTCTTTATTTTTGGGCACAAAAGAGATATGATCAGGCACTCAAAAACATCTAAATTTTCCACCTTCATTTTTCTACTGATGACATCCCCTTTTATTTTATATTTGTAATTTTTGTTTTAGTTTGGGTAAATTTGGGCGGAATAACCCATAAATGGGTTATGATATTTTCCCTCCTCTTTACATTGCTTATGAATAAAATCTTGTAAAAGATTTTACATAGTAAGCGTTGTAAGAAAAAGAAAATAGATTTACCAAACCAAGAAATGGTTGATCCATCTGGAAGTGAAAATGGTGAAGATTATGGAATGGAAGATAGGGCTAGAAAGCATGCTCTATATGATCTATGGTTGAGGGATTGAAAACACACTTAAACAAGAAGGAGGAGGAAAGGTATAGAAAGCGTCGTATCTTAATTCATGGTTGAAAAACACATTCAAAGTGGGGTAAATAGGGCTAGACAACACACTATCTTAATTGATGGTAGGGGATTGGAAAAAACACTCAAAAGAAGAAGAAAAATAGGGTTGGAAAAATACACTATTTTAGTTTGTGGTTAAGGGTTGGAAAATACACTATTTTAGTTTGTGGTTAAGGGTTGGAAAACACACTCAAAGAAGGGGAAAGATACAAAAGATGAAGTACACTATCTTAAGTGATGGTCGAGGGTTGAAAAACACACTCAAAAGAGAAAGACAAATAATGTTAGAAAACACACTATTTTAGTTCATGGTTAAGGTTGGAAAACACACTCAAATAAGGAGGGGAGATACGACTTAAATGCATACTATCCTATATTATGGATTAGAATTGGAAAAACCATACTCAAGAAAGGAGGAAAAATAGGGCTTGAAAAATATACTATTTTAATTTATGGTTAATGGTTGGAAAACACACCGAATTAAGAGGAAAGTTATGACTAAGAAGCGCACTATTGTAATTGATGGTTTAGAATTGGAAAAACCATACTCAAAGAGGAAAAAAATAGGGATGAAAAACACACTATTTTAATTTGTGGTTAATGGTTGGAAAACACACCCAATTTAGAGGAAAAAATACGAGTGAATAGTGCACCATCCTAATTGATTGAGGGCTAAGAGCGCCTTTGAATAAGGATGTGGGAGATAGGGTTGAGAACAAGCTATCTGAGTGGATGATTGATGGCTAAAAAGCACATTTGAATGATGAAAAGGATGATAGTACTGGCAAGCACATTATCTGGGTTGATTGATGGTTAGGAGACACACCCAAATAAAGAATGAGATAAGGCTAAAAAATATGCTATCTATGCTAATGAAGGGCTCGCAAGCGTTACTAAGGGAAGTGAAAATGGTGAGGGCTCGAAGACGCTCACAAAAATGATGAAGTTTTATAAATTACAATCCCTCTAAAATATTTCTTAGATTCCTAGGGAGATGCAATGCATGATTATATCTAAAATCAGGAAAGACATTGAGCTGAAAAGTTCACTCAAGGAAATTAAAGAGGTGAGAGCTCGAAGGCGTACACAAAAATGATGAATGAAGGTTTGTAAATTACAATCCCTTTAAAATATTTCCTATATTCTCAGTGGGGATGCAATGTGTCGCGACGATGATTTTTTCGCGCTTCGCGCCCCGCCACCCCTTTCTGGAGAGACAACAACGCGCAGTGAAAAGTGGGCCCTATATGTCTATAAAGAAACTATGTTTATCAGGAACTATGTAAGACACTCTGGATCAGTCCATAATTTCAACTCAACACCGTTGACATAACTGTGTGGTGGATCCAACACTCCAGTGGTAATCATATTGGTAGAATTATGTATTTTTCTATTGTTTCTATCAACAGTAAACAAACTACTCATAACTAAGACCGATGAATTCTTTTTTTTTCCTCCGATGGTTCCTTAAATTCAAATATAAGATAACATGCGGAGAAAAAAACATATCTACAACCTAAACCAACACTTTAAAGGTTGCTAATGAAATTATACAATGCTCTAATTTATCTCTTAAATTATTTTTTCGAAACTTTAATGATATATAGGGGATCTAACACTCCAATGGTAAAGTCCAGCTTGTAGGTAATTCTAAGCACCAAGCACTTCACTGTAAAATCTGATGATCTCACTTATTGAATTCAAAAGCATACGGGTGGCTTTTATAAGCCTTACAATGCAGGGAAATGGAAATAACAACCCACGTACAACGTGGTAAACAGATAAGAAAATAAACTTAGTCTACGTGCCCCACAATCAGGAGAACGTGCCCCACTTAACTGGGGTTATTTTAACAAAAACAAACTCTGACCATTTCAACTAGCTTAATCAGCTCCAACAAAGCCTCTCCTAAACTGAATGTAGTAAAACTTTCAGTTTAATGCTGGTACTTCGCATACACTCAACGATTTGCGCAATTTTAAAAACACATCCAATTTGAGAGGTTTTGTCATAATATCTGCAACTTGTTCTTGTGTACCACAATACTTCAGCTCAACCACTCCATCTCTAGTCAGATCACGTAGAAAATGAAACCTTACGTCAATGTGCTTGCTGCGTCCATGCATAACTGGATTCTTTGATAGCTTAATCGTAGAGCTATTGTCACATAAGACAGTGGTGCACTTGTTTTGTGAATTTCCAAGTTTTTCCAATACTCTCTGCATCCATACTCCTTGACATGCACAAGACGTAGCTGCTATAAATTCTGCTTCAGTGGTTGATAGCGTCACAACTGGCTGTTTTTTTGAAGACCATGACACAGCTCCATCACTGAGTAGAAAAACATACCCAGAAGTACTTTTCATCCATATCTCCTGCATAATCACTGTCTGTATAAGCCATCAACTCTTTATTACCCTCCTTCTGATAGAAAATTCCCAAATTCACAGTACCAATCAAGTACCTCAACACCCTCTTTGCAGCCTGCCAATGTAACTCAGTTGGATTTGCCTTGAATCTACTAAGGAGACATACCACATACATTAAATCTGGCCTTGTTGCCGTTAAATACATAAGACTTCCGATCAACTGTTTATACATGGTGGCATTGACTTTGACTCCTTCATCCTTTATGAGTTTAACACCAGGAACAATGGGATTCTTCACGCTATTACTTTTATCCATTCCAAATCTCTCCAAAACTTCATTGGCATATTTTTTCTGACTAATATAAATGCCTTTAGGAGTTTGAAATACCTCCACACCAAGAAAAATATCTCATTTTCCCCAAGTCAGTCATATCAAATTCAAGTTGCATAGAATTCTTGAATTTGACAAACATGCTTTCACTATTACCAGTAAAAATCAAATCATCAACATATCGGCTAACAATCAGAATTGTACCTTCATCTCCTGTTTTTATTAACAAAGTGTGTTCACAACTGCACCTTTCAAAACCTTCTTTGACAAAATATGTTTCAATCCAGCTATACCATGTACGAGGAGCCTGTTTAAGGCCATATAAGGCTTTCTTTAATCGGTACACCTTGTGCTCCTCACCTTTCTTCTCGTAACCCCGTGGTTGTTCAATAAATACTGCTTCATTCAGCTCGCCATGCAGAAAGACACTTTTAACATCTAGCTGATACACACTCCAACCATTTCGAGCTGCGGAGGCAATCACCATTCTTATTGTATCCCATCTAGCCACCGGTGCAAACACTTCTGTATAGTCAATACCCTGTTGTTGTGCATACCCTTTTGCTACAAGCCTAGCTTTACACCTGTCAACTTCACCAAATTCATTAAATTTAGTTTTAAAAATCCATTTAACGCCAATCTTCTTCATCCCGTCAGGCAGATCTGTCAGCTCCCAAGTCCCATTTTTTTCAATTGCTGCGATTTCAACATTCATCGTATCTCTCCATTTTTGACACCTAGTCGCTTCTTCATACGTGACTGGGTCAATGATGGAAGAAAATAAGACAAAATTTTCTTCCAAATTTCTCTCCTCTTCCCCTTCTGAAAATTCTCCCCCACTTGCATAATTTTCCATCCAAAATGGTACCCTTCTGTTTCTCCTTGCCGATGAGTGTTCGGTAGCAGATCCTTGTCCCCCTTCTGGTAGTCTGTCTATCTCAGCCGCCAATGGGTGTGTAACAGCTGACCGTGGATGCTCAGATAAGCCACCTTCTGTAGCAGATCTGTTCCTCCCTTGTGGTAGCTCTTCAATTTCTTCAATTTCTTCGTGTGGGTAGTCTGTAATTAGATTTTCTGTGGAAAATCTGTGCCCCCTTGTTGATTCCTCTCCTGTTGCAGCGTCTGGTGCGTCACCCACAAATGGGTTTTCCGAGGATGATGATGATCGTGAGTTGTCTTCAGCCGACAAGCTTGCATCTCCATGATACTCAGGTAGGTCAGCTTCTGCATCTTCATCTTCTTCTACATTTGGATGACTTTCAAAATCATCCCATTCAAGGATGTCTGTTGTTGATTCGTCAGTCACCTCCCAATTCCAGAACTCATTTTCAGCAAAGACCACGTCTCTGCTTATCACTATCTTCTTAGATTTTGGATCATACAATCGGTAGGCTTTAGATTCTTCACTGACCCCCAGTAGCACAGACCAAAAGCTTTTGTCATCCAGTTTTGTTCGAGTTTGATCTGGCACATGAACATGCCCAATACACCCAAAAACTCGAAAATACTCAACATTCGGTTTAACACCACTCCAAGCTTCTTCGGGAGTCACATCTTTCACTGCTAATGTTGGACTTCTGTTGATCACGTGTGTTGTCCATTTTGCAGCTTTTGGCCAGAAGATCTTTGGAACCTGCTTCTCCGATAGCATGCTCCTGACCATGTTCATGATGGTCCTGTTCTTGCATTCGGCCACTCCGTTCTGCTGAGGAGTGTAGGCTGCGGTGAGCTGCCTGCTAATCCCATGATCCTTGAAGAAATCGTTAAACTCAAAAGAGGTAAATTCACCTCCTTTGTCTGTACGCAGACAACAGATAGAGGTTCTTGCTTGTTTTTCAACCAATTCTTTGTAAGTTTTGAATACAGAAAAAGCTTGTGATTTCTCAGTTAAGAAATATATTCACACCTTACGACTGTAATCATCAATGAAACTTATAAAATACCTCTTTTTGCTGTTGGAAATGGGTTTGATGGGGCCACAAATATCTGCATGAATTAATTGTAATTTTTGAGATGCTCTCCATAGACTTTTCTTTGAAATTGCTTCTCTATGTTGTTTTCCAACCATGCAATCAGTGCATAAATTGGATGTTTCCTTCAGTTGTGGCAGCCCCCTAACCATTTCCTTGTGTTGCAATGTTCTTAGACCCCTGTGATTTAGATGTCCATATCTGCAGTGCCATAGATATGTATTATCTTCAAGAGTTGTTTGAAAACAATTAGAATTTTTCAACACAACTCTTGCAGATAACATGAACATCCTGTTTGCAGACATTGTTGTCTGCACAATAAGCCCTCTCTTGGGATGGTAGAGTCTGCATACTCCCTGCTGTATTAAAACAACAACTCCTCTCTCTTGCATTTGTCCAAGACTTAGCAAGTTATTTCGTAACTCAGGTATATAAAAATATCTGTGATTACCTGAAAGATTCCAGCAATTTTCAATCTTATGTTCCCCTTTCCCAGCACTGTCATTCTGGAGTCATTTCCGAGCTTTACAGTCTGCTGAAATTTCTCATCAAAATCCGAGAACCACTGCCTATTTGCACACATGTGATTGCTGCATCTTGAGTCAAGATACCAGACATCTTCTGTTATTGATTTATTATGCTCCACATATGACATCAATAACAGTTCTTCCTTTTCTTCATGTTCAGCATAATTTGCTTCCTTCTCCCATTTAGGACATTCATATTGAAAATGTCCTAATTGATGACATTTATAGCATTCAATTAATGCTTTGTTGAACATTTGATTGCTTCTACCTCTGCCTCTGCCCCGAAAGGTTCCACGACCTTGGTTGCCTCTTCCTCTGCCAAATCTAGAGTCATAGCTCACTTTCAATGCCTGCTCATCTCTGTGATGCCCATTCATCCTCTACTCATGCACCAACATGCTGCTTTGTAATTCATCAATGGTTAAAGTGTCTAAATTGTTAGACTCTTCAACTGAACACACAACATAATCAAATCTTGAGGTCATGGATCTCAAAATTTTCTCAATAACCACCACTTGTTGTAACTTTTCACCATGAATTTTCATTTTGTTGGCTATGGTGAGTGTTCGAGCAAAGTATGCATCAACACTCTCACCTTCCTTCATCTGCAGAATTTCAAACTCCTTTCGGAGAGCTTGAAGTTGTGCTCTTTTGACCCTTGTAGAGCCTTGGTACTTCTGTTTCATGGAGTCCCAAATGTGTTTGGCAGTGTCTCTATTCAGAATAGTTTCCATGATGGTTCGATCAATAGCTTGAAATAAGTAATTCTTCACTTTCAAGTCTTTTAGCTTTTGATCTGCAATTGATTGACGTTGAACGTCAGTGAGTTCTGCACCTTCTGTTGTTGCAGTGATCCCATTCTCCACTAGGCTCCAATATTCCTTTGAACGAAGGAAATTTTCCATAAGCATGGACCAATGATCATAAAAGCCATCAAACTTAGGAATTGCAGGTTGAACAAATGAATTTTCAGCTGCCATTTGTAACTCTCTCAGTGTGAAATTGCACACACTTTTCACTCTGTATTTGTGATCCCTTTTGTATTTATGAACCCCGGTGTTTATTCACTCTTCTCACTTCACTCTTCTCACTCTCTCTGTGCTCTTTGTGTTTTGTAAGAAACTGCTGTTTCTCTCTCACACCCACCCAGATTTACTCTCTCTCACTCAGATCGTGTGCCCAGCTCTGATACCAATTGTAGGTAATTCTAAGCACTAAGCACTTCACTGTAAAATCTGATGATCTCACTTATTGAATTCAAAAGCATACGGGTGGCTTTTATAAGCCTTACAATGCAGGGAAATGGAAATAACAACCCACGTACAACGTGGTAAACAAATAAGAAAATAAACTTAGTCTACGTGCCCCACAATCAGGAGAACGTGCCCCACTTAACGGGGGTTATTTTAACAAAAAAAACTCTGACAGGGGTTATTTTAACAAAAACAAACTCTGACCATTTCAACTAGCTTAATCAGCTCCAACACAGCTCCCTGTCTCTGAGTATGATCGTGCATCCAAACCCAACATTTTCCAGGGCTAGGGCCGTGGAATGATGAACAGGGAGATTGATGATGCTAAATCTGACGTGCAATGGAATTGAGAACAATGCGTGTTTCACGATTTAATCTGAAGATGCTAGGCATCCATGCGATGGGAAAGGTCCCCTTGATTTAGCCATAGCTTTAGTACCTATACTAGCTTTCAAGCTATGTTAAGTTGCGAATCAGATTCATTTTCAAAAATGTAGCATAAAATGTTCAAGTAATAAACAATTATTTAATATTATTATTGAATCTTAACACTTTTTTTTTTTATCTCAGTAGAGTTTAAAATTAAATCGTGAGATAATATTGTTTTAACATTATCTAGTCTACTTTGTTGATTTAAAAACAACATGATCGAATGATAAAACTATATCGGGAAAAAAAATAATGAAATTTATAGGAAAAAACTCTTAATCTAGCTATTGGTCTAACTGGGTCTAAAATTAAATTGTGTGAAAGTTGTTTTGAATCTTTTGATGTGATCGAGTTGACTTGATTAATCCAGAAACAAACCGATTGACAATTAATAAAAATGATGAAAAAATGATAGATACTTTTTACTTAATTAAGATCTAAAAATAAATTATGCAAATAGTATGACATTAAAAGAAAATAAAAAACAAAAAAAGATAAACTAAACTTCACTGTACATACAGTCAATAAAGCAAATTTAAATTATTTGGTGAAGTTAAATCTAAAAAATATTACTCTGCTTCTAACTATTTCTAAAATCTTCAAGCTGTTTTTTTTAAAAAACGAATTATCATGTTATCCATATTTCAATATTTTGTTGCTGACGTAGCCATAAAAACTACAGCTAACGTCACACAGGCTCGCACCCACAACCCCAGCCAACCTTGTAAGCTAAACGTAAAATATTTTCCTTTCGAATGCCAGAAGAATAGAAAGAAGGAATATGTTCTGCATTTGAAGAAAGAATCACGTGAAAATGTTCTTAGGATTGGGAACCCATTAACCATGGCTTTTCGTTGTTTGTATTCTCTCATGAGTCGCTGTTCCCCAGCAATTTAGATGCTTCGTCTTTTCATTCCAGCATGCTTTTCTGGAGAGTAGAAAGTGGGAGCTTGTTTGACTACCCTATCTTAATGCACAAGGCAATGCATGGGTCTATAAATATAACGATATTTGCATGCTCGATACATCATCAGTTGCTCAAGGAGAGAAACAGACTCGAGCTTCTTAGTTTTGTTTTTGTTCCAAAATGTCTGGCTCAAAGAATCGAAAGAAAACAGGTTGTGCCATATCTTGATCTCTTTGTTCTCGAAATATATTCTTGAAAACTAACTTCTCTCTCTTGTTCCGAGGATCCCCAGCTGAAACTCCCACCAACGGGGAGAAATGCTGCCCTCCCAAGGAAAAGAAGAAAAGCGGCTGCATCACATTGTAAGTCAAGTATTCATAGATTTGCTTTTGTATATCGATTCTAACAATGCCCTCAATGAGAGTCGATTATTCTTGACTCCCTAAGTTTTCAGCTTAGCCCTTCATGTTCTATCAACTTGTAACTTAGTTTCTTGACTCTTGTTGAGCTCTTTCTTGCTAAAACATCTTTCGGTTGCTAAAACATTCAGTATATGAGATAAGTCACAGAAAGCAGATCTTCAAATCCCAATTTATGGACAAATTAAACAAAGCATATGCTAGATCTAGACTAATTCTATCGAGAAGCAAAATCATCACTAAAATAGAAACTGATTACTATCAATAATTTCAAACTAAGTCCTCAATCCCATCAAACTCTAATACTACCATATTCAACCATGCTGCAAGTATATGTCCAAATCAGGCATTCCTGAGACATCAAGATCACGATGCGCCTTCTGGTTAATATATCCTTGATGTCAACTGGTTACATTTGAAGAGATGAGCTTCATCAACATAATATTTCCCTTCAAATTGCTGAAAAATACTCGAGAGGATTTTGTTTGCAGTTTGGTTGTGTATTTTTTTGGTGAATTTCAAGATGTTTTGAGTTGATTTATAGGTTTATTAATATTATAAAAATGTGTTTAGGTATATTTAACTAATAATATATTGAAAAATGGTTTAAGGGGCTCAAAATATATAGTCCATTTTTCAGCCACATCTCCTATGGTTGAAAATAAGATTTCTAAAAAACATTTCGATTTTTTTTTTATTATCGTCCATCCTTTTACTTCTTATAAAATAAAATTAAAGACAAGCTAGTGGACGTGGCTTTGTGGTTTTGACGAGACGAACAAGTTGGGCCACAAAGCCCAGGAACATATACCTTTTCAATTTTAATTGATGCTAATTAAAATGAATAATTTTGTTTATTTTTTTTAATAAGGTATGATTTTTTTTACTTGATTTTCAAATAAAATTATTTTTATACATAATATTCTTTCTATGCAACCCTTTATAGCAATTGTTTTCTGATGAATTTTAATCAAATGCTCTATTGTTCATGCATATTTTTATTATCAATTGATTAAATAAGAAATTAGTTAAAAAAAAACAAATATATACTCTTGATTTTTTTTTTTTGTGTTAACATGAAATTTAATCTAGCATGTGATGAAGCACAGGCCAACCAAATAGTATATTAACAAAAACTAAAAAGTCAATTCATTCATTATAACAATGATTTGTTGTTTTTTTATTATTCTATTTATTTATTTTTATCCTTTAATATTGGATTTACTATGGATTGTGCTTTATAATTTATTTTGATATGTTTTCCATTAGATTATTTTTATCTCATAACCTTAGGTCACAAGTTTGATATGTTAACCCAAATTGACCGGTTTATTTTTTTTTATAATTGATTTTTAAAAGAAAATTATCATTTAACTTTGGATGGATTGGAAATTTAGGGGTTGTCATTATATCACCCATGTCACAGATTTGAAAAGTTAACAAGGATTGACTAAGGTCAATTTGCCATCTCGATATATTTTTATGAAAAAATATTATCTTGAATTCTTTTTAGTTAAACTATTTTTTACTAGTTATTTGTACTTTTAAACCATTCAAGTAGAACACGTCACATTTGGTCAACTCCCATATGGTTTAAAAACATTTTATGCTAGAAAACATGCTAGCATAAAGCAACAAAACTTTGTATCATGAAACCCTAGTGTAGGAGATGCACACTAGATCTTTTAGATTTTCAAAGGTCATAAGGGCACATCAAACACCATACTACATGCAACGTTCTTCAACAATTGAACTCTACATTCGACTAAGTCATTTTCAAGGTGAATAGATTCCTAAATAAAAAATATAATTCTTACAAATGCCCCTACCAATGATTCCAAACACCCTAACATTGTCATTAACCATCACGTCTTGGTTCATGAATTTTAATCTAATCTCCTTTCAAAACACGTGAATGCGCGTTGTCGAGTGAGCTTTAACTATCATTCTTTATTGACAAACCCAAATACAAGTGTAGTTCACATAGAAACTTTTCCTTGTATGGCCTTGAAAAATCTCATTTGAATATCTCATACTACCACCTAAATTGGTCACTCCACTCACGCTCATGCCCCAGGCTTTAACGACCATTGCACCTCACAACTCATTATTATTGTTTGCCTTGATAGCCAAGTAAAGGTTACACACATCAACTCCATCTATTTTTAAGGCTTGTTGCGTTTAGAACTTTATTAACATCTTATGAAATCAAAGTTTTCAAGTTGGAGGAATTATTGTCCCAAGCTTTAAACCTCAAAGAATCAATGGAAGGGCACTATCAAAAGTGGAGTCTACGATTTAATTTGACTCATCACGAGAAGATTTACTAGGTCCAAACACAATACTAAAAGCTCTTGATTCTATGAGTGATGATGCATAATATTTTTAGTTGGTAAAACGATTTATCTAGTTAATTCAGTTGAAGAAGGAGACTTCAATTAGTTAATTAGCTATACAAAAATGACCTTTCATGGTCATTTTTTTTAAAGGGACTATGGCCTTTTAGGCGAAATAAGTTTAAAGCAATAATAGGTTTTCGATGTCCTTAAAGGTTTTCGGGCGCACACATGCTATACGAATGTATTCAACAAGTTTAGCCTTAACCAATAAACTCATGTTATCTTTTAAATTTCATTGTGATGAAGATAAATCATTACAATTGTTGATCTTTAACAAGAAATTTATAGTAATAAGCACAAGTCATCAATTCACATTGATGATACTCAGATTACTCTGATAATTATCTGTAGACATAATTATAATACAAGTTCATTTGATGATGATCAAAACTATCTGAAATGCCCATACATATAGTTAAAATCAAAATTATTGGCGGTTGTTATAGTGAATTATAGTAATGTGATAAATTTAGTTCATATGAACCAACAAAGAACATGTAAGAATTTATTGTGTTCTTACATGTTTGATTTTGATAAATACTAATGTACATACTGCTTGTCACACATATCATTTGAATGGTCTGATAAAATATTTGAATCACGATGAATTGGGCAGTTCACTGCTTCCAACATCACAAGATGTCCAATTAACCTTATCATTTAAACTGAAAGAGAAATCGTAGCAAGGTTTTCATAAGAGAAAAATGTAGAAGTATCATTGTTAAAACATAATACCTTGCAAAACAACCCGCAAACACTAGGCATAACATATTGGGCTTAAGGGGCACTTGGCCCTCGTGTCCTCGCATGCAATGAAGGAACACATTTGCGCTTGACACGGCTCGCCAACAAACCCTGACATGAGAAGCTTCAAGGAACTTAAGTACAAAGAAAATGCTCTCGTAGCTTTGTAGATGGGGTGTCAAGGTTGCATCTTTTTTTTCTAATAAGCTAAATGACCCTAACAATGGATATCTTGGCAACACATTTACTAGTTGATTCAAGAGGTGAGTTGTTGCATCACCACCTAAAATGTTTGGTTTGGAGACTCAAGAAAAAGGCCCCCAACATTACCATCTCTATTTCTAGATTTTTTCTTTCTTTCTAGAGAGTCTTTAGCAAGGGATTGTATGCTAAGCAAGCTGATTTTGAAAGTCAAGTATTCATAAATTTGTTTTTTATAAGCAACCTAGCAAGAAAACATTGATTATTAATCGATTCAACAATTCCTTGAACGAGTTATTCTTAACTACCTAAGTTTTCAGCTTTGCCCTTCATGTTCTATCAACTTGTAGCGTAGTTTCTTGAATCTTGTTGAGTTGTTTCTTGCTAAAACATCTTGTGGTCTGTTCTTAACCCCAAATGCACCGTTTGACGATTTAAATTCCTAGATAAAAACCTGCATCACAAGTTCAGAGAAAAACCAATTGATGACTTTCTAGAAAGAATATAGCGTCAATGAAAGTCAAGGGACGAAGTTATTACCTATTATCTAAAACAGCTCGTCCTTCCTACTGTTCATCGTGACTCATTGTCACTGTGGAGTGGCTCGTCCTTCCTACTGTTCACCGTGACTCATTGTCACTGTGGAGTGGCAATTTGTCACAGTGAATCGCGGGTGTACATCTTCTTCTTTTTTTTTTTTTTTGCCTTTTGAACAGTGTATTAACGAAAAAGCCCCCCGAAAATGACAAAAAGCATCGCCGGTTTCAGGGGCTGAACGGTCATTGACCGTTTCGGTCCGGTCTGGCTCGGCTCGGCCGGCCGATTTTTTTTTTTAATATTACATTGAACAGTGTATTAACGATTTTGTCCCCACTGACATCTGATGGCGCGTCGCCGTGCATTGCAGCGCTAACGCGTTCTTCGGACGGCGCGTGCGGCGTCATAAGGCGTCGGAAAATGACCAACCGCCGTCTAGAATGATTTTCAGGCATGTTCTCTTCCACATGGGGCGGCGCGTATGTCTCTATGATGTGCGTATACGTGTCAATGGGCGTTTGAATTTTCCCCCCCATTTCTCTCTCCTGCCTGCGCAACATGACGTCAACTAAGCTGTTTTTTGTCAAAGTTCATTTCAGTCCTTGAACGTTATAATTTGTTTTTCTTGCCCTTAATGCTATTATATAGGTTTTGATTTGTTTCAATTTCGTCCTTCAATTGAAATTGATTATATCTTGAAGTTTCAAATCGGTCCTCATGCTTTTAATTTTTCGGACTGTGCCGGAATTCTATATAATATTGGTTTCAAAGTTTTCATTGATTTCAATCTCATCCTTCAATGCAAATTTATTATAAATCCTTAATATTTTCAGTATCAAAGTTTGATTTCTTCCAATTTTATCCTTCTATGCAAATTTTTATTTCAGGTTTGATTTCGGTCTTAATTTTTTTTTTCAGGTTTTATTTTTTAATTATATGTTTGTATATTTGTGTCAAATTAAAGTATGTAAAACTAATTAGATGTTTTAATATTTATTGGATATTATCGCCTTAAAATATTTAGATAGAGAAAAATAATGACCTAGAATACAATTATATATTTTGCTATTGTTATGCTGGGGGGTGTTGAGCTATTTTATTACATTAAATTTTGCTTAAATAAAAATTAAATTTCGCATAAGTGTCAAATATTTTGCCTACTTCGACTACACTATTCTTTTTAAACGGCATGAAAAAACTTTTCTATTTATTTTTTCAAAAAATTTGCAATATTTGTATTTATAATGTGTTATATTTAATATAACTGGGAAAAACAGACAACTCATATATTTTTTTTTTTTACAAATTCATCTCGGTTATCTACAATTAAAAAACTATAAAAATCACTTCCTATTTCGATCACACAATAGATTATGTGGGACTAAATATATGTGTTGAATATTTTTTTTAATATTATTGCCTAAAAATATATAAAGAGAAAAAAAATGACCTACAATTTCTTACAAAAAAAATTAATATCGGTATTCTTAAATATATTTAATATAATAATATGATGAAAAAATCTTATAAAAAAAACTTTGGCTTTGAATGTAAATTTATATTTTAGACTCTTTTTTTGGTGACCTTTTTTTTCACATGTATTCTTTATTTTTTACTCTCCAAGTAAGCTGTTCTTTTTTAGCCAGTTTTCTTTCTTTGTTTTTTTTTTTAACTAGAGTATCCGTGGCAACAAATTCCTAATGAATCATTTCACCTTCTTAGCAAATTTTCTAACAAATTTAATCAAAAAAAATTAAGCAATAACAATATTAAATCACATTGTAGTTGAAAAAAACCATTTTGAACGAATTTTATCAGTTACAATTATATTAATTAAATATTAAAATTACAAAATACAACATTTTTAAAATCAATTAATTTTTTACAGAGATAAAAAAACCCAGCGAAGCGGGCAAATCGGCTCGTAGACTTTCTATAAAAGGCTAAGTTACAACTGTGTCCAAAACTCAGGGATTAAAGAATAATGTAATCCTTAAACTATATATCAAGAAACCTCTAACAAATCAAGGACAGCCTTCCTATCTTGAAGTCCAGTTATCAATTTCATTATTTTTTAATAATGTTAATCCTTGTCTATTTTTTATTCTTGTTTGTGCAGACTCGTTAAGCTATGTTGCTGTTTGTTTGGTAATCCCTGCTGGTGAAACTTGCTGGTAAACTGTGATCAAAATAGCAAAACAATTTGCGTTGGATGTGGACTCTGATTTTCGTGATTTTCTGTGATCATGTATTGCAATAAAGGTGACTGGTTTTATCCAGCAAACAGCTTCTAAGATTATTATTATTATTATTATTATTATTATTATTATTTTGTTTCCTCATTCAGTATTATTCTCCTTTTGATCCCCTTCTCTATCAGTTTCCATTTATCTTTTTCATCATTCCCAGCTACCCTATGTTTCTAAAAGAGCCTTTTTTTCACTTTTTTCCCCACTTTTTTTGGCATCACTTTCTTAGAGCGAGAAGAGCACCCAAGAAAGAAGAGTGAGAACTGACTAGTCATGAAATCCAATGCCTCCAGAAGCCAGTTTTTTCCTTTTCTTTTTCTTTTTTTGGCTTAGGGATCAGTCTCAGAATGTAATCTGTAGTGACCAGCGAAAGCTACAAGATTAATACTTAAAACCAGTTTCTGCGAGCAGTCTTAGAAAAAATAATTATGATTGTTTTTCTCAGGAAGTTCCAGGATACTTTCTTCCCAAACATACACATATTTGGCTTTTATCATTATAGGGTTGGATGGTAAAGTTCAAATATTGTGGTTGAACACCATATTCCTAAAAAAAAACAAGACACTGGAATTCAGTTAAAAGTTTGGACACATGTTTTAAGGTAGCAAGAGACCATCTAAATGGCCATCATGGACGGTAAATCAACCTAAATGGTTGTTTTCATTTATAATCATCAAAAGTTTGAAAAAACTCAACTTCAATTATGAACATGAAGTAAAAACGAGATACCCTCGATCGTGCAATAAAAAAACAACAGTTAAGAGTTCAAACTGAACTAAGATCGTCACAGAATCTTTATTCCAATTCATGAATGAGAAAATGCATCATCAATCAAAGGCCATGGTGAACTTAATAATACAACACATCATTCTATATTTCTGGTTTTCTGAAGTTGATGTACAGCCAGGCACTTATGCTGAAGCTCCAAGCAGATTGACAAGAGAACAATACAAACGATGTATCCAGAATAATGATATGAAGGAATAAAATGACTAAACAGCCAATTAAAGATGATGCATCCAGAATAATGATATGAAAGAATAAAATGACTAACCAGCCAACAAAAGAGGCCTTTCAATTTGTTTCCGATAATGGGAACAGCTTTTCCAGCATATTGTTAGAAAGGATCCTGTTGGGGTCCAATTCTTTCCTTGCTTTGTTATACGCATCTACAGGAAAGCACCTTCTTAACCTTTCTTGAAGAGCTGCAAGCACATCCTTGTCCTTCGGAACCTGCACATATTTTTGGGAGTTATTAAATAAGGAAGCACCAAATTTCAATGGAACATCATTTTGCCCATTTTAAAAACCAGTTTTTTATGGGACCAGAGTAATGGTTGGGAAGAAAATCAATATGCGAATAAAGTTTTCATTTCCTTTTGATGACAACGCTCAAACAAGCACAAGTTCTGAGCTGAATAAGCTAAAACTTGAACAGAAGATGATAAGCAAGAAATTTATCAATACCTCGATCTTAGCCCAGTGTTCATAAGCGGAATACTTATCCCACAACTCTGCCTGAGTCAGACGCCTGTAATGGAAGAACTCTTCTGTGATTTCCTTTCTTTGGCGGGCATCCGTTGTGGGAAGATACATGATTATACCAACCTGAGAAAAGAAAAAAGTGTTTTGAGTAGCAAACCACCAATTAAAGCTGAATAACACAACAAACATAGAAAATACAACATGGAAAGCGAGAATAGATTCATGCATCCAGCCCTTTATCTCAAAAACAAAAGTTGAAGTACTCACGGGACAACAGAAATGTTGTCTTATAGAATGGAAATACCTTAAGAGTGATAAGTATCTCAAATCAGATCTAAATGAAATCTCCATATCCCTAGAATTACAAAAACTTACAAGTCTGGAGCATGGGAGGCACACCTGGACTTCCAGATTGAAGATGAGATGGACACAGCAAAGTTTTCCCAATACATACTGAATCCAAGGAATTCAATAAAGTGAAAGATACACTGAGATTACCCATGAGAATATATCATCCTCTGCTGAGCTTGAGGCTGGGCTCATGGAGCTCTGGCTGCGAGCTGTCCATCGCTGCTCTATGGGAGAAGGCGCAGGTATCTCTTCTTTCTCTATGAGCTGCTTCAGCTTCTCTATGAATTCAAGGTCTTTCAAGCTTGGCTTGGCAAGGGTACCAGCAGGAAAACAATTTTCTGAGACCCACTGTTGACCACCACAATCAAAGCCCAAAATTTCATCACTCCATCCCACCCTATATCCTTCTGACTTCGCCCAGAACTCAGCCTCAGCACGATTGATCTTTACAACATGGTCTTTGCTGAGAGGATCAAGAGCAAGCAGCTTATCTCTTAACTCTGTGAATGAAAGCTCATTTATGTCTGGTTCATTATCATCTGATGATTTAGCAGCAGCAATTCTGCGAGTGACAGTGTACAATTAACTGACATAGATATAAGGACAACACAACAGAAGTTCTTAATTAGTGGATGGAATGAAAATATGATGACAGAAAACAGCATTGATTTTAAAGCCTACATATTTCACACCATAAAATTACCTAAGCAAATAAGAGTTTCACGCCATAAAACTATCTAAGCAAATAAGAGATTATAAACAAACTAGGAAAACATGACTGATACATAATGGTCACAAAAGATTCAGAAAAGGCAGTATACCTGTATGTTTCAAGGGACTCCTTGTAGAGGTCACGGACATGTTGTAGGGCTTCATTTGTAGTATACTTGGGTTTGTACTTGGGTGGACCTTTCCATTTTGAGACAGGGTTGCAGGTCACAACCACAACAGCATCTGTATATGGAATATGCAGGTATTTCACATGCTTATTCTCAGATAGCAATTTCCTGGAGAAAAATTTACACAACTTTTAGCTGATAAGAAACAAATAAAATCTCAATTACTTGTAATTTCATTTCATGAATCAACACAAGAGAGAGACATCTGTATTCTAAACAAACAACATATAAGCATATTGCGTCACAGTCTAACCCCTGTTACATGGGTCATGCAGTTTTAAAACTAAATGACTAATCATTATATTGCACAATAACACCAGATGATCTGTAGAAGAATGTTTGTAAGATTTGAAAGTTCCCTAGTTCTCAACTCCAAAAGCTTTACCAGCAAATATGATCATGCTAAAAGCCGAGAGTCCAAAATCATTACAGAAGGCTGCAGCCCAGTTATGGTCCTTCCTAAATGGCGTGGAGATTTGAACTTGAATCCCAGAAGTTACAAAATCATTCACAACATAAATATCATTGGGAACATAAAAGTTGATTACAAATCTCAGCAATCTGTGATTTTTTATTCAAATTCTCAACCATCCAGTTTGCGTGCATGAGATAACCAGTTGTAATATCTGAAAAAAAAAACTAAAGAAATTACTTGTGGTTTTTCTTGATATCTTTCATGTTTGAAATAAACGTGTGTTCAACAAGCTCTTGTCTCTCCACACATTGTAAAGTAACTTCAGCAACCACTCCAAGTCCTCCAAGACCAACACGAGCAAGATAAAATAGTTCTGGGTCTTTCTCTTTTGAAATCTCTATTGTTCCTTTGGCAGGGGTAACCAGTTTCATGCTAACCACCTGCTCATCAATTGGTGGCAATCTGGCACCAGTACCATGTGCGCCAACCTATTAAACAAACAAGCCAAACCCACAAATTAGTGAAGTCAATAAGATTTTACCGTGTGCACCAATTCAATCTTACACGAACTTTTCTACAGTCTAATTAGTGTTTCTCTTTCATTCATTGGACAATCACCAAGACTCCCATTCGGCACATCAATAATACACACCACTCAAAAGTTTTCAAATTTTAAAAGAAACCCTTCAAAGTTTCCAAAATTTAACCAAAACTGACAGAAATTCATCAGCTTACCAGAAAAATCCAGTAACACCTATAATATCCTAATCTCACGGGAATTCAGGCCATTTATAGAAAATGGTCGCATAGACCAAACCAATCTATTGCAGTAGGACCAACTGTAACGATTATATATTACCTTTTATTTTAAATGAATAAAAAGGAACAAAACCTGAACAATGCCACCAATCTGCTGTTCTCTAATGGAAGCAAAATTCTGCAAAGTGAGACCATATTCTTTAATCCCGTCAACCAATTCTTGAACCCTTATACCAGCTTCAACTCTAACTCTCTTTTTCTCCTTATCCACCTCCAAAACCTTATCCATAAGAGCCAAATTCACCATCCCAGACCGAGCCAACCCGATCCCATTTGGAGACAATCCGGACCCAACAGGTCGGATCCGAGCCTTCTTTTCATTATTCTCTTTCACTAACTTCTCCAACTGCTCAATATTTTCTGGTTGGTAAAAGTTTCTGGTTTGAACCTCATGGGTTCCACTCCAGTTAGAAACTGTGTGAAGGTCTTCAGGTAATGGAGCATACCTGAAAAGTTGAGCCTTTTTGTGCTTTGCGTTGTCAGGAAACGGAAAGGAGTAGTAAGTGGCAGCACCACAGAAAATAACGAGGGCCGTGTAGCCTATGTATTTGCGGACTTCAGAGTTTGTTGATGGTATTGGGGTAGGGGATGTGCAGAATTTGCGAGTTGGGTATAGTGGGGCAAAGGGGTTCTGTATGGGTTTTGGTGGTGGTGGGGTTGTTGGGGAGAGGGGGTTTGTGCGGTGGTGGTGGAGGTGAAGAAGGGAGCGTCTAAGAGAGAGGGCTCTTGACATTTTGGGTTTGGGAGAGGGAGACGGTGAGGGTGAAAGCGAGAGTGAGGGTGGGGGAACGAGGGGGGGGGGTTTTGTTGGGTTTTGGGTTTTGATCACTCTCTTTGGAGGAAGTTTCATTTGGAAGTGATGGATATGAAAATCTATTTTTAATCCGAATTTAATTAATATACAAATTAACTCCAATGTGCCAGTTTTTTTTTTTTTTTTTTTTACAATTTTAATATATTTAAGATCATTTTAATGATATTACATTAAAAATAATATAAAACTTGTCGATGTTTGATTGTGTCCTTAAACACTAATCACTAAAGATTTTAACAAGAAAAATTAATTTTATACCTCTTGATTCTCAAATTTTAACCTTTGGTACATAAGGTATTTTGGACATTTTTAGAGACTTGTGTTTAGTATCTTGGTATTTTTATTTTTATTTGTACAATGAAACTATCTATTTACCCTAGGCGCTCGCTGGAGTATTTTTGGTTTTTTGTCTAAACTTGAAAAACGCAATAATGACTTTGCCCTCGGATGAGGCACATACTGGACACTGGATGAGGTTAGTTTAGTTGTTTCATGTATTTTGTGCATAGTAAAACTACTTAAATACCCTCAATAATAACAAAAACAAAGGGCTAATGTTGGAGGTACTTCCACTCTTGATTTTTCATGGTTATCACTTTGTCCACAAGCGTATTAGGTCATTTTGTATTTTTTTTAATTATTTTTCCTCTAGGTTACTATAAGTGTGGCTTCCAAGCGCGAGATTAGTTCTTACGCGTCCACGCCATTTGGGCGGAGTTTTGTGGTATCCTTGATTTAAATATCAAGTCACCATGTCTCCGGGTGCACAGTCGTGTCCTCTTTTTAATGGTGGTGCACATATCATTGGGTGAAGATCGAAGTATTGTCGGTGATTAGTTTTGATTCCCCCTCCCATTTTCTCTCTCTTACAGAGACAAAGTATGTTCCGGTCTTCTATGTTGGGTGTGTTTGATTTCAGTCCCTTGCCTTTTAATTTTGTTTTTCTTCAATAGAAGTTTTGATTGTTTTCACTTATACTCATTAATTAAAATTGATTATATATATTGTTTTTCATTTCAGCTCTTATTCTTTTTATTTTTGGTTTGTTTTTAATTCCTAGAATTTTTTTTAGTCTGCAGATTTTAAGCTGTTTCAATTTTGTCCTCCAATTGAAATTGGTCATATATACTACTTTTCATTTCGGTTCTTATTCTTTTAATGTTTTTTAAAAATTACACTACTATTTTTTAAAAAAAATTCCTTTGTTTTTTCGATCATAAGGTTTTTATTTATTG
This sequence comes from Salix suchowensis, assembly GCA_029030765.1. Lineage (NCBI taxonomy): Eukaryota > Viridiplantae > Streptophyta > Magnoliopsida > Malpighiales > Salicaceae > Salix > Salix suchowensis. The sequence continues at coordinate 27,834,225 of CM054995.1, forward strand.
CAATTTTTTCCTTCAATAAGAATTAATTATATATTTTATTTTTCATTTCAACTCTTATTATTTTAATTTTTTATTTAGATTTAATTCATTTGGTTTTTTCGGTTCTTCTTGGACAATGTTTATTTTTTGTTAGTGTTTATGCATCCATGCTTTTAGTTTTTGTTTTTATTTTTTGTTAAGATTTTATTTTTATTCGATTCAGTTCTAAAATTTTAATTTATGTTGGTAATCATTTTACAATTAATATTTTTCTTTTTTCCCTTTATTCTTTTTTTTTTTTTATGTTTTTGATTATTTTTATTTGTTCTTTAGATCAAATGGTTTTTTATGCTCCTAATATTTAATCCAAATCTAATAATAGTTTTATTGCCATGGCGTAATTTTACATCTACTATTAAACAAAAGCATAATATCTTGGATGCATATTTCCGATTTAATAGGATTCCAATTTAAGCGTCTCATGTTTAGACACGTTGTATGGTCATTGTCTGAATGGCGGGCCATTCCATTCCATGGCAACTGTAGCTTCCGTTAGATAAGCCGTGGTATCCATGACACATTTTGTTATCTTTTCTCCAAATTTTTTCGCTTCAGAAAAGAAGAAAGGAAGTAAACAAATATACTTCAATAGTTGTAGCCACACTCTTTTGGGCTCCGAACGATGCCCTTTCTTGGTAAGCCATGAATTTTGCACGTTTTCTTGTTGATATCTTGATAATCCCAGATATTTAAAGGATCCATGATTTGTTATTCTTTATATTACTCTAGTTTTTGTTACAAGTTGGTGATGATTTGAGTACATGTAAAGGCGAAGTTACTGTTTTTGTTTTATTTTTATGATAGTGTATTGGTTTTGCCAGGGATTGGCATATCAGTTGAGAACTGAGAGATTCCTGAATTCCACCATGGGTTCTTAGAAATTTGTAGAGATCCAGTTGGGATTTTGGAGGGATATTTTATAAGCAAAAGGAGGAACTATGGATACTTTGTTGAAAACACATAACAAACTTGAATTTTTGCCTCAATCCCATGGGTTTTCAGAGAAATTAAGTAATTTGAGCTCCTTAAAGATTCAAAGGCAACAACTTCGGTTTGATAACAAGAAGTTCCCTTCAAAAGGGGGGAGAAATGGCGGTGTTAAGGCTAGAAGTAGTGCACTTTTGGAGCTTGTACCAGAAACCAAGAAGGAAAATCTTGAGTTTGATCTTCCCATGTATGACCCGTCGAAGGGCCCTGTAGTTGACCTTGCAGTTGTAGGGGGTGGTCCTGCTGGGCTTGCAGTCGCGCAGCAAGTTTCGGAAGCAGGGCTCTCAGTTTGTTCTATTGATCCATCCCCCAAATTGATTTGGCCTAATAATTATGGTGTTTGGGTGGATGAATTTGAAGCCATGGATATGCTTGATTGCCTTGATACAACTTGGTCTGGTGCTGTTGTATATGTTGATGACAAGACAAAGAAAGATCTTGATAGACCTTATGGGAGGGTTAATAGGAGGCAGCTTAAGTCCAAAATGTTACAGAAATGCATATCTAATGGTGTAAAGTTTCACCAAGCTAAGGTCATCAAGGTTATTCACGAGGAATCCAAATCTCTATTGATTTGCAATGATGGTGTCTCAATCCAAGCTTCTGTGGTTCTTGATGCGACTGGCTTTTCTAGATGCCTTGTCCAATATGATAAGCCATATGATCCAGGTTACCAAGTGGCTTATGGAATTCTGGCAGAGGTAGAAGAGCACCCATTTGATGTTGATAAGATGGTTTTCATGGATTGGCGAGATTCGCATCTGAACAACAATCTGGAACTAAAAGAGAGTAATAGCAAGATCCCTACTTTTCTCTATGCAATGCCCTTTTCATCGGACAGGATATTTCTTGAAGAAACTTCCCTCGTAGCTAGGCCTGGAGTCCCCATGAAAGATATCCAGGAAAGGATGGTGGCCAGGTTAAGGCACTTAGGTATAAAAGTGAAAAGCATTGAGGAAGACGAGCGTTGTGTCATTCCAATGGGGGGACCCCTCCCCGTCCTCCCTCAAAGAGTTGTTGGAATTGGCGGTACAGCTGGCATGGTGCATCCTTCGACTGGTTATATGGTAGCAAGAACTCTAGCGGCTGCTCCAATTGTTGCTAACTCTATCGTTCAGTATCTTGGTTCTGATAGAAGATTTTCTGGAAGTGAATTATCAGATAAAGTCTGGAAAGATTTATGGCCAATAGAAAGGAGGAGACAAAGAGAGTTCTTCTGTTTTGGTATGGATGTTTTGCTTAAGCTTGATTTACCTGCCACAAGACGATTTTTTGATGCATTTTTTAATCTGGAACCTCATTATTGGCATGGATTCCTGTCATCTCGACTGTTTCTACCTGAGCTTCTACTCTTTGGACTCTCTTTGTTCTCCCATGCTTCTAATACTTCTAGGTTAGAGATTATGGCGAAGGGAACTCCTCCTTTGGTTAACATGATCAACAATTTAATACAGGACAGAAAATAGGTTACTAGGATTCCATCTGTCTTATAATTCTGTTGCATCCTCGTATTGAAGTTTTTGTGCTGCTGCCTATAATTGAGAATCTAGCACTATGAATCACCTGTTATTTTCTTGTATCTTAATTACATATCCAATCCATGGCTCTCACACACACTCGTTTCTGGTGGGTGTGGAGTGCAGCAGATTCAGTGGTGAGCTCTTGTTTGTCCAAAAGCTCTTGTGGGTGCTCATGTTTAAATCATACTGTTGATTGATGCCTTACCTTGTATAGAATTAATTCAAATATTTACTTGATAACCATCCATTCACTAAGAACTCCTGCTGGATGCTGATTGACATCCAGTTAATAATGCCTGAAACACAGGTCATATGCTGAAGACAATTCGTCAAACACATCGAAAAGGTGCATCGATGCTATTTTAAACTATGAAAAGCAGGGATAATATGTTAAATGAACAAAAATGATTATTTCTATTGAGAAGTTATGATGCAGGGAGTCCATGCCTCCCTGGGCTTGAACTCTCTCTTTTCTGGGAGGTAGTTTTGCTATCTAAAACTTCTTTCTGGTAAAACTTTACTGTAGAAATGATGATTGTGAACTGGAAATTGTGACTGTGCCCTGTTCAGTTCACCATGGTCTTGCTAGCCATATGTTGGATGTAATAAATTTGGTTGTGATGGAGATGATGATTCGGAGATTATGGAAATTTCATGGATTGAAACTATAAACCCAGGTACATATAATTGCATTAATTTGTAATTGATAAATAACAGGTATGAACAACATCAATTTGAGAAATCTTCAGGTACACATTTGTGGACAGACTCTGACAGGTACCCCCAATGAAACACACACTCTGACTACATCCATTTGCTAATTCTAACATGGAAGTGTAATCAAGTGGGTGCTGGATTCCAGAGAGGACCTCTGCCAAAATTATGGTTTCTCTGTTTGCAGCATACCAAGCCTGAATGAACTCCAAAAAAAGTCCCAGTGTTGCACCAACCACAGCAAGGAAAGTTGGGTATTTGCAATAGTTCCTCTAAGTCCCTGAATCGCATTGCGCACTTATGACTACAATTCTGCCCTTCTACTTCTTAGAGTTTGTGCTTGATTTAGTGCATGTTTGGGAGTGTGTTTATGGTTGTTTTTTAAAGTGTTTTTCGTTTAAAAATGTATAAAAAAAATATTTTTTTATTTTTAAAAAAATATTTTTTTATTTTTAAAAAAATATTTTTGACATCAGCACATTAAAATAATCTAGAAATACTAAAAAAAATCAATTTTTTTTATAAACACTTTCTAAAATCACTACCAAACATCTAACTTTATCAACACATGACCTTTTCGTATCTTACAAGATTGAGAACCGGGGCTGTGAAGTGATGGTCAGGTGACAGTAGAATTTTTAAAGAACAAAGAAAACCATGAACTAGGATCATTAATTTGACTATATTTAATAAGATGGATTAATTTAATAATCTGATTTAAATTGAAATTAATGATAGCAGATAAGCCGTACAAAAACTTTATGCAATAATTAATTAGAAAAATAAGTAACCAATATCATATAGGTAAGGAAAAGAGAGAAAACATTGATTTTTTTAAGATGCTTCAACCTCTATTGCAAGAGGATGCAAGATGACATGGAAAGAAGTTAACAAATAGAACAAAACACAATAAAAAGAAAGTATTAATTTATATTAAATCAGTCAATTTTATTTAATTTAAAAGTATTGTTTTTGAAAAAAAAAATAATTAACATAGAACAAAACATAAAAAGACTCGTGTAACCCAACCAAATAAAAAAAAAGGACAGAGAAAGCATATAAAAAAAAAACACAAAGCTCAACATCTAATAAAATAAATATTAAGTGATAAAATTAAAAAATATATTAGCTTAAAAGAATGAATGATATAAAAAAAACCAAAGCAACCCCTAGAAAAACATCCTTAAACTAGATTAATTTTCCAAACTATATCTTTTGAAATTCTAAACATGAGCTTAACCAAGACGCTTATATATAAATCAATTCAATATTAAAAGGTAAAATTGATTATAAAAAAATACCAAACTAAAAAAATTGACAAATAAGAAAATAACAATCAAATGAATAAGGATAAAATATGATAGGAAGACAAATAATCAAGGGTACCATAAATATTTAACTATAAAATTATATCAAATGACATAAATATAAATTAAAAGAATAAACACCAAATCTGACTAATAAAAAAATCAATGACAGTTTTGTTGCCAATTCCAATTCCATTTCCTTTTACTTTATAGGACTTCTAACTGTGTCTTCTGTTTTTTTTTTTTTTTTTTGCCACAACTTAATTTATGGTAGGGATGTAGCATGAGAGGGCACAAGCATAACAAGCAATGTAAAATTGTGCTTAATAGACTGTAGTTAAAGATTTTAATCACTCAATAATTTTTACAATCAAAACTGAACATTAGAGTCTTTTCAGATTTGAAAAATAAATAAAAATAAACTAGAAAAAAATCTAAACTAAATAGAAAAAAAAATATAAATTAATAATAAAAAATATAAAAAATATCGAACAATAATTCTAAGTTTGATACTGCATTTCAAAAATATTTTTGAAAAAAATTAAAAATATTTATTTTTAGTTTTTACATTAAATTAATTTTTTTAGTGTTTTTAGATCATTTTAATGTGCTGATATCAAACTGATTTGAAAAAAAAAAAAAAACATAATTTTTAATGCATTTATGAACAAAAATCACTTTTAAAAACAATCGCAAACCACACTTTCAAACATACACTAATTTGAAAGCTTCATAAACTTAGACTGATATAGAATTTACAAGACTTCTAGAATCTCAACTAAATTCAATAGTCAAATTAAATGTTAGAAAATCTCCAGCAGCAACTTCTCTCTATCAAAATTCGATGGAGGGTGGGTTCAATAAATTCCCATGAATTAGGTACATTCATCTTTTTTAAGAAAAAGAAAAAGAAAAAAAGAGTTGAGGTATATTTTCTGTGATTTTCATGAAAAATGTAAATTAATTTTTAATATTTATCTATTCTGTTAATTAATTAGTTAGTTAGTTATGCTGTTAAAAAATAATGTAATTTGAAAGTGCATGTGTGTAGTGAATATTTAGTATAATTAACGTGTATTAAAATAGCTAGATCGTTTAATTACTATAATTTAATTAAATAATTTTAAAGTAAATTTGAATGTAAATATTTGATCGATGCTTTCATAAATATGTCAATTACGTGGTCTAGTTTTGATTTCTAAATTATTAATTTGTGACATCTTTCCATTTTAATTATTTAAAAAATCTTAATAGGCTAGAAGATTATACAAGGCACAATATTAGGCTGTTTGAGAGTTTGATTAAAGTTATTTTTTAAAATATATCAAAATAATATTTAAAAAAAAATATTTTTCACATACCACATCAAAATAATTGAAAAACATTAAAAAAAATTAAATATATATTTTTTTAAAATGTGCTCTAAGTTTCTATCTTTCCAACCATTTCTGGTAAGGTCCAGAGGTTGTTTTACGTATGCGCCCAATACCTGCTCTCTGATTGTCTGTGTTCTTCACGGGAGCAAGTTACGATGGCAATTCTTTGGACTTGATTAACTATCCGGACGTATTTATGGTAATGCATGATCTAACATTTTTTTTTATCAGTTGGTGATAGAGTCATCATGTCAAAATTAGTAACTTGAATGTTATGATTTTTTTCTGGTTGGGAATGATGAATTTGCTTAGACATACCAAAGAAAAATAAAATTTTCATCTGAAAGAAATTGAAACTACCTAAAATTGTCCAAAAATATAAATTAAGATTGCAATTGATTGCTCACTTTATTTTCAAGAACTGTGTTAATGAGTCCCAAAAAGAGCGTAGCGTGATTGCAGAAAGCTTGTGATCTGCATCAAGATTGTCAATTCCATTTCAGTTGGTGCTTCGTTTTTTCAATTGGAATGGATTGTTTCGATTTCAGAGTGTTTTGGCGCGCCGTTTTGGAGTTGTACTATATATATATATATATATATATATATATATATATATATATAATTAAATATATTAGTTCAGTTTTTTTTGTTCAAATCCAAAAATAAAATTAGTTAGAATTGTTCAATTTAATCTAAAAAAAGACACAATAAAATTATTTTTCTGAACGTAATTATGAACATGTATAATATTACGAGAATGCTATCATCAATCTCGCAAAATTATTACATTTTTTGATTGCTCTAAAATTTTAACATAATATATAAATATGTCAAGAACTCCTCGTAAAATCTCATCTCAATCTATCTATTGGATTAAGAGATATGATTGATATTCTAAAATTATTCAATATTTAAAAAAAACTATTTGACTGAAACGGAACGGGCGAAACGAAACCGGAACGTTCTGGTTGAAATTTGGACGGAATTTCCTGAACGGGCTGAAATTTTAAACGAGGTAGTAACCACGTCGTTTTATCTCATTTTTTTAACCGGTATGAAACGTTTCAGCCAAAACAAAACGAAATCAACAATATTAATCTGCACAACAAGTCTCGAGTTTGAGTCAGGGCGTGCATCCTTTATAAGAGTCTGAGATAACCAGAGTTTTACTCGCTTATCTGGACCTATAAAGTGTGTTTTTCAGGGATGAGTTTCCTGTCATCCAAAAGAAAAGGTGTTAATGAAAAATCGTTACTTTGATGGAAAAGATAATCTTGAATTTCTCTAAAATCATACACATGACATAATCTAATATATTATCAGCGGTGCAGCATTGCAGACAGTTTTTTTTGTTTTGAAAGAAAGTGACTTGGAATATTATTAAAAATACAAAAACATATGGAAATAATACAGCAAGAAGCCAGCAAAAGTACATGTAGTCAAACAATTGATCCACACTGTGATTATTTCGCTGAAAGCCACAGAGCCGCACATGATATTTAATGATGTAAGGTGGAATTTCCATGCCCGCAGATCTCAGCATAAGAGAAAGGGAGTTCTTTCGACCTGAAGGTCGTGATGGCAGTTATTATAACTCCATAAAGAAAAGAGTACTTGACAATTGCAGCAGAAACAGGATTCTTATAATGAAGGATCCATCGCCTGAAGATGTTTCTGTAATGAGATTCGATAGCCTTTTTCACTCCCGTGAAGGCGGAGGGCTTGAGCACTAAATGTTTGGCCATCTCATTGATGTGGTCTGCTACTTGCTGGTCGCATCCGAGAGTTGAGAGGAGCAGCCCCCGAGATCGAAGCTCCTTCACATCTTCGGGACTATCAATCAGTGAGGCCAATGAGCACACGAAGGAAGTAACCCAGTCTTTGGATTTATCACTGCATGCGTCATAGGCTACCAAGTTTAGGAGCAAGGGCTTGGTACAATCACCGATGATTAGCTGAGGAATATAGAGTGTTCCGCCGAGCAATGTTGGTACAAACCTGACATCAGAAAAACGACTAGTCTTGCTTGGCTTGAGACTGATTCCAACATTTATAAACTCCTTGGCTGGATAGTGCCAGTACGACGGCATTTTTTCCCCGGAAGGATGATGATCATCTGAGACGCCGCTGGGAACGTAATGTGTATGGAAAAGCTCAAGAAGATGGGCAGGCTGAGTTTGTTCATCTAAGCCCTTCGAAACATTACATGTTAATGCTTTTGATAATTTGCCACAAAGCTTTGATATCTTTTGCCTGAAAGACTCTCTCCGACCCAATGCGGGCTTTGCACGAACATGTTTACAGAAGCTTTGAAGCAACAGGAGCAGGTCCTTCTTGCTTTGCCCTGCTCTGAAACTCCACAGTGACTCGAGGACTACGAAAGGGAGTTGATTTTCCAGTAAGAACAAGTCCTTTGTAACCAAAGAAGCTTCATAATTACTCATCATCAGATTTTCTGGCTCATGCAAGAAGTAGTAGATGAATTGGAGAATGAAGCATCCATCAATGAACATCATCTTGAAAAATTGCTCCACGTCGAACCTCTTTGTTGCCTCGTCTTCCATATAGCATTTCCTTGCATCTTTGGCCTCTTGTTTCACCTTTTCGTACATTTCTTCAGGTGTCCCTTCACTGTCTTTGACAAACTTGCAGGCCAAATCAAACTTGAGCCCCTCCGCCATTTCCTGGAGTCCTTCATTCCAATGGTGATATGGACCAATGGAAACCACCGATGGATCGTAACAGTCCCTGTTCTGTATAACTTGGCGAAATTTCAACGGAACCTTTGGAATCAATGGTGGTTTCTGTTGGTTCTTCCCGCCTTTGATCGTCATTAACCTCAGCCACTCATCATCAGGCTGGGAATGATGCGTAGATGATGAAACCACGATTTCTATTTTTTCACCCTCCATTTGAAGTAGATAAAGTTTTTTACTGGTCCACTTTAGCAGAAGCATACCGACATTTATATAGGACGATCACTTGAGATTGAAGTAGCTTTTAGATTGGAACGAAGTATTTTATTAGCTTGGAAGTTGGGCTTACTTTGCTCCCCAAAGCATCGTCATGTTTTTAACACAAGAGATCAAAGTTAAAGCTATCATAATCAATGTATATATAAAGTTAACATCTTGGACAGTCGACATTAACCTTTTTATGCCATAATGGAATGGATTAAGGCTATGTTGCAGCATGTAGAAACTCGTATCTGTTAGTTTCCTGTAAAACAAACATGTGATCCTCCAAGTTCTATTAAAATTTGATTTTAAATGACTTGCTTGGTCCCTCGATTTTTTTATTTTCTCAATCCAGCCCCTCATCGATTTAGTCTGTTAACATGACCTTCGTAGTTCATGATTCTTGTCAACGTGGAGCTTCCATCCACTCCCATCCCTGCAAGTGAAAATGCTATATTTGACTACACGATGCTACAAGAGAGAATGAAGCAGAGGAAATCTGGATTCTTTAGATTGCTTTATTTGTATACTCTAATGTTTACAAAAAAAAGAAGTTATTTATGCATGTCAATCTGCCATGTATTTCGTTTTGCGTGTTAAATAGCTTTGCTTGCTAAATACCTGTTCACCTGTCAACCAATGTTAAGCAGCATTTCTTCTCGGACAAATATAAATGAGGGTTTAATTGTGTCGATGAGTTCCATGGACAAGATTGCTCGTATGATTTTAGATGACTACAAAGATGGAAAAAAACTTCAGTATTTCAAGACTACCTACTTCTCACATTCTATTAATTATTTGCATTAACTCACAAGCACTAATTGACATTAACAATAAAATAAAATATATAAATGAGGTGGGTTTTTGTTTTACCTCTCATCACAAAACATTTTCATATTTCATATATATAATTTGTGTTTTGTTTTTTAATTTGAGTTTCATCCTTCAACATTAGTTTTATTGGATATTGGACTTAATAATATTTTAATTTATTTTTTATGATGTTATTCCAGTTTCACAACCTAGACTATAAGTTTGTCGTCGAGTTTTTTTTCTTTCTTTTCTAATTGACCCTTTTTTTTTTTCTAGTTTTATCCTTCAACATAGAGTTTATTGAGAATCAAACTTCATGATTTGTTTTGGCGTGTTTTTTATGAGTTGATCCCTTTCTTCTGATGTAGATCACATGTTTGGTTGATTAATCCGAGTTGATTCGAGTAAATTATTTATGTTATTTTTCTAATCGTATATTTTTTAATTTTATATTTCAACACCCGGTTCATTGAAAATTAGAGTTTGTGATTTATTTTGGTTTGATTTTTATGAGTTAATGTCCTTCTCATAACTTGGGTCAAATGTTTGGCACATTAATTTGAGTTGATTCAAATTATTTTTATATCATTTTTCTAATTGGATATTTTTTCAATTTTATCATTCAACACTGAGCTCAATTAGAATTGATTTTTTTAATTTTTTTTTATTGAGTTATCCTAGATCACCAGTTTGTTAGGTTAACACTAGTTGATTAAGATTTTTTTGTGTTTTTGTTTTTGTTTTGCAGCTTTATCTTTCAACAAGAGGTTGATAATTGGTAATGAGATTTTTTATTCATTTTGGTTTGCTTTCTATGAGGTTATTCCTATCTTATGTCTTGAGTCACAAGTTTTATGGATTAGCCTTGGTTGACTTGAGTTGTATTAGTCTCATGGCTCAGGTAGCTAATTGAGAATTTATTTTATTTTTTTTTCTTTCAACATTAAGTTAATTGAGAATTGGATTCATATTTTATTTTAAATTGCTTTCTACTATGTTGTCTTAGTCTCATGCCTCAGGTAGCTAAGGTTAACTCGAGTTTACTTGGATTTTTTTTATCTTTTTTAATTTATTTCATTTTTCTAAAATTCATCATTAACATTGAATTTATTTAAAAATTGTAAAGAAAGTATTGAGATACTACAAAGAGCTTGCTATGGTACGAAAGGTAAACAATCTTACATTAGCATGGAATTTAAACTCATATATATTCATTTCACAATCATTTTTAGCGTAAAGCACTCGTGAATTTTATTACCATTGAACAAGAAGCTTGGTCCGAAATTGCTTGTACATGGGAAACAAGAATCATAGCTTATGTGGAAATCAAACTTGGATGCTGTACATACTTTCTCTGCTACTTTTAAAAGTTCATGTTTTGTGCTTGAGAAAACAGAATGAATTAAAGATATCAAACAGAAATAATATTAGGACATACTTGGCGTATAGGGTGGTCTTACGACAGAACTATGAAATCATCAGTCAGTAAATAGACTGGTCTGTGTGTTTCAAGAGTTAAATGGACTTAACCTCATTGGAGTTTTGCAGGCTAGCATGTCACACATGCGAGGGAGGGATAAAGATAGGCAGGAATGCTTCGTTATATGTCTTTAATCTTTACAAGATAAAGTAAGCAGTAGACAGTAATCTAGCTGCTTGTCTTCCCATGGAAATGTGTCTTCTCTTTTTTGTACTAAACAAGTTGCTCAAATTTTACTCCTTTCGGAATCAACATATTTGCACAACTGTGTTGAGAATAAAATCCCAGTGTGGCTGAACTTTGGATTAAAAAATTGCCATGGTTCATCATCGTGTTAGACAGGGATGAACGTGTGAAATGCATGGGAAATATAACGAAAGGTAAGTTCTATACCCAAAGTTCAAGCAAAGTTTAAATAGCATAGAATTATTCTGATCTACAGCCATTAGACAGTGAAACATGTGTGCCAGCCAGATTTTACTTTTCTTTTCTTTGTTTTCCTTTTAAATTAATGAAAAAGCTTGGGACGGAAAATTCTTTTGTTGATATTTAGAAATTTCTTCACAATCAACAAATCCTTCAATTACAACTTATGTTAGAATTAACGAAAACCGTTGAATTTTCTACCAAATGATTTCATTTTACATGGATATAAAATACTCTGTTTCGAAATGACTTAAAATGGATTAAGGTAATGAGAATTTGTGAAAGTCTCGAAGGTGATATCAAAATTGTTTGAAGGTAAAATTGTGTTTGTCTATAAAGTTGGAGGGTATTTTTGAAGTTCGCTCAAAATTTAAAATGTTTGACGACTGCAGCTAGCTAAGCTCACGAACATTACTTGGTGGGTTTACTACATAATCCGAGATGAAGTTTACCCATATCAGAAATGATATACATCAAGAAGGAGTATTATTTGAGAAAAATTGATAAGAAACTAAGAGCTCAATTTTTAATTCAAAAATAAATTAATGGTAAGTTACAACAGAGATTGTAAATCCTCCAATTTCGTTGACATTTTTTTGTGAATTAATATTTGTATTTATTTAGAAATAAAAAATAGAAATTACATGGCAGTTGAAAAAAAAAATCACAAGTATAAACGGGACCCTTGTAATGAAGAATCCATCGCTTGAAGGTGTTCCTACAATGTGATTCAATGTTTTTTTTAACTTTATTGAATGCACGGGGATTGGGCACCAAATAATTGGCTACCTCATTGAAGAGTTTCGCGACTTCGTCTTCACTTCCGAGGGTAACGAGGAGTATACCCTGTGAGCGCAATACTCTCACATCTTCATCCCTACTTCATCTCCGAACCTCAAATTCATCAATGGCCTGAGGACTAGAAAAGGGAGTTGGTTCTCTAGTAAGAGAATGTCTCGTGCAACCAAAGCTGCAAAATGACTAGTCATCTTCAAATTCTCATGGTCATAAAGTAGGCAGTGCATGAATTGGATGACAAAGACCCCATCCAGAAACATCATCTTGGTGAATTCCGTCATGTCATGGAGTTCAACTGATCCATCCTCAACATAGCATCTTCTCGCCTCTTCAGCCACATCTACCACGGTTTTGTAAAACTCGTCAATGTGTTTATTACTCTGTTGTACAAATGTGCGCACCATATTGACTTTAAACTTCTCCATCTCTTGGAAGTCACCATACTTCCAGCGGTAGTAAGGACCGATGGAGACCACCATGGGTTCGTAACATTTCTTGTTCGATTCTATCCCACTAAATATCTGTGGAACCCTTGGAATTCTAGGCCCTTGCTGCTGGCTCATGGTCTCTCTCCGCTCAACGCCCATTATGGATCCCAACCAATTATTATTTTCTGGGACTATAATGTGTGTTTCTCCCATTAGAAGTACAGATATTTACTGAACAAAGGATATTGTAAACGAAAGAATTTATGATCTGCACTTCCAATGCATATCACGAACAGGTCACGATGGATCTGTTAAATACCAAGTTAGGAACTAGAATCTTACCTTACTTGGAAGTTGAGCTTTGATGCTTTAACTGTTTCGCTCTTTTCCAAAACATGTGTTCCTAAATTGTTGACAGCTTCAGCGATAAAATTTGCGGTGTAACATCAAACTTAACGTTTAAGTTTCTTGACATCAAATTAAAGTGGTAGGTTGCGTGACAGGACTGAATAAACCAGAAGAAAATTGTCATTAAATAATGATTACTTTGTCAAAACACAACACAAGGCTTGCAAAATCAAAATATTTCTGCTTAATTTCTTACTTTGTTATCTCATTTATGAGGTCCGATCATCATTTTCCAATGCACAAATTACAGAATGTGTTATTAAAAAGTCCCAAGTAGTTGTAGGCAGTCCAAGTTTCAAATCAGTCTTGAAGAATATGTTTCACAATTTGCAGGTTGTAATACTAATAAATGTGAAATGCGTAAAGGTTAGTTTGTTCCATGCTCAAAATGCAAGAAAATTAATGAAAATAGAACAAACTTTTGCTTCTCCAGTCTTCAGTGGTGAGAAAAGAATAGAAGTCGAGCCCTACCAGTCTGCAAAATGTGTTTTCATTCGTTTTATTTTTGTTCTTGACAAGCTTGGACAGAATTTTATTTGAAAAAGAAAAAAGCTCAGAAAGAAATTCTCTGTCGATACACTGGGATGAAATTTAAAGATATGCGTGAGAGATTTACTTTAAGATGTGGGTAGAGCGGGTAGCAAATTGGTGCTGATTGTTAAACTCTGGCCTGACGGATTTTACATAAGGTTATCGTGGTACTGGTAAAATATAATTGTAAGTTGATTGATTTTTAGAACTGTCATATGCATTCATGTAGCTTTGAGCACTAAACAATTTTAAAGTATATAATTTTAGCCAGTTGAAATGTTTTTGGATTGATTCAAGAGTTGAAACAAAACAAGATTGTCCTCTTCCACTTAGGAAACAAATCAGCCCCTGTTTTTACAATTAAAAAAAAAAAAAAAAGCTGCCCCCCCTCCTTTTTGTTCTCTCTAAAGTTCTTTACTTTGTAATCACCTCACAGACATCGTGAAAGGTGGCAGAAAACCTCCTTCACCCACCCATTGTCTCGTCGGCGACAAAAACCGCTGCATCAACCTCCTTTTCTGCCGCCGCCACTGCAACATCTTCTTTTTCCGGACAACTTCAGCCACCATTACCTCCACCAGCTCCTCCACAGACACCAGTGGAGTCCTCCTATCACGCCTGAACCCTCCACGAATGGTAATCTCCTCTTCCACCTTCTTCCTTTCCTCCTATGTCCTCCTGCTCACATGAGTGAACAGTGGATATGTTATAGGCTGGCTAGTCTGGCGTAGCCTAGTAAATTTTTCTGATTAGGCCACCAGCAGCCCAAAACCCAAACCTTGCTGGGTAGGTCCAGGTGGATGCGTTGTGCCTTACCCTATATAATATTAAAATAATATTTAAAAAAAACGTAAAACATTCCAACAAATTTCAAGATTTATATAAAAAAACGTTGATTCCATCACATGATTTTCAATAATTTTTTTCAATTTGGGTTAATAGACCTACACTATAATATATGTATTCGGTACAAAATATCTGATTTTCTCTTCCTTTCTAATAAAATAAAAAATCCTAATTTGAAAAAAAAAAAAAAATATATATATATATATATATATATATATATAAATCATTTTTATTTCATGCATATGACTGAATCTTAAAAAATTCATAGATATATTTTCACAAAAAAAATGTATTTTCTCATGTTTTTTAAAATGAAAAAAAGAATATTATAACAAGTTTACAATAATCTATTAAAATTCCACCAAAATATCAAAAATCATTCACCAATCATTTTGTTCATTTTTATTTCACATATAACAATGATATGATTTTCTTAGCATAAATTGATAAGTCTAAGTTGATAAGTTTAGAAAATAATGAATCATTATGATTTGGAAAAAATAAATAATAATTAATTCCTTGACAGCCCAAATAACTTGATGGGTCCAAAAATATTCTAGATCTAGATAACTAGTAAAAACATGGTTTGATTTTGAAAAAAAAGATGATATCTTCTTTTTATTATTGAGATGATGACATATTGAAATGTCCCAAGATTAGCAGCGTAACCCACCAAACCTACAAAAAAATCATGGACTCTACTGGTTTTACCAACTTTGTCTTTTAAAACTATTTATTCATAATAATAAGATAACAAAATTAGATGCTCATAGCATTGAGCTTCAGGTTAATATCAAAATATTTATATAGGACAAGGATAATTTGATAGAAAACAAATAAAAATAAGTTATAAAGACGAATTTATAATCAATCAAATACTAAAGGATTCAATTGACGGAAAAAAATACAAGATGAAAAAAATATATTAGACCGTTATTAAACCAAACATCATGGTTACAACTAGTTTATTTAATTATCTCTCAAAGAAAATTCAAAACTAACATGTTACAGGTAACAAAACTAACAGATATATATCATAGGAAATAGACTCAAACACAAATAGATCAGATTCTACGCGGAAATCAAGAGTTGATGCATTTGCATTAATCATCTACTTGGGTGGGAATCTTGTATAATAGGTCTGAGTGGCAGTAAGGCACAATCCAAAAGATGCAGCAAGAACTGTAATAAGTTTTCTTCCACTCATACGCCCATCTTTTCACTGTGCTCTCACACTGCTTATAAATAGCCATTTTGACATCATTGTTGTCGCACATCGCCGCGCGGCGTCACGGTAGGGATGCTGTCTCTCGCAATGGAGTTTGAGAAGGAGTCGCCACCTGGCTATTGAGGGTCGCTAGGAACACCCGATTTGTACTGGTCTAGTCAGAGATTCAAGGGTAGGGGACTAGTTGTGTAAAGAGAAGGTATTAACACCCCTTGTACGCTTTACCTGAAGTAAGTTGCATTGTCTATTTCGATGTGATTTTGAATGCTTCAATGGGTCATATTTATTCACATGAAAAATGTTCTGATTGAGAAAGGAATCGGTCACCGCTCAAAATAATCTTGTGAATTTTATTGATTATTTCTAGCCTACTTGTAGTTTCTTCATTCACCACCTGAAATTAACCATTAATCCTCATGAATTAATTTTACGATTGATCGATCCATAAAAGAAATCGACCACCGCTCAGAATAATCCTGACAATTTTGGTGGTTATTCCCAAATATGTAAATGTTAGCCTACACGTAAATCCGGCAATTACTACCTAAAATCAACCGTTAATTCTCAAGAATTAATTTTGTGATTTGTTTTAATATTAGGCCAATTTCTCAAGATTTAATAAACTTGTTATTAAATCTATGATAAATTTTCAGAAAGCGCTTTGGCCATTGCAAATGAACATATTTTTTTTTTCACTTTATATCATTTTTTTTTATAAAAAACAAATATAAAATTGAGTAAAGGCAACACAACACACACGCACACATACTCTTTTTTCTTTCTTTTTCATCATACTTTTACAAATAAAATACAACTCACACACACATTATCTTTTTTTCATTTTTCTCACTACATTTTTTAACAATAATTAAAAATACAATAAAAATTCAAATAAACACATATACACAAAAAAATTACAAAAAAAAAGACTCAAGAACAGTTTTGGACAGTGGTGACAATAGCAGGATGACTGGTGGCGCGTCTGCCCACGCGCCACCGTTACTGGCAGCGCGTGGGACCCCGGGGGGGGGCAACAAATCTGCCTCTTCTCTTTTTCCTCTCGCCAGTGGTGACTTCAACGTGACCTGCAAAGCATAGAAAATACACAGAAAACCAACACAAACAAAGCAGCTGGCCTCTTCTCTCCTCTCGGTCCCTTTTTTCTTTTTCTTCTTCTTCTTCTTCTTCTTCTTCCTCTTTCTCTGCTTTCTCTTCTTTTCTCGCCGGTGAGCGTGTCCATAATGACCTACAAACAAAAACAACCACACAAACATAAATACAAGAAAAAAAATTAATCGGTTCTTTCCTTCAAATCTTGGCTCTGCTCTCGGCGATCTGCTCTTCTTCTCGGATTTGTTTCTTCTTCTTCGAGGGGTGGCTGAGCTGTCCATGGTGGTGCTAAACGGCATGCCTAAGAGGAGAGGAAGGGTGTTGATGGGTGCTTTGGGTTTGCAGACAAAGCTGTCGTGGTGACTGGGAGAAAAAACCCAACTGGTGGGTTGATGTGGTGGCTGGTTGGATGACGCCGGAGAGGGGCTGAAGGCAATGGGGAGAGGGTGGCGTCTGTCGGCCAGAAAAATGAGAGGAAAGTGGGGGGAGAGGGGGCTGCCTGTGCTGATGGCTAAAGGGGTGAGTGAAAGGGAGAGGGAGTTGTCATGGTGGTCGGTCAGAGAAGAGGGAACAGAAGGGGAGAAAAAGGGTGGGGTTGTAGCCCCCATGGGAGAGAAAGAGATGGGTTTAGGGTTTTTTAGGGTTTTAGGGTTTTTTTGGATGAATGTATATCTTTTGGTCCCTTCAATTGTGGCTGATACCCCTCTATTTATAGAGGTTTTCAAAGGCAAAAATCAAAATCAGCCCTTGGCTTGCGCGCTTATTTCAATTTGGTCCTTGATTTCCAATTTGTGCGATTTGACCCTGCATTGATTGTTAAATTCTCAATTTGTTCAATTTTGCCCTTGTACCAAGAAATTTTTGGATTTTTGTCTTTTTTTAATTTTTTTTCTTTCTAAAAAATAAATATAAGTGGGTCAAAAATTGGGTAGCAACAGATGCCCCCTCCTTACAATGCTTACGACTAAAGTCTTGCAAAAGATTTTAAATAGTAAGCGTTGTAAAGAAAAATAGAATGGTGGAGATGGTCTCATTATGATGGGTGACCTACTCAGATGAAAGAGGGTGAAATGGGTCTCATTATGACGGGTGACCTACCCGGATGGAAGATGGTGAAAGGGTCTCATTATGACTGGTGACCTACCCGGATGAAGGATTGGGTCTCATTTTTCTGGGTGACCTACCCGGGTTAGAAGTTAGAAGGGTCTCATTGCTCTGGGTGACCTACCCGAGTTAGCAGTGTTAGGAGGGTCTCATTTTCTGGGTGACCTACCCGGGTTAGAGGTTAGAAAGGGTTTCATTGTTCTGGGTAACCTACCCGGGTTAGAAATTAGAAGGGTCTCATTTTTCTGGGTGACCTACCCTGATTAGAAGTTAGAAGGAGGGTCTCATTTTTCTGGGTGACCTACCCAGGTTAGAAGTTAGGAGGGTCTCATTTTTCTGGGTGACCTACCCGGGTTAGAAGTTAGAAAGGGTCTCATTGTTCTTAGTGACCTACCCGGGTTAGAAGTTAGAAGGAGGGTCTCATTTTTCTGGGTGACCTACCCGGGTTAGCAGTTAGCAGGGTCTCATTTTTCTGGGTGACCTACCCGGGTTAGCAGTTAGAACGGTCGTATTTTTCTGGGTGACCTACCCGAGTTAGAATGGTCTCATTTTTCTAGGTGACCTACCTGGATGGAAGATAGAGAGGGTCTCATTATTACGGGTGACCTACCCTGATGGAATTGATGATGAGGGTCTCATTATACTGGGTGACCTACCCTGATGTAATTGATGATGAAGGTCTCATTGTTCTGGGTGACCTACCCTGATGGAATTGATGATATGGGTCTCATTATACTTGGTGACCTACCCGGATGGAATTGATGATGTGGGTCTCATTATTACGGGTGACCTACCCGAATGAAAGATGGTGAAGATGGGGATGCAATGCATGATGATGCATGTATACTTACTTGAGAAATATAGGTCCCCTTTCTCTGATGCTCCATTGTCGTAGGATGCCTTTCCCTAGTCTCCAAAGCTTTGTTGTCATTCATTCACCCAATCTTAAGTGCATTGCTTATTCTGGGCTATCTGCGATGATCTCTACTCTTATTGCTTTTCAAGTTTAACATTGCCCCCAAGTGTGGTGCTGCTTGATTCATCGTGAAGGAGTGTAACAAGTCATCAACTTTCTTGGATTCTCTCAATAACAGCTCTTTGGTTTACGTGTGTTTTGCTAACAATCATTGCAAGACTTGCTAATGTTGACCTCATCTTCGGTTGTCGATCAGTCATGGAGTTTTCATCAGTTGAATTTTGATTTATTCCAGCATATGTCATCATGACCCTTCATGGAATTGTCAAGTTATCCAGAAATGCATCCAAAACTCATCATTGCATGCTCAATGTTATCCATAATAACTTCCTCTCAACTCGTGAGAAGAGATGCAATGTTATCATCATTCATAATCATGCGATGAATTGCACCTTGAACCGATACAATTGTTCGGCCATGCAATCTGAAACTCTTTGTCGTAGACTCAATATCTTCTAAGCAAATTCTTCTTAGTCTATGAAAAGTGTTGCTACCCAATTTTTGACCCAGTTATTTTTAGGTTTCGGAAGAAAAAAAATAAAATAAAAAAAGATAAAAATCCAAAAATATCTTATTAGAGGGGCAAAATTGAACAAATTAAGAGTATAATGTTCGATTGAGGGTTAAATCGCGCAAATCAGAAATCAGGGACCAAAATGAAAAAAACGCGCAAAGCTAAGGATTCTCTCGAAATTCTGATGGGGATACAATTGCACAAATTAAAAGTTTAAAATTGATTGGGGATGGAATTAGAACAATTATAGGGTTAAGGACCAAATTGCACTTTACCCTCATAACATCAAAATTGCATGTTTCCTGCACTGTTCCGACACCTGAACAGTGCAGGAAACGCAGGGCTGCAACGACTCTCTGCACCTCAATCCTCTGCCCCTATCCAATACACAGCCACACAGCACACAATTCATGTTTTCTCCCCTATAAATACATTCGTCACAGCTGCCATGGAGGAAGAAAAAAGAATAAATATAGAGGGGAAGAAAAAACAAAAAAAGAAATAATACAAAGAGGGGAACGAAGAACAGAGAGAGACAGAGAAAGAAGAAGGGAATTTACGTGGAAAAAAGAACATAGAATAAGTAGAGGGTTGCAGAGCAAAATTTGCGGGATCTCCTTCCCCACGCTGCAACTACTCTCCCTTTGCCAATTCGACCCTCTCTCTCACTAAAAAACCAGAAGCCTTTCTCTCTCTCTCTCCCTCTCGGTCAACAGCTCTAACCACCAACTCTGACCACTTCAGACCTCTCCGTTATCACCAGCATCTCCACTCCAACCCCGGAGACACAACCACGATCTCAGGCAAAGGTAACAGAGGCAGCAGGCGCGACAGCAAACCAACCCGTGCACCTTCCGACGTCAACTCCGGCCAGCACAGGCCACCATTTCCGACGCCACCCCGACCAGAAGAACCATCTAGACCTCCTCTACCTAAAGTTATTAACAGTTTCGTCTTTCATCACACTCGAAAATCCTCTCATTTACTGTTGATCGCCATTTTCATGCACGGGGAGTGAATTAATTCACTCCCCATGCCAAGTGCCACTGTTCTGCGTTATGCAGAACAGTGCGCTGGCTGGGCCGGGAACGAGGGTGGGTCGTACGGCCCAGCCAGGCCAAAATGGGTGGGTCGTACGGCCCACCAAGGGCTGGTAGTCCAGCCCCAAATGATGGGCCTCTCGGCCCATCAGGGCTGGGCAGCCAGCCCAAAAAATATATATACTATAAAAAATACAAAATTTGCAAAAAAATATTTTTATTAAAAAAAATAAAATGTGTTGTTTTCATGCATACGGCCAATACACTAGCATATTTTAAAATTTCTTTTTCTTTCAAAAAAATGTATATTATCTTGGAGTTTGAAGAGAAAATCATTTTCTTACATTTTGAGATTTTACAACATGTTTGTAAAAATCCAAAGGGTATTGGCCAATATCAAAAATATAAAAATCTTATATTTTGGGAATTTATTATTCACTGTCGGTATTCGGATAAATAAATCTTAAGGGGTTAATATCCAAAATATTCGGGGGGGATAGTATGCTATTATTCACTGTTCGGTGTTTGGACAAATAAATCCTAAGGGGTCAATATCCAAAATATTCGGCGGGGATAGTATGCTATTATTCACTGTACGGTGTTTGGATAAATAAATTCTAAGGGGTTAATATCCAAAATATTCGGCGGGGATGATAAAAATCAATAAAATTCACAGGATTATTCTAAGCGGTGATCGATTTCTTTTTCAATCGAAACATTTTTTTTATGTGAATAAATACGACTTATTGAAGCATTCAAAATCACATCGAAATAGACAATGCAGCTTACCTCAGGTAAGACGTATTAGGGGTGCTAATACCTTCCCTTTACGCAACCAGTCCCCTACCTTTGAATCTCTGACCAGACCAGTGCAACCGAGTGTTCCTAGCGACCCTCAACAGCCAGGTGGCGACTCCTTCTCAACTCCATAAAGCTTTAATACGACTTTTGATAATTTGCCATAAAGCTTTAATATCTTTTGCCTGAAAGATTCTCTCCGACCCAATGCGGGCTTTGCACGAACATGTTTACAGAAGCTTTGAAGCAACTGCAGGTTCATCTTGCTTTCCCCTGCTCTGAAACTCAACAATAACTCGAGGATTACGAAAGGGAGTTGATTTTCCAGTAAGAACAAGTCCTTTGTAACCAAAGAAGCTTCATAATTACTCATCATCATATTTTCTGGTTCATGCAAGAAGTAGTTCATGAATTGGAGAATGAAGCATCCATCAATGAACATCAAAATTGCTCCTCGTCGAACTTCTTTGTTGCTTCGTCTTCCATATAGCATTTCCTTGCATCTTTGGCCTCTTGTTTCACCTTTCGGTACATTTCTTCAGGTCTCCCTCCACTGTCTTTGACAAAGTGGCGGGCCAAAGCAAAGTTGAGCCCCTCCATTTCCTCGAGTCCTTCATTCCAATGGTGATATGGACCAATGGAAACCACCGATGGATCGTAACAGTCCCTGTTTTGTATAACTTGATGAAATTTCGACGGAACCTTTGGACTCAATGGTGATTTCTGTTGGTTCTTCCCGCCTTCGATCGTCATTGACGTCAGCCACTCATCATCAGGCTGGGAATAATGCGCAGTTGATGAAACCACAATTTCTAATTTTTCACCCTCCATTTGAAGTAGATAAAGTTTTTTACTGGTCCACTTTAGCAGAAGCATACAGGCATTTATATAGGACGATCACTTGAGATTGAAGTAGCTTTTAGATTGGAACGAAGTATTTTATTAACTTGGAAGCTGGGCTTACTTTGCTCCCCAAAGCATCGTCATGTTCTTAACACAAGAGACCGAAGTTAAAGCTATCATAATCAATGTATATATAAAGTTAGCATCTTGGACAGTCGACATTAACCTTTTTATGCCATAATGGAATGGATTAAGGCTATGTTGCGGCATGTAGAAACTCGTATCTGTTAGTTTCCTGTAAAACAAACATGTGATCCTCCAAGTTCTATTAAAATTTGATTTTAAATGACTTGCTTGGTCCCTCGATTTTTTTTTTCTCAATCCAGCCACTCATCGATTTAGTCTGTTAACATGACCTTCGTAGTTCATGATTCTTGTCAATGTGGATTTCGATATTATGTCACCTTTATCGATGAGTTTTCACGTTATTGCTGGCTATTTCCAAGTGATGGGGTGTGGTGGGGGGGGTATGTCAATAAACAAGTTCAATCCTTTCTTATTTCCAAAGGCACTATTCATCAAAAATCCTATCCCTATACTCCTGAACAGAATGGGCTTGCAGAACGTAAGCATCATCATTTAATTGAAACCACAATTACGTTATTACAGCATACCAAATTGTCAGCCTTGTTCTGGACTTATGCTGTTCATACATCGGTCTATCTTATCAATAGAATGCCTTCTCTAATCTTACAAAATAAATCTCCCTACCAGATATTGTTCCAAACTATTCCAATTGTGTCTCATTTACGTATTTTTGGTTGTGCTTGCTTTCCATTGTTACGACCCTATCGTGTTCATAAGCTACAACCTAAAACCACTATGTGTGTATTTTTGGGATATGCCTCTCAATACAAAGGCTATCTTTGTTATGATGTTGTTGGCAAACGAACTTACATCTCTAGACATGTTCATTTTAATGAGCATGTTTTTCCATTTGAAATCTTAACCTCTACTGTTAAGGGCACTCCTATTTCTCCTTCATCTTTCCAGCCCTCCCATCTATTTCTCCTTCGTCTTTCCAGCCCTCCCATGTTCCTCTGCCTCTTGTTAACAACGATAATGTTGTTGTTAGTCCTGCTCCAGTCCCTCATCCTTCTATTAATTCCTTGTCATCCCTATCATCAAGGTCCATTTCTGCTACTTCTTCAAAGTCCATTACTGCTGCCTCTTTGCCATTATCATCCATTCCTGTTGACCCTGCTTCTAATTCTGGAAATCCATCAGAGGTAGTTCAATTTGTTGACATATAATGTCATACTTGTATGCTTTATATATTTTGATGATAACAATAAAAAGAAAATGGACTAATAATATGCTTGGATGAGATTAAGTTATAAACAGGTATTATACAAAGCATACATCAACAAGCATAATGGATTACACGAAGAAATCATTCCAGGAAGTCCAAGATGCAAGCAAGTGAAGATTTAGAATAAGTTTTCATTTTAGTGCTTTATGTAAATCTCAATTTCTAACTTGATAGCACAAATTAAAATGAACTCACACACTTCACATTGCATGCATTAAAATGGTTTGATGATTATAGGTTTAAGTCATAATCAATCGGTTCAAGAAATTCAGAAAAGATAATTTGTCAAAATAGGGTTTCTGCATGAACCGGTTGACTGCTTGGTTTTTACCAAGTGAACCGGTCGACCGTTTGGACCATGTTAAGTTGAACCGGTCGACCGCTTGTGAACCGGTCGACCTCTTGGTCAAAAAGATTGATTTTCTGGCTTTTAAAGCTCGACCACTTGATTTATCCGTTGTGAACCGGTCGATCGTTTGAGATGACAGTTGCACTAAAACGGCTAGAACCGGCTAGTTTCTCTTTGAAACTTATAAATAGGCCTCTTAATTGCAAAATTAAGTGAGACATTTTTTATTATATCTGATATTGAGGCAATTAGTAGTGCATAAACACCTTCATATCATCAATCCTCATTAATACTCAAATTTGTGTTTAAATCTTCATATCCTAACATAAAGAGTATTAAATCTCATTCTCACTACACTTAAACACCTTCAAATATTCTAAGTGCTATTAAGTGAGATAAAGAGATCATAGATCTTAATTTGTAATATCCACACTATGGAGAGTGTACTGTTGTGTTACAAAAACAATCCTTGTAAAACTCTTGAGAGTTGAGTATAAAACTCTTGATATTGGTGAGGGAACATCACCAAGGAAAAATCTTGAAGAGGGTACATCTTCAAGTGGGAAAAAGGAAAATCTTGAAGAAGGCATATCTTCAAGTGGTGTAAAAGTCTTGGTGTGGATTCATGAAGCAGGAATTGTAATCTTGTTACTTGGACTAGTAAGAGAATACAATACTCAAGTACGGGTTGGTACTTGAGCTGTGGATGTAGGCTTGCCGAACCACGTTAAAAACCGAGTTAGCAATCTCTCTCTCTTATCTCTTTACTTTAAAGTAATTAATTTTAAAATTGCATTAATTGTTGTATTTACACCTAATCCCCTCCCCCCCTTAGGTGCATAGTTGCCTTAATCCTTAAACAACAATTGGTATCAGAGCTTAGTTCTCAGTTATTAAGTTTGCTTAAACTTTGAGTAGAATGGCAACTACAAGCTATAATCTCCAAAATGAAGGTGCTTCAACATCTAGACCACCATTTTTGATGGTAATGACTATGCCTATTGGAAAGCTAGAATGACAATATATCTTCAATCTATAGATTTCGATTTATGGCTTTCTATTGAAAATGGACCTCATAGACCAATTAAAACCGAAAATGGTATTGAGATTCCGAAAAGAATGATAGAATATACTGATCTAGATAAAAGATTACTTTCTATGGATGCTAAAGCAATGAACACTTTATATTGTGCATTAAATAGAAGTGAATTTAATAGAATATCTTCTTGTAAAAATGTTAGGGATATATGGCATGCTTTAGAAGTAAATCACAAAGGAACTAATAAAGTTAAAGAATCAAAAATTGATATGTTAGTTCATCAGTATGAGTTATTCAAAATGTTGCAAAATGAATCCATAACAAGTATGTTTACTCGTATGACTAGCATTACAAATAGTTTACATGCTCTTGGTAGAACTTACACAAATGCAGATATTGTAAGTAAGATTCTCAGATCTCTACCGAAAGCTTGGGAAGCTAAAGTGACGGCAATACGAGAAGCCAAAGATCTCACCAAATTACCATTAGAGGAGCTCATCGGTTCTCTAATGACTCACGAGATAACTATGGATAAACAAGATCAAGAAGAAAGGCCAAAGAAAAACTTGGCATTTAAAACTATTCATCAAATTGAAAGCAATGATAATGATGATGATGAAGATAGTCACGACGATCTTGAAGAAGATGTAGCATTGATCACAAGACAGTTTCGAAACTTCCTTAGAAAGAAAAATGACAAGAGAAAGTTCTCGAACTTCAAAAAGGAGGGAAACAAAGGAGAATCAAGTAAAGAAACTCCAAGATGCTACAAATGCAACAAGTTGGGACATATCAAAACCGATTGTCCCCTTCTTCAAACAAAGAAGAAAAATCGCTTTCAAAAGAAAGCTTTGAAAGCAACATGGAGCGATGACTTAGACTCAAGCTCCAGTGATGAAGAAGAACATGTGGCTAACATGTGTTTCATGGCAATCGAAAGTAAAAATGAGGTACTATCTTCGGATGATGAATCCGATCCTTCTTATATTGAATTACATGAACAACTTGAAACTCTGTATGTAGAATATAAGAAATTAGGTTCAAAATATAGTACCCTAAAAAGAAATCATGTATGCATAATTGAAGAAAAAGAATTACTAGAAAAGAAAGTATGTGATTTGAATGACAAGAGTAGTAAGACTAATCAACTTGAAGAAGATAATAAATCCTTAAAAGAAAAAGTTGATGAGTTGAATGTAATTATCGCAAAATTCACACAAGGCTCAAATTTTTTTGAGAAAATGCTTTCGAGCCAGAGAAGTATGTTTAACAAAGGAGGATTAGGTTATAAACCTAATCAAAACCAAAAATACTTAAAGAACTACTTTGTTAAAGCTAAACAGTCTTATGATCCAAGGCATACATGCAATTACTGTAGAAAATCAGGACATTTGATTTATGCATGTCCTATGAAGAAAAATAAGACTGTTAAAATGATTTGGGTTCCAAAAGGAACCACCCCTAACCAAAAAGGACCCAAGAAGGTATGGGTACCAAAATCCTCATCTTGATTCTGTTTTGTAGGAACCAAGGGAACATGGGGAGTGGTTTTTGGATAGTGCTTGTTCACATGACCGGAGACAGCACTCTTTTTTCAAGCCTTACCAAAACTAAAGGAGGAAAAGTGACTTTTGGGGACAACTCAAAAGGCAAAATTGTTGGAATTGGTAACATTGGAGGTATGTCTTCACCCTCCATTGAAAATGTATTTCTTGTTGATAGTCTTAAACATAACTTGCTTAGTATAAGTCAATTATGTGACAAAGGCTATAAAATTATTTTTGATCATACATGTTGCTTAATACTTAAAAATGATAAAATTATCTTTATCGGTAATAGAATTGGAAACATCTATAAAATCAAAATAGATACATGTATGAGTATTGAAAGTTGTCTTGTTGCTAGTATAAATGATAGTTTTCTATGGCATAGAGGACTAGGTCACATAAGCATGGACATCCTTTCAAAATTAGCTAAAAATGACTTAGTTAAAGGTCTTCCTCATATTGCATATATAAAGGAAAAGCTATGTGACGCTTGCCAAATGGGTAAACAAGTTAAAACGTCTTTTAAAAGTAAGAATCACATATCAACCGAAAGACCTTTAGAATTACTTCATATAGATCTATTTGGACCAACTAGAACAAGAAGTTTAAGTGGTAATAGATATGTGTTTGTAATCGTTGATGACTTTACTAGGTATACATGGGTTATATTTTTGAAATCAAAAGATGAAACCATTTATGAATTTGTAAAGTTTTCAAAGAAAATCGAAAACGAGAAAGGATTTTCTATAATAAACATAAGGAGCGATCATGGTGGTGAATTCATAAGTGATTTATTTGAAATGTTTTGTGAAGAAAAAGGATACCACCATAATTTTTCAACGCCTAGAACTCCCCAACAAAATGGGGTTATGGAAAGGAAAAATCGGTCTCTTCAAGAAATGGCAAGAACTATGATAAATGAATTTAACACCCCGAAATATTTTTGGGCGGAAGCCGTAAACACTTCTTGCTATGTTTTAAACCGTGTTACTTTGAGACCTGAGTTGAAAAAGACTCCTTATGAGCTTTGGAAAGGGAGGAAGCCCAACATCTCTTATTTTAAAGTCTTTGGTTCAAAATGTTTTATTCTAAACACTAAAGACAACCTTGATAAATTTGATTCAAAATGCGATGTTGGAATTTTTCTTGGATACTCCTCCTCTAGCAAGGCTTACAGAGTATACAATAATAGAACACTTTGTCTTGAGGAATCAATGCATGTCGCTTTTGAGGAAACTCAAAATGACAAAATTGTTGAGATTCTAGATGACTTAAATGAAAATGTTCAAAATTTGAATCTTAATGATAAAAACCCAAAGGAGTCATCAAATGAAGACATGAACAAGGACCAACCAAGCTCAAGCAATCAACAAGAGTTGGTAAGTAACTCCTTTGAGCCGCCAAAGGAGCTAAGGTATGTAAGTTCTCATCCTCCAGATTTAATTATTGGTAATCCTTTTGAGGGAACTAAAACTAGAGCATCCCTTAGAAACATTAGTGGGCATTATGCATTTGTTTCTCAAATAGAACCTAAAACCTTTCTTGAAACTGAAAATGATGAAAAATGGATTTTAGCCATGCAAGGTGAGCTAAATCAGTTTGAGAGAAATGATGTTTGGGAACTAGTCCCTAGGCCAAAAGATTTATCAATAATTGGTACTAAATGGGTCTTTAGAAACAAAATTGATGAACATGGGACTATTGTTAGAAACAAAGCAAGACTAGTTGCTAAAGGTTATAATCAAGAAGAAAGAATAGATTATGAAGAAACCTTTGCACCAGTGGCTAGACTTGAATCTATAAGAATGCTATTAGCCTATGCATGTCATGCCAATTTTACGCTCTTCCAAATGGATGTTAAAAGTGCATTTTTAAATGGCTTTATAATGGAAGAAGTATATGTTGAACAACCTCAAGGCTTTGAAAATTTTGAATTTCCTAATCATGTTTTTTAAACTCAAAAAGGCCTTGTATGGTTTAAAACAAGCACCTAGGGCATGGTATGATAGATTAAAAAACATTTCTTATTGAAAATGATTTTAACATTGGCAAAATTGACACCACCCTTTTTACTGAAAAAGAAAAGGAAAAGATATCCTTTATTATACAAATCTATGTTGATGATATAATTTTTGGTGCTACTAACGAATCTCTGTGTAATGAATTTGCAAAATGCATGCAAGAGGAATTTGAAATGAGCATGATGGGAGAATTAAATTTCTTCCTTGGATTGCAAATTAAGCAAACAAGAGATGGCATCTTCATCAACCAAAGCAAGTACACCAAGGATCTTCTGAAAAGATTTGGGATGGAACATGTCAAAGATGCCGACACACCCATGGGGACATCTATTAAGCTTGATATGGACAAAAAAGGTAAAACCGTAGACATCACCAAATATCGAGGTATGATCGGTTCTCTTTTATATTTAACCGCAAGTAGCTCGATATTATGTTTAGTGTATGTTTATGTGCACGATTTCAAGCATGTCCAAAAGAATCCCATGTTAGT
Source organism: Salix suchowensis (assembly GCA_029030765.1). NCBI lineage: Eukaryota > Viridiplantae > Streptophyta > Magnoliopsida > Malpighiales > Salicaceae > Salix > Salix suchowensis. The sequence goes on from CM054995.1 coordinate 27,863,286, forward strand.
GCAGTAAAAAGAATTTTTCATTACTTGCATGGTACAATTGATTTAGGGTTGTGGTATCCGAAGGGAAGTGAAATGAGTTTAATCAGTTATTCAGATGCAGATTTTGCGGGTTGTAAAATTGATAGGAAAAGTACTAGTGGAACTTGTCATTTTCTAGGATCATCACTAGTATCATGGGCGAGTAAGAAACAAAACTCGGTAGCCCTATCAACAACTGAAGTAGAATATATTGCGGCAGGTAGTTGTTGTGCACAAGTATTATGGATGAAACAAACTCTGGAGGATTATAGACTTAGGTTTGAAAATACTCTGATTAAATGTGATAATACAAGTGCAATTTGCCTATCTAAAAATCCTATTCAACACTCTCGTACAAAACACATAGAAGTAAGACATCACTTCTTAAGGGATCATATTGCAAAAGGAGATATTGTACTTGAGTTTATAGGTACGTAACATCAACTTGCAGATATTTTTACAAAACCCTTAGGAAAAGATCGCTTTTGCAAAATAAGAAGGAACCTAGGGTTTATCCATGCAAATGATGTTTGAATTATGTATACATCAATGGTTATAAGTTGGATTTATTTGATGTTAAAATGTATACACTTGAAGCATAAGAAATTTGTTCAAAACAAATTTTAGGGAGTTTGAAAAATTTCGGGATGAACCGGTCGACCGGTTCATCAAGAGCAAGCCCAACCTGGTCGACCTGGCTGAGGCGAAAAAACAGAGGATGGCTACTCGGAATTTTTTTTTGAAATTTCGGAGGAAAAATGTTTCGAAAATGATTTTTGGACATAAAGGGTATTTTTGAAGTTTAAATCAAGATTTTAAAGTCAAAGTGCAAAAATTTTCCATTTTTTGCATGGACCGGTCGACCGGTGCATGCATCTGGATCAACCGGTCGACTGGTTGAGCAAAAGGAACAGTAGCCTTGGCTACTGCCGAAAATTAGCACTTTTAGCCCCTTGATTTCTTTGCCTTTTGGACATAATTTTTACATGAAAAAGGCTACATTTTGAGTGAAAAGAAAAGTTCAAAAGAGAAATTTGGAAAATTCTCATCTTGGGAGTCAACCGGTCGACCGATTGAAATTATCCCAAGGAAACCGGTCGATCGGTTGCTCGATAGTATCAATACTATCTAGGGTTTCAGAAAACAGAAAACGGGAGAAAATCAAAATTCTGAAAACCCTAACTCAAATCCTCTCAAAAATCACTCAAAATCAAAACACCCAAAGCCTAATTGAAGTCAATGGCTCCCAAGAAACGCTTGAGGAGGACTGAATCAAGGAGCAAACAAGCCAATGATCCTACTTCCTCATCAGGTGACAATGTTCAAAGGTTTTTAAGTAATTTCTCAAATAGAGCTATTTGTGTAGAAAGAGGTTTAGGCAATGATTTGTCTGCTTTAGGTATAGATACTCTATTTGCTGAAATGGGTTGATACTCATTATATGAATATAAGAAACCTACATACCCTAAGTTGATGAGGATGTTCTTTGCTAATATGAGGGTTAATGTAGAACCAAGAATAATTAGTACTCTTCAACAAAATCCCATTGAGTTTAATCGTGCTGTATTAGCTGATATATTGGGTATATCTAATGATGGTCCACGAGTTTTTGAAATTAAAATAATTCCGACCATTGAGGGGTTTATCTATGATTATGCTGTTGCATTGCACACTGGGAATACTGAATTTGCTCCAGGTGCTAAGATAAAGAGTCAGGATCTTCTGTTAAGACCTAGACTACTTCATAGGATTATTGCTCACAACATCTTGCCCAAAAAGGGGCATTATGATGAAGTTACCTTTATGGAGTTATGTTTAATTGATTGTATGATTCAGAGAAGGCCAATAAACCTTCCATATATCATGATTAGGAATATGATCTTAGCATACGATCAAAAACAAAAGGCTCTACCATATGGTCAAGTGTTTACCACTATTTTTTGAGCACTTTGATATCTTGCTGACGGGTACGGATAAGAAACCGTACTCGGATAAGATAGAAATTGATAACACCACTCTCACTAGAATGAAATATGTGCTTAATGAGAATGGTGAGTGGATTCAAGGGCACCAAGAGGGTGCACATGCTGAGGAAGGGCATGTAAGTGCTGAAGAGGAGGAGAATGTGGCTGAGGATCAGGGTGAGGATGAGTTCACAAATTTATTTGAGTCACCACCTCCAGCTTCCTCGCCAGATGAGCCATCTGCGAGTGGCTGGTCGCATAGGATGGAGAGCCGTCTCACGCACATTGAGGCGGATATGCGATACATGAGAGACTCTCACGAGGCTTTTCAGACAGAGATACGGACTGATATGCAGGAGATGAAGGAGATGATGGCTTCACTTCTCTCACGATACCCACCTCCTTAGAGATTTTGTATCATGCATCTCATTTTATTGTGTTTATGCTTTTTATTTTGGATATATGTTGTTATTGAATATTATTTTGTTTTTTATAACATTGGGTATTACATTGATGTTTTGGAGATTATAATTTTGAATATTATGTTTTTATTTATCTACAATGTTAATTTTCTTTTTGTTGATGCCAAAGGGGGAGAGAATATGAAAATATACATATGCATCAATAATGGGGGAGAAAAATATGAGAATATGGAAAGATTTATATGCATATATTTAGGGGGAGAAAAATGAATTTTTCTTGAAATTGCATATGATATTTGTACTTAGATTAAATTGCTAAAAATGTTTAATGCCTCTTATATATTGCATTACAAAATATAGGGGGAGACTCAATTTTCTATCTAGGTTTTTTTTTGTTTATTGTCATCATCAAAAAGGGGGAGATTGTTGACGTATAATGTCATACTTGTATGCTTTATATATTTTGATGATAACAATAAAAAGAAAATGGACTAATAATATGCTTGGATGAGATTAAGTTATAAACAGGTATTATACAAAGAATACATCAACAAGCATAATGGATTACACGAAGAAATCATTCCAGGAAGTCCAAGATGCAAGCAAGTGAAGATTTAGAATAAGTTTTCATTTTAGTGCTTTATGTAAATCTCAATTTCTAACTTGATAGCACAAATTAAAATGAACTACACACTTCACATTGCATGCATTAAAAGGGTTTGATGATTATAGGTTTAAGTCATAATCAATCGGTTCAAGAAATTCATAAAAGATAATTTGTCAAAATAGGGTTTCTACATGAATCGGTCGACCGCTTGGTTTTTACCAAGTGAACCGGTCGACCGTTTGAGATGACAGTTGCACTAAAATGGCTAGAACCGGCTAGTTTCTCTTTGAAACTTATAAATAGGCCTCTTAATTGCAAAATTAAGTGAGACATTTTTTATTATATCTGATATTGAGGCAATTAGTAGTGCATAAACACCTTCATATCATTAATCCTCATTAATACTCAAATTTGTGTTTAAATCTTCATATCCTAACACAAAGAGTATTAAATCTCATTCTCACTACACTTAAACACCTTCAAATATTCTAAGTGCTATTAAGTGAGATAAAGAGATCATAGATCTTAATTTGTAATATCCACACTATTGATAGTGTACTGTTGTGTTACAAAAACAATCCTTGTAAAACTCTTGAGAGTTGAGTATAAAACTCTTGATATTGGTGAGGGAACATCACCAAGGAAAAATCTTGAAGAGGGTACATCTTCAAGTGGGAAAAAGGAATATATTGAAGAGGGCATATCTTCAAGTGGTGTAAAAGTCTTGGTGTGGATTCATGAAGCGGGAATTGTAATCTTGTTACTTGGACTAGTAAGAGAATACAATACTCAAGTACGGGTTGGTACTTGAGCTGTGGATGTAGGCTTGCCGAACCACGTTAAAAACCGAGTTAGCAATCTCTCTCTCTTATCTCTTTACTTTAAAGTAATTAATTTTAAAATTGCATTAATTGTTGTATTTACACCTAATCCCCCCCCTTAGGTGCAGAGTTGCCTTAATCCTTAAACAACACAATTCAGACCTGAGTGTATTTCGGTGGTCCTTCATATTCCAGATATGAATCTCCACCCTATGCAGACAAGAAGTAAGAGTGGCATTCTTAAGAAGAAGGTTTGTTTGGCAACTTCTGCTGCTTCTTCTACAGGTGACTTGACTGCGGTTGAGCCCTCTAGTTACAAAATTGCATTAACCATTCCAGTTTGGTTAAAGGCCATGAATGATGAGCTTACTGCTCTTCAGTCTCAGCAAACGTGGAGCTTAATGCCTCTGCCATCTGATAAAAATCTTGTTGGTTGTAAATGGATTTTTAAAATCAAAAGACATGCTGATGGGTCTATTGCAAGGCACAAGGCTAGGTTGGTTGCTCAAGGTTTTAGTCAAGAACCTAGCTTGGATTACGGTGAGACATTCAGTCCTGTGGTGAAGCCAACCACGGTAAGGCTAGTATTGGCACTTGCTGCTCAGTTTGGTTGGGGGTTACGGGCAACTTGATGTTAAAAATGCGTTCTTGCATGGTATTCTTCATGAGGATGGTTTTATGTCACAGCCCCCTAGTTTTGTTTATCAATTATAGCCTCATTTGGTTTGCAAATTGCATAAGTCTCTTTACGGCCTGAAGCAAGCCCCTCGTTCGTGGAATGACAGATTCACGTCATTCTTGCCTACACTGGGTTTTCGTCACACATATTCAAATTCTTCCCTTCTTGTCAAACATCTGGAGGCTGGGATTATAATCTTACTGGTGTATGTTGATGACATTATAATCACTGGTAGTGATTCCAAAGCCATTAATCACGTTATTGAATCTCTCACAGCTGAATTTGAGATTACAAATATGGGGGCTCTTCACTACTTGGGGATTCGTATTTCTATTACGCCTCATGGTTTGTTTCTCTCTCAGTCCACCTACATACAAGATCTTCTTCTTAAGACTAATATGCAGGATGCAAAATCATGTGCTAGACCATGTCTGCCCTATCAGAGGCTGCTGAAGGATGATGGCGAGATTTTTGAAAATCCAGTTTTATATCGCAGCGTTGTAGGAGCTCTACAATATCTCACGTTTACCAGGCCTGACATTGCATTTGCTGTCCATCAAGTATGTCAATTCATGCAACATCCTATGGTGGAACATTTTGTGGCTGTCAAACGCATTTTGAGGTATCTCAAAGGCACTCTTCATGCTGGGATTACTTATCAGAGGGGGAACTTAGACATCACAGCATTCAGTGATGCTGATTGGGCTGGCGATCCGAATGATCGACTATCGACAACGGGTTTTGTTGTGTTCCTCGGTTCAAATCCCATTTCTTGGTCTTCTAAGAAACAACAAACGGTGTCCAGATCTTCAACTGAGGCTGAGTACAGGGCCTTATCTACTACATCTGCCGAGCTTGACTGGATCAAGTAGTTGCTAGAGTTTTTGCGTGTTCCAGTTCATCAGCCCCCTGTTCTGTTCTGCGACAACTTGTCTACCATTGCGTTGTCCTTCAACCCTGTGCAACATCAACGCACAAAGCACATTGAAATTGATGTGCATTTTGTTCGTGAGAGGGTGGCTAACAAGAAGCTAGTTGTTCAGTTCGTTTTGTCACGAGGACCAGTTTGCTGACATTCTTATGAAAGGCTTGAGCTCTCCTCTGTTTCTTAATCATTTTCGCAATCTCATGCTGAGGTTATGTGAGCTTGTTATTGAGGGGGAATGATAATGTATGAAGTGATGATGTATGCATACAATGAGTATGCATACATGAGATAGTGAATGAGTAAAAATAGCTGTAAACTGAACACGCACATAATGTGTGAAAAACAGAATAACTAGTTTATTTAACTTTCTCTCAAGAAAATTCAAAACTAACATGTTACAGGCAACCAAACATAGGTAATGAAACTCATAAATATATATATCATAGGAAATAGACTCAAACACCAATAGATCAGATTCTACGCGGAAATCCGGAGTTGATGCATTTGCAGTAATCATCTACTTGGGTGGGTATCTTGTATAATAGGTCTGAGTGGCAGTAAGGCACAATCCAAAAGATGCAGCAAGAACTGTAATAAAGGTCCAGGGATTGCTAAAATAAGTTTTCTTCCACTCATACGCCCATCTTTTCACCGTGCTCTCACACTGCTTATTAATAGCCATTTTGACATCATTATAAGCAGCAGTATCATATGTATCAGGTGTCATGGATTTTCCCATCTCATTGAAGAGACTTGCGACTTTCTGGTCGGCTCCGAGATAATTGATAATTATGCCATTAGATCGCAGCTGCTCCACATCTTGAGCATCATCAATCAAAGAATCCATGAATAATATGTATGAACTGACCCAAAGTTGATCAAGAGCAGCAGCTGATTCATAGGCCACTAGGTTTAAGAGAAGGGACTCGGTTGACTCATCTATGATAATCGGAGGAGCTTCAACTGTTCCGGATAAAACTGATGACTTGAATTTGACATCGGTGATAGCACCAGTCAATCTCGGCCAAAAACGGATTCCCACCTTCTTAAGTTTCTTGGCAGAATAATACAAGCCATGACCCCGGCTTCCTGGCTGGGCTTTTTTATGGTTTCTTTTGGAATAGTGATACATGGACTTGTAATATAAAAGTTGAAGAAGATGGTCAGGCTGAGTCTTCCGTGGTGGTGGTGACCAATCCAAAGACACATGTCGTAGCTCAAGTCTTAATAACCCAGGCAATAAGATTATATAATATAAAAGAAATAAAGGAAATAAGATTGGGATCATAACCAACCCTAATGCAGTTAAGGCTATCAGGACCCATTTTTTAATTGGTTTACTAGACGAGCGGATATGAAGAGAGAGAAAATTATTGATGATTTCATTTGATTCGCTTAAATTCTCATACCTCTGTTTCCTCAATGAATCCAAGACTGCAAAAGGAAGTTGGTTCTCCAATAATAACAAGTCTCGTTTCACATGAAAAATTTGTTGTTCTGACATCTCCAATTTTTCACTTTCATTAACCAGACAGTGCATGAATTGGAGAATGAAGCAGCCATCAATAAACATCCTCTTGATGAATTCCTCATCATTGAAGTTTTCTGTTATGCTCTCAGGGTAGCATCCCCTCGCTTTTTGTAGATCCTCTTTTACTTTGACGTAGAAGTCTTCTGATCTCGGTGCTCCACTATCCTTGACAAACTCGACCATCATTCGAGCCTTGAGTTTCTCCACTTGTTGAAGCTCACGATCTGGGTAGTGATATGGACCAATTGAGACCGCCAATGGTCTATAACATTCTTCTTTTTTTTCCTTGAGTTTTACTGGAACCTCAGGAATGTTTGGTTCTGGAACCTCAGGAATGTTTGGTTTTCGATTGTTTTCGGACTCTTTGTACTCTTCCATTATTTCGCTAAGCCACACAGGAATTTCCTCGCTGGTTGTAGAATTTCCTCGTACTTGAGCTATTGCAGGTGAACTCGGGTCTATCGTTACACCAGTTAGATGTGCAGCCATTGTTGTAGCGCAGAAGCTATTATTATGTGGCGATGGAGGCTCAGTCAACGGTGATAACAGCTGACAAAAATCATTAAACATTATCAAGTAGGAAAACAAAATATACCGAAACATAGATAAGAGAGCTTGTTTTGAACTCACCACAGACCAGGTTTCAGTTCCTCAGAAAATCCTCTTCTCTATTGTTCTGTGTAACCATTCAAAATACTGCGCCTTTTATTATCTCCTCTTCTCGGAAGTAGCCTTTAAATATTACAACTACTTTCTCTTAGATTTTCTATAAAATATTCCCTCACGTAAAAAGATTTTAGACTTACATTTACATATACCTATATTATATTATATTGTACGGGAGATTTAAATTCATAATAACTTAAAAGTCAATAAAATTCCAAGAATAATTTAAAAACTAGTAATTAATTAAGTAGGATTTACCTTTTCGTGTTAGATTCAGGTAAAAACACACATGTGGTTCTCCAACTTCTGGATTTTTAATTAGTTTTGTCCTTCTAATAAACTTTGATTTAGCTTTTTTGGATGAGCTAAAATTTGATTCAGTTAAAAAATCTGCATGGTCCCTATTTTTTTTTTTCATTCCAGTCCCTCATCAATTTAGTTTCTTAACATTACCGTTGTAGATCATGATTTTTGTCAACATGGAACTTCCATCCACTCCCCGTCCGTACAATTTAAAATTTAAATCTGATCAAAACTGTCCAAATCTCAGCTAGAGACTAATCGTAATAAATTGAATAAAAAACTGAGATTAATTACAAAAAATTAAGAAAAAAACCAGATTTGAGAAAGAAAAATGAAGACCGAATGCAATTGAAGAAGAATCAATATTTTGTTTTTGTTATATTCTTATAGTCTTGTTATTTGCTTTTCTTTCTCAATTCGATTTGATTCTCGTTTTTTCCTCAAGTAAACACAATTTAATCTCAATTTTTTTATTTACCGTAATGATTAATCTGAAAGTGACATGTGGATAGTAAGAAATTGTTTATGTTTTGCAGTTCAGTCGTTCCACTTTCCAAAATGCAAAACAAAAGAGACAAAGAAAAAGAAAAAGGAACAAAAGAAGAAATCTATTTGTACGGAAATGAGCTTTGGTTTGTATTCACTGAAATCTTGAAGAATAAATCCAACGGTGGAGATCTGGATTCTATATTTTGCTTTAATCTGTATACCATAATATTTACAAAAAGTTATTTATGCCTGCCAATCTGCAATATATGGCATTTTGCTTGTTAAATAGATGCACACGTGATGGATGTGTGAAGCAATTTTTCTATTTAATAACTGCACACGTAATTATTGTGTGAAATAAAAAATTAATTAAAAAAACTGGTTATCTCTTTAACCACCCTATTACTGTATGTTTTAATCCCTTAAAAACATGTGCAAAAGAATTGATGCTTAGAATTGAAACACATTTTTTTTCATCAAATTATATTATGAAATCCAATCACTCAAAGAGCTTGCTATGGTTCAAAGGGTATACAATCTTTAAACTCATATATATTCATTTCACAATCATTTTTAGCGTAAAGCACTAACGAATTTTAATACCATTGAACAAGAAGTTTTGTCCGGAATTGCTTGTACGTGGGAAACAAGAATTATAGCTTTTGTGCTTGAGAAAACAGAATAAATTAAAGATAAACTTCATTAAAGATATCAAACAGAAATAATATTAGCACATACTTGGCGTACGAGTTGGTCTGTGTGTTTCAAGAGTTAAATGGACTTAACCTCATTCGAGTTTTGCAGGCTAGCATGTCACATGCGAGGGAGGGATAAAGATAGGCAGGAATGCTTCGTTATATGTCTTTAATCTTTACAAGATAAAGTAAGCAGTAGAGAGTAAGCTAGCTGCTTGTCTTCCCATGGAAATGTGTCTTCTCTTTTTTGTACTAAACAAGTTGCTCAAATTTTACTCCTTTCGGAATCAACATATTTGCACAACTGTGTTGGTTCATCATCGATGAACGTGTGAAATGCATGGGAAATATAACGAAAGGTAAGTTCTATGCCCAAAATTCAAGTAAAGTATAAATAGCACAGAATAAACTTTATTCTGATCTACAGCCATTAGAGAGTGAAACATGTGTGCCAGCCAGATTTTTCTTTTCTTTTCTTTGTTTTCCTTTTAAATTAATGAAAAAGCTTGGGACGGAAAATTCTTTTGTTGATATTTAGAAATTTCTTCAGAATCAACAAATCCTTCAGTTACAACTTCTGTTAGAATTAACGAAAACCGTTGAATTTTCTACCAAATGATTTCATTTTACATGGATATAAAATACTTTGTTTCGAAATGACTTAAAATGGATGAAGGTAATGAGAATTTGTGAAAGTCTCGAAGGTGATATCAAAATTGTTTGATGGTTAAATTGTGTTTGTCTATAAAGTAAACGGAATATCTTATTTTCTCTTAACTTTCTAATAAAATAAAATAAAAAATCCTAATTTGAAAAATATATATATAAAAAAAAAATCATTTTTATTTCGTGCATATGACTGAATCCTAAAAACATTCCTAGATAAATTTTCACAAAAAATTATGTATTTCCTCATGTTTTTAAAATTAAAAAAAAAAAAGAATATTGTAACAAGTTTACAATAATCTATTAAAATTCCACTAAAATATCAAAAATCATTCACCAATTATTTTGTTCATTTTATTTCATATATAACAATGATATGAGTTTCTTAGCATAAATTGATAAGTCTAAATCGATAAGTTTAGAAAATAATTAATCATTATGATTTGGCAAAAACAAGTTTGGTTCAAAACAAAACCATAGGATTAAACACCACTTAAAGGTGTTGTTCATGCAAATAAATAATAATTAATTCCTTGAGAGTTGTCCTAACATTACCAAATTAACTTGATGGGTCCAAAAATATTCTAGATAACTAGTAAAAACATGGTTTGATTTAAGAAAAAAAGATGATATATTTTTTTATTATTGAAACATGGTTTGATATCTTTTTTTATTATTATTATTGAAACAATGACATATTGGAATGTCCCAAGATTAGCAGCGTAACCCACCAAACCTACAAAAAAAATCATGGACTCTATTGGTTTTACCAACTTTGTCTTTAAAACTATTTATTCATAATAATAAGATAACAAAATTAGATGCTCATAGCATTGAACACCAACTAAATATCAAAATATTTATTTGAGATTAAATTCCATAAAAAACAAATAAAAGTAAATTATGAAGACCGATTTATAATCAATCAAATATTGAAGGATTCAATTGACAAAAAATACAGGATGAAAAAATAATTGACAGTGCTATTAAACCAAACATAATGGCAATAACTAGTTTATTTAATCTCTCAAGAAAATTCAAAACTAACATGCTATAGGTAACCAAACTATTTATTCATAATAATAAGATAACAAAATTAGATGCTCATAGCATTGAGCTCCAGCTAAATATCAAAATATTTATACAGGACTAGGATAATTTGATAGAAAACAAATAAAAATAAATTACAAAGATGAATTTATAATCAATCAAATACTGAAGGATTCAATTGAAAGAAAAAAACATATTAGACCGTTATTAAACCAAACATCATGGTTACAACTAGTTTATATAATTTTCTCTCGAGAAAATTCAAAACTAACATGTTACAGGTAACAAAACTAACAAATACATATATCATAGGAAATAGACTCAAACACCAATAGATCAGATTCGACGCGGAAATCAAGAGTTGATGCATTTGCAGTAATCTTCTACATGGGTGGGAATCTTGTATAATAGGTCTGAGTGGCAGTAAGGCCCAATCCAAAATATACAGCAAGAACTGAAATAAAGGTCCAGGGATTACTAAAATAAGTTGTCTTCCACTCATACACCCATCTTTTCACTCTGCTCTCACAGTGCTTATAAATAGCCATTTTGACATCATTATAAGCAGCAGTATCATATGTATCATCAGTATCATATGTATCATGTGTCAAGGATCTTCCCATACCATTGAAGAGATTTGCGACATTCTGGTCGGCTCCGAGATAATTGATAATTATGCCATTAGATCGCATCTCCTTCACATCTTCAGCATCGTCAATCAAAGAATCCATGAATAATATGTATGAACTGACCCAAAGTTGATCAAGAGCAGCAACTGATTCATAGGCCACCAGGTTTAAGAGAAGAGACTCGGTTGACTCATCTATGATAATTGGAGGAATGTCAACTATTCCGGATAAAACTGATGACTTGAATTTGACATCGGTGATAGAACCAGGAGTCCATCTCGGCCAAAAAAGGATTCCCATCTTCTTAAGATTCTTGACAGAATAATCCAAGCCATGACCCCGGCTTCCTGGACGGGCTTTTTTATGGTTTCTTTTGGAATAGTGACATGGACTTGTAATATAAAAGCTGTAGAAGATGGTCAGGCTGAGTCTTCCCTGGTGGTGGTGACCAATCCAAAGACACTTTTTTTTTTTCTTGTAGCAGGAGTTTTCCCAAGTATACATGGACTTGTAATAACCCTTCATAACTCAAGCAACAACTGATTATAAAATATAAAGGAAATAAGATTGGGATCATAACAAACCCTAATGCAGTTAAGGCTATCCGGACCCATTGTGGAATTGGTTTACCGGACGAGCGGATATGAAGAGAGATAAAATTATTGATGATTTCATTTGATTTGTTTAAATTCTCATACCTCTGTTTCCTCAATGAATCCAAGACTGCAAAAGGAAGTTGGTTCTCCAATAATAACAAGTCTTGTTTCACATGAAAAATTTGTCGATCTGACATCTCCAAACTTTCATTATCCAGACAGTGCATGAATTGGAGAATGAAACAGCCATCAATAAACATCATCTTGATGAATTCCTCATCACTGAATTTCTCTGTTATGCTCTCATCGTAGCATCCCCTCGCTTTTTGTAGCTCCTTTTTTACGTTGATGTAGAAGTCTTCTCTTGGTGCTTTACTATCTTCGACAAACTTGATCATCATTCGAAACTTGAGTTTCTCCACTTGTTGAAGTTTCCCCTCACTATCTGAGTAGTGATATGGACCAATTGAGACCGCCAAGGGTCTATAACATTCTCTTTTATTTCCCTTGAGTTGTACTGGAACCTCAGGAATGTTTGGTTTTCGATTGTTTTCGGACTTTTTATACTCTTCCGGTATTTCGTTAAGCCACAGAGGAAGTGAAACTTTTGCATCCTCGCTGGTTGTAGAATTTCCTTGTACTTGAGCTATTGCAGGTGGACTCAGGTCTATCATTACACCAGTTAGATGTGTATCAGCCATTGTTGTGGGTTAGAGCCACAATTTTTAAACCTGACATGGAGGTTGATTCAGCTCAAGATTCAGGTCGCGAGTTGTAACAAGATCATCATGTCATTCCGGTTGATAGTAATTTTTTTTTTACAAAGCAAAACAATGTCTTTCTTAAAAAAAAAAAAAAAAGTCAATGGATTGCACCTAAGTTTTTAATCAGGTCACAAAAGCAGAAGCCATTTGAATAGCCAAAATGACTATTGTCATGGCCAGTAGCTATTTCTCCAGGTTTCAATCAAAGAGCCAAAAAAAAATATATTTAATAATTGAAAAAATTCCCAGAACTCAAAACACTTAATCCCTTCAAAATTCCTTCATTGACGTGATATATATATATATATATATATATATATATATATATATATTAGAAAATAATGTAACTATATCAAAAATATTTGTTTTTGTTTTTATTTAAAAATACCTCAACAAGAGTAAAAAATTAAATACAAAATTAATAATAATATTGTTGGAGGGTTTTTTTAAAATAATTATTTAATTATATAACATATTCCTATTAATTATATAACATATTCTTATTAATTATATAATTAATTGCATAATTAAACTATATACAAAATAATTGCACTATATTTAAAATAATTTAAAAAAAAATGGCTCTCCAAAATGGATTTTATCATTGGAGCACATATCAACAAAAAAACCATGTATATATTATTCAAAGAGCCATTTTAAAGATTGGCTCTCTAAATACCTCTTCCCATTGGAGATGCTCTTAGAGCTATTTTTTAAATGATGTGGTTCAAAGTTTCCAACAAGGTTGGAAATGAAGAGCATCACTAAGGACATGTTCAGTAACATAGAATTATTTTATTCATTTTTTTAGTTTTCTTTATATTTTTCTTTTTTCATCTTCAATAAAAAAAAAAAAGTTTATTTTCTTAGAAGTTTCAAAACATTTTTCCAACTCAAAAACACACAAAATGTTAAGCTATATCTTTATGTAATTCAATAACATAAAATACATATATATTATCACTACTATATAAATTCAAACTAGAATACATAGATTTCACTCGCTTTGTTAAAAAAATATCAATTAAATTTATATTGCATGCTCATGGGACCTAGAAAATGCCACTACATAAATTAAACAAAACTTATATTACAAGCACATAATTAAATATAAAACTAAAATATTTTAAATGCAAACTTAATACAAACATTCTGAACAAGTAAATTAAACACATGATAAGTTAAGATCCAAATTTACTTACTACACACATAATTTAAACATACAGCTAAAATATTGTCAATACAATTTAATATAAACATTTATAATTAAAATAAGATTATTCTAAGCTCTTAAGAGATTTATAACTTACTATTTTTGTGAATCGCAATTATGTTTTTTTCCCCTAAAATACACGTGATTAAAGCCCATTCCACTACCACTAGGAGAAAAAATAAGAATAAAAATTATGATACCGTCCTATCCACAGGTTTTAAGGGTTTAGCATCTAAAACGGGAGCTCATCTGTGCATACGAAATGGAGAGAAAGACTGGGAAGCCGAGGGAGAGTAAAGCAAGGAATTTGACATACCTTGAAGATCTCTCTCGTGACGGCAGAAGCAGCAGCAACAATGGATGAGAGAACGAAATGCTAGGGTTAAGAGAAATCAATGTAGAGAGAGAGAAATGCTAGGGTTAAGAGAAATCAATGTAGAGAGAGAGATCAATGCTATGATATAAATGGTAGTAGCAAAAAGTCTTAGTGTATTTATTTGTCTAAAAAAATATTGTGGTGTTGAAAAAGATGGAGACGTAATTTATTTTTGTACTTTATTTTGTTTGGCTACCCATTACAAAATGCTAATATATTTTTGAAAAATGAAGGCTATATGAATGGTAGAGGAGCAAGATAAGCCAATCACATCCAATTTTAAATAGCACAAAAAGGAAGAATTGGCAGAATTGTTCGTTAATCAGGCAAAACAATATGCAGAGACAAGGCCAAGTTATCCTCAACAACTCTTCCAATTCATTGCCTCAAAAACTCCCACTCATGACCTTGTATGGGATGTGGGCACAGGAAGCCAAACAAAATAAGAAAACATAGTCTTATGAATTTCCAAGAGGGGTTTGTTATTCTTGATGAAAAAGAGATTGAATCTTGGTTGCTGTTAGGTTCGACAGTGATTGGGAGATCAAGGCAAGCAGTGGTTAGAAAGAGATTGGCCTTTTTGTTTTTTTAACAATGGACTAGACTCAACCTAGTCAGTTAGACTAGGCTGCATGGGTTAGCCCACAATAGTAGATTAATTACCACCGCAAATTTCATGAATGCTGCAGGAGAAAAGCAAAAAAAAAAAAAAACAAGGTGGGGAGGCTTACTTGAACGTAAGAGTTTTCAAAGACGTTCTTGGTGATGCAGGGAAGGTGGGGAAGGAAATTTTTGGGCTGATATATGCAATTTAACTCTTCATTGAGCCTTGGACTTCTATTTTTTTTAATCTTACCCCTTATGTCAACAAATCAAGTCCTCAAGACTCAACGTCTTATACAAAATAGTCATTAGCTGTAAATTTCTTAAATTTAGTTTTTAATTGACCATAATTTTTTATTTTTATTTCGGATTTCAATCAATTGACTTGATAAAAAATAAATTTGATTTTCTAAAACTTCAATTCTATCAATTAAGCCCAAATCAGGCTCCAAACTTATTTGTTTTACCAATTAAGTCCATAATATAACTAATTTACCCACTTAAAGTATATTTAAGTGTTATCACCTAATTAAATGCTTTAATTGGACTCAAATCAATTCTTAAACATAATTGAACTTTAATTTGACCCATGATTAAATCAAATTGACCTATTAAAAATATAATTATGTCATTAGACTAAATATTTATGCCATTTATCCCATTTGTTTTCCAGCATCATTTTTTATAGGGAGAAAGATACAAACAGGGGCACCGTCGATGTTTAGGAAGTGAAGTGCTCGATTTAGTTGATAGAGAAAAACACTTAGTCACAATTATAATCATTGGCAGGGAATACTGCTAAATAGCTCTGAATGGCAGTTAATATAATGGTTAAAGTTGCAGCACCAAGTGCGATAAAGCTCCAAGGATTGCTGAAATAGGTCTGCATCAACTCAGATGCCCATTTCGTGATGATGCTCTTGCGGTCCAGTTCAATTCGCCTTTTCACATCACTACAAGCGTAAGGGTTGGGCACCAGGTTCCGAGACATCTGATTGAAGAGATCAGCAACCTCCTGTTCACGAACAAATATATTGAGAACACCCTCTGATTGCAGCACCTTCACATCTTCGACATCTTGAATCAACGAATCCAGGAAGCATGCGTAAGAAGTGACCCAAAGCTCACCAGATGCATGACAGCATGTCTCATAGGCTATCAAGTTTAAGAGCACGGACTTGAATGACTCTTCTATGGTTATTGGCGGAAGAATTAGTTTGCCTCCACGGAGTGATAATTGGAACTCCACATCTGAGTAAGCATTAGTCCAGTTAGGCCTGAAGCGAACCCCCACTGTGCGAAGGTCCTTGACAGAACGATAAGAGTACCAATCACTGCTTCTTCTAGAACAATTGCTGCTGGCTTCTTTGTTGATGTGGTCGGTATATAGAAGTCCAAGGAGATGGGCAGGCTGGTGATATTCAGTTTCTTCATTTCTCCACATTTTGTGAGCTTGTTTCCAACTACATTTGCCAACAAACTTATTTATCATTTCCTTGAATGACTATTGTCGAGGAGGAAGTGCACGAATGTGCCTGATGTAATCGTCGATCAGTGTATTACCTCCTCCTGCTTCCCCTTTTCCAAACCTCGAATCCATCAATGACCAGATGACTTGGAAAGGGAGTTGGTTCTCTAGCAACAACAAGTCCCTTTTAACCAAAGTTATATGGTGACCAGGCATCTTTAGATCTTCAGGCCTGTGCAAAATGCAGAAAATAAATTGGAGAATGAAGCAACCATCCAGAAACATTATCTGAGTAAACTTCTCATCATCAAACTTGTCTGTCGAATCCTCAGCATAGTATCTTCTAGCGTCAGCTGCCACCTCTGCCACCTTGCCGTAAAGATATTGAATGGATAATCCACTATCATCAACAAACTTGGACGTAAATGTTACCTTGAGCATCTCCATATCCCTGAGTTCAGGCTTTCCTTGGTGATAAGGACCAATGGAGACCAGTGAGGGGTCATAGCATGTCTGGTTCGATTGAATCTGTCGAAGCAAACGTGGAACCTTTGGAATATGTGGCACTTGCATTTGGTTGTTGCCCTTCTTGATCTGCCCTTCAGTGATGATGTATGTTAGCCAATCCTGAGATCCACACGAGAAATGTGAGTTTGCCTCCTGTGGGATTAAAATATTTAGTTCTTGATCAGCCATAATTAGTATAGACTACACAATACTACTAAAGAAGGGCATTTTTTTCTGGTTCACTCAGCATAACGTTAACATGTATTCATTTATAGCAATAAACAAATTTAGAATGGAAGAAGAATTTTACCTTGCTTGGAAGTGGGGCATGGGGGATTTTGATTAATTTAACTAAAGGATGAGATCTTGATTGGAAGAAAGAGTGAGATGACACTTGACATAGCGATATAAATGACTCTGTCAAGATGACAGAATTTATAAATGTCTCGTTAAAAAATAACAATGAAGCTTAATTATTTTTTTTGCTCCGGCTAGAAAATTAGGAAGTTAACAGCCAGTTGCCAACATGACCCTTTTTTTGGCCGAAGAATTTCCACTTTGGTGATTTTACCCCCTTTATAATATGACCCACCCTCTACTGACGCAAACGTGCTTCAAGGAGAGAGAGAGAAAGAGAGAATCATATCAGCCATAAAAATATCTAAAAATCATTATTATTTAATCCACATATCTTTGACAGAAACCCTGATTATAATTAGGTGCATTTTAATTTTTGACTTCACAATTTAAGAGATGTAAGTATAAAACATTAAGGCAAAAATAAACTTTTAAAATGCTCTGAATTTCCTTAGATTTCTAAATTTTTGTTCTTTTTCCTTGCGATTTACGAGTCAAGATAAGCCCATTGAAATATTAAAGGGAAAATGACCTTTTAAGCCCATTGAATCTCCTTTGATTTCTATCCTAACTATCTCTTAATTCATAGGTCATAAATTTATCAAACACGGATTTCAAGAAATCTGCATCAACTCTCTTTGGCACTGTAAAGGTATAATCTATTTGGCCAAGGATACTTCCTTTTAGAGTTTGAACCCAAGTTTATTCAATATAGCAAACCTATCCTAGAAAAATTGATTAGATAAACAACAAACATCATAGCAATCATAAGGCAACCCAAAACACCAAGCAATTTACCTTAGGTAGGGGTGCTAAAACCTTTCCCTTACACAACTAATGCCTTGCCTTAGAATCTCTAAAAGACCAGTTAGATTTTCTAGTGACCATTATACTAGGTGACGACTTTTTTTTTACAAAAAAAAACCCGACATGAACCTGCTCCTGGGAAGGGTTGTTGCGACGCCATGCCCTAGCGGAGGGTGTGACATGCTTAATGGTAAGAAATTGATTAGAAAGCTTTATCTAATTAATTTACTCATAACCTCTTTGATTCCCCTTAGCTTTAAGGGACATTGAATTTATCTGCTGGAATTGAAAATATATTTATTTTACTTTGATGATCACAAGTTTATAGAAATGGATGTCTAGACCTTTGAATTGAGTTAACGACATATAATATTACTATTTTTATTTTTAGAATTTCATTTATTTTTTTACTCAAATTCCCTATTCTTTCTATTTAATTTTATTTCTTGTAGGAAGATTAAACATAATTTTTCTTGGGTTCGACTCGATTTTCACAATCATATTTCAAATTTATTTTATCTATGATAATACCAAGAACTTTTTAAACAAAGATTTCATTGGGCAATTCTTATTTCTTCCTTGCTCATTTGTTGTTATGGAAAAATATAAACAAAAAGTCAATGTTTCGTACTCACTTGTTGTTACAGAAAAATAAAAAACAAAAAATCAATAGTTTTAATTAATAATTTAATTTTATAAATTAATATAATTCTTTGATATAACAGTAGTTTCTTAATAGCTAAGCGAACAATAGCAAAGAGCTCTGCAATTCATCAAGAGAGAGTGCATCTGTCTTTTGGTTTGTAGAGCCTTGATATTTTTTTCATTGATGGTTCTTCAATTCCAGATTCAACAAATGGCCAATATTCTTTTGACAGAAGGAATTTCTCCATTAGCATCGCTGCTTGCACAATATTTGAATTTGAGGCCATCGTTTCCTGCAAAAAGATAAATATGAGTAGGAGAAAATGCTACTGCTATTTTTGATGATTTTGGAGACTCATTGCTTAGGAACTTTTTCTTTCTTGCTATTTTTTCTCACTAACTAGGCTTTGATACCACTGTTACTCAAGAAAAATAATAGAAGAAAAAATGTTATGTTCTTCACACATTCTACTTACTCACCACAACTTCTATAAAATAGTATCACAAACAAGACACTTTCTCAGTCACTATATCAAATAACAAATTCCTAAAGACTCGCTAGAACTTCCATTAAAAATTAAATAAAACATTTAAATCTTATCATCTTTAAGAAAAGTTAAATATGCCTACCAATTTGCCATGTAGTTCGTTTTGCGTGTTAAATAGCTATGCTTGCTAAATTTCTCTTCACTTATCAACCATTGCTAAACAGCAATTTCTATTTTTAATTAGTTATGATACTAGGTTTTTTG
Organism: Salix suchowensis; assembly: GCA_029030765.1. NCBI lineage: Eukaryota > Viridiplantae > Streptophyta > Magnoliopsida > Malpighiales > Salicaceae > Salix > Salix suchowensis. The sequence goes on from CM054995.1 coordinate 27,882,842, forward strand.
CCGCCCTATGCTATATGTTGTGAGTTGAATAATCTTTTTTTAAAACCTAAAAATAGTTAACTATTAGAATTTTGCATCTTATTTATTGCATGTATACGGTGTCACCGCGATCATCGTCCCGGATTAGGATGGTCGAGATTGAGATAAGTGAAATGACCAAGATATTTTTATCCATTATTAGTAGAAAAAATAAAATGAGAGTCACCACGAAGTATTTTAATTTATAGGAACCCTAATTGGTCTTAAATTTAGGTAAGATGACTAATTGGATAAACAGAAGCGATTAGCATCCTAATACATCTTACCTGAGATAATCTATATTATTTACTTGTCTGATATAAAGTACGAAAATATTGTATTTCTAGTCATTGGTCTATGTAATTTTTTAGAAAAGGTCTTCCTAGTAAGAAGGTCCTTATCCTATTAAGTAAAAAAAAACCTAATAATTTTAATGCCAATATATATAAAAAATAATCCATCTTTTTATTTTATATCACGAATATGTCTTTGAGAAATATTTCATCAACTTGTCTTTCTCAATTCGATTTGATTCTCGTTTTTTCCATAAATAAACACAATTTAATCTCAATTTTTTTATTTTCCTAATGATTATTCTGAAAGTGACACGAGGATAGTAAAAAAAAAATGTTTATGTTTTGCAGTTCGGTCGTTCCACTTTCCAAAATGCAAAACAAAAAAAGACAAAAGAAAAAGAAAAAGGAACAAAAGAAGAAATCTATTTGTACGGACATGAGCTTCGATTTGTATACTCTGAAATCTTGAAGAATAAATCCAACGGAGGAGAACTGGATTCTATTTCGCTTTAATTTGCATACCCTAATGTTTACAAAAGTTATTTATGCCTGCCAATCTGCCATATAATATATATGGCATTTTGCTTCTTAAATAGCTGCACACGTGATGATGTGTGAAGTAATTTATATTTAATAACTGCACACGTGATGGATGTGTGAAATAAAAAATAAATTAAAAAAACTGGTTATCTCTTTAACTACCCTATAACTGTATGCTTTAATCCCTTAAAAACATGTGCAAAAGAATTGATGCTTAGAATTGAAACACAGTTTTAATACCATTGAACAAGAAGTTTGGTCCGGAATTGCTTGTACATGGGAAACAAGAACCATAGCTTATGTGGAAATCAAACTTAGATGCTTTACATACTTTCTCTGCTGCTTTTAAAGTTCATGTTTTGTGCTTGAGAAAACAGAATAAATTATAGATATCAAGCAGAGATAATATTAGCACATACTTGGCGTACGAGTTGGTCTGTGTGTTTCAAGAGGGAAATGGACTTAACCTCATTCGAGTTTTGCAGGCTAGCATGTCACATGCGAGGGAGGGATAAAGACAGGCAGGAATGCTTCGTTATATGTCTTTAATCTTTACAAGATAAAGTAAGCAGTACAGAGTAAGCTAGCTGCTTGTCTTCCCATGGAAATGTGTCTTCTCTTTTTTGTACTGAACAAGTTGCTCAAATTTTACTCCTTTCGGAATCAACATATTTGCACAACTGTGTTGAGAGTAAAATCCCAGTTTTCTACCTACAAGGAATCTGTTCTCAAGCATGTGTTATTTGGTGTATTGTTATGGATGATGTTTTTCAAAAATAATTTTATTTTTGATTTCAAAACCATTGAAAAACACTTAAAATACCAACTTGTTGGTTTCTTAAAACACATCCAAAATCAAAACCCGGCTCACTCCCGCACACACCCTACGTGGTTTCTTGTATTCGATAGAAGGTTGAGGGTTCCATCCATGATTTGAACATGGGGAGTCGAATTGTTTAGCTCCGAAATTCTGAGAGATGGAACAGTACTTATTAGAGAATAATATTAGGAAAAATCATCAACATAATGATTGATGCAGAAGAGACTGAATACAGATTTGATAGCTATGGACTATATTGACCGGATAGATCAACTCTAATAGGAAAACAGTAGATCAGGTCCCATTTGGATATATTTTGCCCGCAATGTTAGAGTGTATATTCTGGAATACTGAAATAATATTCTAGAATGTAGTTCTTAAAGAATTCTTCTTAAGCAGATAGCTTGTCAAGCACAAATTGTGGCAACAATAAATTCATTTTCTGTAGTTGATAAGGTGATGATGTAGCGGAAGCTTGATAGAGAAAGACCAATGAACAAAGATAGAGAACAACCTACTAAAGTTCCGTTGATTTGCTCACAAATACCGGAAAGTTTAGGCTTCAATTTTGTGGAATCATGAATAATTCCGAAAATTGGATTTAATTAGAGTAAACTCTGAATTTTTATAAATCAAGAACTGCCTTGCCCCTCCGGCTTACATCATAATTTAAAGGAAAACACAACCCTACAGCTAATCGTCTTCTTTGGAAAGAAAACGCCCTAAAAGGAAATTGACCCACAAGGGTAAAAAGAATTTAAAACAAATACTAAGTCTAAGGAGAATCCTAATCACTTCCAGAATTGGATTGATTTGAATCCCGCTCCTAATCTTAAGCCTCCATAATTTGAATTGTTTCCTTCCCCATCCCTCTAAATGATCTACTGCCACTTGGAAGATTTCGAATCCCACTTCTCTAAATAATCCAACGCCAGCTGGTCTACTGCTGCATCAGGTGACAATTTGCTTCTTAAAAGACCATGAAATATACCATATGCCTAACATGAAAACATAACCCAAAGTGATCCTTCTGTCATCTTGATCTCTTACATAATCACTGTCAGTAAACCCAAACAACTCCAACTTTACACCCTTCTTGTAGAACAACCTAAAACTTTTAGTTCCTTGCAAGTAACAAAGGATCCTCTTGGCTACTAACAAATGCAATTCTGTTGAATTCTCCATATACCTACTTATTAAGCTCACGGAATACATTATGTCTGGTCTTGTTGAAGTTAAATGTATCAAACTGTCAATAATTTGCTTGTAAAATGTGCTGCCCACCTTCTTTCCTTCATGATATTTGTTGAGCTTCAAGCCAAATTCAGTTAGAGTGCTAATAGGATTGAAATCCTAAATCTAAAACCCGTCCTCTATTGTTGACTTGACATTGGTCATCAGCATCCTTAAAATATTGTTTGCTGCCATTTTTATTGCTTCTACCTCCCCTTTCTCTTTCTCTACCTTTACCTCTACCCCTTCCTCTAGAGTTTGAGAACTGAGTAAAGGTAAAAGCCTTTAAAGCCTACTCTTTTGGTTTGTAGAGCCTTGATATTTTTTTTTTCATTGATGGTTCTTCAATTCCAGATTCAACAATTGGTCAATATTCTTTTGACAGAAGGAATTTCTTCGTTAGCATACTCCAATGGTCATAGTGACCATCAAAACATGAGATCAATGCTTGAACAAAATTTTAATCTGAGGCCATCGTTTCCTGCAAAAAAATAAATATGAGTAGGAGAAAATGCTACTGCTAGCATAGGAGGTTCGTCTGGGTTTTTTTTTTTATAGTCGGGAGAACACAATAGGTCATGTCAATAAACCAACCATTAGTTGTAATAATTAAGGGCGTGCATTGATGTTAAGCTATGTTGGCTTGAAATTGCTAGTGTTAGATTAGATTCGAATAATAAATTTATCATATTAAGTCGTGAAGGTTAAGAATTTCTAACAGTCAGGATTTTAATCTTTTATTTAGACCCATAAAATATATTTTTTAGAGATAAAATTTTCTTACATAAAAAAATTAACTCATGGACTTCAAATTGATTAAATATATTATTGTAGCAATATTTTTTAAAATCAAATTTATATTTTTTTATTAGCAATACAAATTTTCTTTGGACTTATAAAGTTGAATAGTTCGTGTTATAACAATTTCCAAACAACTCGCGTTAAACCTTGTATATACAAGAAGTTGAGTCTATGGATGGTCATTTTTTGTTCGGTTTGATTTTTATTTGTAAAAACAAACAAATTAAAATTATAAAAAAGATTAAAATCAAACAAAATCCAGTTTAAATTGACCAAAAAGTTTTTTTCTTGGTTTTTTTTAGAATTTTTTTTAAAAAAGCAACAGGTTTCAGATATTTGAATTATTGAATTCATTGTATTAAGATTAGTTTATTTTACAATTCAATTTAAATCATATTTAAAAATAAAATATAAATTGTGAAAAGACCTGCAATAGTCAAATAAAAAATTAGTTATTTTTTTATACATAAAATGATGAAAACATAAATTAAAAATTCATCCTTATGTTACTGTCATTTTTATTACTATAACAATTAAAATTATTATCAACATTATTGCTCAAACAATTAAAATCATTAAATTACCCTAAAAAATAAAAAAAATCAAAACAATTTAACAAAAAAATAATAGAAAAATAATCATTAAAATTATCATTATTATTGCGCAAACAATAAAAATATAAAATTATCTTATCCAAAAAATAGATAAAATAACAGAAAACACGCAAAAAAAAGAACAAAGAGAAAAAAACGCAATATTAATTTTAAAATTATCACAAACATAAATTAAAATTTCAGAATAGATTCTAATAAAAATAAAATCCCGACAAAAAATGAATCAAAAAAATAATAATCTACAAGCATAAATGAATAAATACGGACAGAAAAGAAATATTGTCCAAACATTGAATTTTTTAATGTTTTTAGATCATTTCTGTGCTTATGTTAAAAATATTTAAAAAAAAAAATATTATTTTAATATATTTCTAAACAAAAAATATTTTTTAAAAAAATCAATCACATTTCCAAGCAAAATAAAAAATGTTTCATGGAAAAAAATAATCAGGAAAAAAAAAGCTATAAAAATAGATTCGAGGATTAATCGTGGTGCGCTTAAGCTAGCCCAGACATCCCAATTAAAAAAAAAAAACAAATAAAAAAATATATCTATAAGTGGAAAAAGAAAAAAAGAAAAAAATATAACGAGCAAAAAAAATATTTAATCGAAAAAAATAATTTGAAAAAAAACACGGCACCAAATTTTTTTTAATGCAAAAAAAAGTATTAATTGTGTGTTTTTTTTTTGTTATAATATAAATTTAGTCAAAATAATAAATCTATGCAGAAGTACTGTAAAGTGCAAGTTCTTTATAAAATATATGAAATTTAAATTAATATAAATTTATATGTTTAGTAGTTTTTAACGAAATAAAATTATTATCATCATTAAAAAAAGCAAGAAGATTTGGATATTTGAATTATTAAATTCATTGTATTAAGATTAGCTCATTTTATAATTCAATTTAAATCATATTTTAACAAAAAAACCAATAAAAAAATAATCACTAAAATTATTATTATTATTATTATTGCTCAAACAATAAAATCATAAAATTATATGATCCGCAAAATAGATAAAATAACAGAAAACAAACAAAAACAAAAGAAAAAAGGGAAAAATGAGCAATATTAATTTTAAAATTATCACCAACATAAGTTAAAATTTCAGAACGGAACCTAATAAAAATAAAATCCCTACAAAGAATGAATTGAAAAAAATAATAATCTAAAAGCATAAATGAATAAATAAAGACAGAAAACAAACACTGTCCAAACATTGTATTTTTAATGTGTTTTAATGGTTTTAGATAATTCTCATGTGCTGATTTTAAATATAAATTAAAAAACAATTATTATTTTAACATATTTCTAACAAAAAAATATTTTTTTTTTTAAAAAATCAATCACATTTCCAAGCAAAATAAAAATATTTAATGGAAAAAAATGAAAACAAAAACAAAAAAAAGCTATAATAAAAATTGGATTCGATGATTAATCATGGTATGCTTAAGCTAGATTAGTCACTCCCAATTATAAAAAAACAAATAAAAAAATATATCTATAAGTGAAAAAAAATATAGCAAGTAAACAAAAATATTTTATGGAAAAAATGAAAAAAGAGAGAAAAAAACGTAAGAAAAAGTGCAAGAAATGAAAAATTATATTGTAGGAGTGGCCCGTTGGCGCTTAGGGCAGTTAAATTTGGCGTGTGCTTCGGACCAACTCAGCTACCACAACATATTCTTCATGATTTATGAAAATATATATTAATAGTGAATATATTGTTGGTAAAATAGAAACCTACTGAGGGTGAGATTCGAACTCACGCCCTCTCAGAGGGTAGCGATAATATAGCGATTCATTGGACCAACTCGGCTACCTTAAGAAATCGCTCTTTGATGTCGGCAACATATATTAATAGTAAGTATTACTGTGGATTCCCACAGCAAAACACACTACGCGGTTTATACTAGACAATGCCCCCGCGCTTCGCCGCGGGCGACACAATATTTTTTTCAATATAAAAAATATTAATTGTGTGTATTTTTTTATTATAATATAAATTTAGCTAAAATAATAAATCTGTGCAGAATTCATATCAAGTGCAAGTTTTCTATAAAATATATGAATTTAAAATCGATATAAATTTGTCTGTTTAGTAGTTTTAAACGAAATAACCAGCATAAATTTATCATCATCATCAAAAAAGCAAGAAAACTCGGATATCTGAATTATTAAGTTCACTGTATTAAGATTAGTTCATTTTATAATTCAATTTAAATCAAACAAAAATAAAATATAAATTGTGAAAATACCTACAATAATCAAATAAAAAAATAAGTTGTTAATTTTTATCAACAAAAAGACGAAAACATAGATTGAAAATTCATCCTGACGTTATTGTCATTATCATTGTTATTAAAGCTAAAATTATTACTAACATTACTGCCAAAACAGTTAAAATAATTAAATTGCCTTGAAAAAAAAACAAAAGATTTTTATAAAAAAACAATAAAAGAACAATAACTAAAATTATCATTATTATTGCATAAATAATAAAATCATAAAAATCATAAAATCTAAAGAACAAATAAAGAAACAGAAAACAAAAAAAAATGAATAAAGGGAAAAATAGAGTAATATTACTTTTAAAATGATCACCGATATAAATTAAAATTTCAGGAAAATCTTTAAAAAAAATCAAAAGATTTTTATAAAAAAATAATCACTAAAATTATCATTATTATTGCGCAAATAATAAAATTATAAAAATTATCTAATCCAAAGAACAAATAAAAATAAAAGTGAACAAAAAAACGTATAAGGAAAAAAAATAAAAAATAATAATAAATTGGTTCGGAGATTAGTCATGGTGTGTCCACGCTGTCCTATAACAACTAGATAATGCATCCCCGGTTTTGTATTCCCTCCAGCCTACCAATATATTTTTCGCTGCCCATTCTAAAGTCAAAACATGAAAAAGAAGAAAAATAATCTTTTAATTTAATAGCAAAAATATATCTTATCTATAAGTTCATAACTCCAAGTATTAAACAAATTAAATTCTTGGAAAAAAGATACAGAACATTTAAATAAATGACAAGAAATACTTTTTTATCTAACATGTTTCTACATTCCAAAAACAACAAAATATCATTACACATTCTGTTGAATAAGAACCATAGATGTTTCTACATTATCGCTTGAAATAGTTAATTTGGGGGTGGGGGTGGAGGTGGGGGTGGGTGTTGGGGTGGGTGTATTGTATAGTACACCTGAGTGGCGGTTAGAGCCAAACCAACAGCTGCGGCAGCAAACGCAAGGAAGGCCCAAGGACTACGAAAGTAAGTTCGTTGCATCTCAGCTACCCATTTCTTCAATGTGCTCTCGTACTGCTTATTTATCTCTCTCTTTACGTCATTGTAAACACTAGTATCAGGTTCCAGAGAACTGCCCATTTTATTGAAGAGATCTGCAACCTGCTGGTCAGATCCATGGTAATTAACAATTATGCCTTTTGATCGCAGCTCTTTCACATCATCAGCGTCATCAATCAACGAATCCATGAAACATATGTAAGAAGTGACCGGAAGTTGATCGAGCGCGGCAGATGTTTCATAGGCCACTAAGTTGAGGAGCAGGGGCATTGTCGACACATCAATGGTAAGTGTAGGAAGTTTTACTGTTCCATAGAAAAATGATGACTTGAACTTGACATCCATCAAACCACTAGTCTGGCTAGGCATGAAATGGATTCCCACCTTCTTAAGATTCTTGGCAGAAGAATACAAGTAATGGCCATATCTTCTTGGAGACGACTTGACTTTTGATTTGTGAGAACATATGAATAGAGAATGTAGAGGTTCAAGAAGATGGGCAGGTTGTTGAGCAGCCTGCCATTGCCTTTTCTTTAACGTTGGTATTAACCTCATAAGCCAAACCAGCAAAATTATTACTATACATGTACTTGTTAGTAGCATGGCGCCCCAGGAAATTTTCGCAACAGCAAATACGTAAAACATTAACAGGAGGGTAATGAGCCACATTCCTGGCCAAAGTAATCTTCGAATCCATAATGGTTGATCTCTTGGTTTGAGAATTAGGTGAGAAAGAAAATCATTCAGAAGTTTCATTCCATGATTAGTTTTTTTTTTTCCGTACCTCAGCCTCATCAGTGATTGCAGGACTGGAAAAGGAACCTGGTTTTCCAGTAGTAACAAATCCCGCTTCACACCAGCAACTTGCCGATCAGTCATCTCCAGATTTTCGTAATTGTGAGTAACACAATAAATGAATTGGAGAATAAAGCATCCATCAAGAAACATCATTCGGGCGAATTGCTCGTCATCAAAGCCTGTTATGTCGTTCTCGTTGTAGAATTTTCTTGAGGTTTGGATAACCTTTTCTAGTTCGCTGTATATGAGCTGTATGTCTTTTCCACTATCTAAGATGAATTGACGAGCCATCGGAACCTTTAGAGTCTCCACCTCTCTAAGCGTGTTTTCACGTTCCGGATAGTGATAAGGCCCGATTGAGACCACCAAAGGACGGTAGCATTCTTCATTTTCATTCCTAAGTTTATCGGGAACTCTTGGAATTTTTGGCCAGAGTGGTTGGTCGTTTTCATCCTCTGTAACCTCTCTCATTATTGAATCAAGCCACAGAGAACGCTCATTATTTTGTGATGAGTTATTTCCGAGTGTTTCATCCATCTGCAGCTCCTGAGGTTGGTTGTTTTGAATCAGTGGATCAACCGTTATTTCATATAGATCTGGTTCAGACATTGTTGGAGGCTTGATCGACGATTACTAATAGCTGAGAGACAAACATTAAAACATCATCAAACAACCGAACAGAATATCCACAAAACACATAAATATGCAAATGAATATTCTGATTCACTACATATTGAGTTTAAGATATAATTAATCAAGTAATTACGTAATGATCGAAGATTAGTAATAACTGAGAGACAAACATTAAAAACATTATCAAACAACCGAACAGAATATCCACAAAACACATAAATATTGAGTTTAAGATATAATTAATCAAGTAATTACGTAATGATGTTGATACCTACTTGCTGTGTTGCGGATAGTATACTAACATGTGTCAATACTGGAAACTAAATTTTATTCATACGAACATTACAACAAAAATTATATTAACAAAAACCTGAATTTCCTCACCGTAGCCGCTCTCATTATATAATCACTATCGATAGCAACAATAATCCATAGTAATTATTTATTTATTTATTTATTAATATTTAACGGTATGATTTGGGCTTCGCGGCTTGTTTTGCCTACCTAGCTATCAAAGGGGATGTAGACCTATCGAAGAAATATTTAGTTTCTTAGTTGATGCACTGTTTGGTAAAAAAAAAATATTAGTTTAAGGCAATTAAAATTTTGGAGACTAAATTTTAAGATTTGGCAAATATTAAATCCCTTTAATTTTCTCTCATTAAGTTGGATACGTGGGGGAAAAAATAGGTTGATTGTTTTATTACAATATGTTTTTTAATTTGATCCTACTGGATTTGGATTTTTTTTTAATTGACTACATGGTTTATTTTAGTTGCCTAGATATATGGATCTCGAAAGATCAACAAAATGTTTTGGCACTTGGTTGATGTTCGTTTTGGCGAGCGACAACTAAATTTTGTTGATTTAGAGTACTTAGAACTTGAGGGACCAAATTTATACTAAAACAAGTACAAGGACTAAAGTGAATAGACAACCAAAATTGGCTAACACGTGCAATGTGATGAAAGTCACAGTGTTATAGCGGCACGTGCAGTTTCTTCCCATAGCCAAACACCATCTCTTGCAAATATGTTGGAAGCTTTGCAGCATGATCTTGTGTTTGAACTACATGTGTGACATGAAGATTGAACTACATAGTTTATAGTGCAACCAAAATAGTGTTGAATCTTTTTTATTTTGAAATGCATAATTTTTTAAGATGATTTATTTTGTTATTGTTAAAAACATAATATAAATCATAGGATAGTTTTTGTTAAATAGTAATATAAATTATATATTATAACTTTACTTAACAATTTAAATTTATTTTATTGAAATAGTTCCTTAAAATTCTTAAATTTATTTTATTTAAATTTATAATATAAATCATAGTATAAGAATCTTATTCACCAAATGTTCACAAGTTAGAATCTTACAATTCTTATTTTCTTAATTAAAATTAATTTATAGCACAAAATAATAGTGGCTATAAATATAAAGTTTAAAAGGTTATCATTTGAAAAAAAAATATTAAATGAAAATATAGATTATACTAGTTAATTGCCCGCACTACGTTGCGGGCAGAGCAAACACTTTTTATAACTGTTGAGATTAAAATATATATATATATATATATATATATATATATATATATATATATATATATATATAAAGTTTGATATAATGAAACAACTTAACATACCCTATTATAACAACAGTAACATCAAAGGGTTAACATCTAAAATTATCACCATTATCACTGCTAAAATTAAAAAATAATTAAATTACCCCGAGGAAAAAACACAAAACAATTAACAAAAAAATAAGTAAGAAAAAAAACTAAAATTATTATTATTATTATTATTATTAAAAAAAATTAAATCAAAGACTAAAAAAAGCCTAAAAACTTCAACAAGAAAGCAAACAAAAAAATAAAATAAATGATAAAACAAAAATAAAAATTATCAGCTAAAAAAATCATTTGACTTGGAAAAAAAACTAATAAAAAAACAAAAAGAAATAAGAAAGAGGAAAAAAAATAAATATCAATTTTTAAATGATCATAAAGACAAACTAAAATTTAAGAACTAAAATTTTCACAAACATATTATACCGTGAAAAAAAAAACTCAACAACATTAACAAAAGAGTAAGCATGAAAAAAAGCCTAAAATTATTATTGTTGTTGTTGTTGTTGTTATTGTTATTATTGCATTAATAATAAAAAAAATTAAATAAAAGACTAAAAAAATCCTAAAAACTTAACAAAAGAGCAAACAAATAAATAAAATAAATGATAAAACAAAATTTAAAATTATCAGCTGGAAAAAATCATTTGACTTGAAAATTTAAAAAATTATCTGCACTACGTTGCGGGCTGAGCAAACAATTTTCATAATTGTTGGGATTAAAGAAATTAATAGGATTTGCTAGTTCAAAAATAAAATATAATATCTATATATGCAAAGTTTAATATAACAAAACAGATCAACACAACCTATTATAATAACATCAACATTGAAACTCTTAATATCTAAAATTATCATTACTTTTACTGTCAAAACAATAAAAATTATCAAATTATCCAGAGAGAGAAAACCCAAAAACACTAACAAAAGAGTAAGCTAGAAAAAAAGCTAAAATTATTATTATTATTATTATTATTATTGTGTTAATAATGAAAAAAATAAAATAAATAATAAAATAAAAATAAAAATTATCAGGTTAAAAAAATTCATTTTACTTGAAAATTAAAAAAAAAAAACGAATAAAATAACTAAAAGAAAGAACAAAGAGAGAGAGGGAAAATCATTTTTCAAATGATCATAGACACAAATAAAATTTAAGAGCTAAATGTTTTTAAAAAATACCACCTCAACAAATAAGAAAATAATTAAATTTAAAAACCAAAGCTAAGAGCACACTCATATATACATGGACAAAAAAAGGGAATATTCTAGAAATATAAAAGCAATAAAAGGATTAAAATAAAAAGAATATATTAAGGTATTTAAACCCAATCGAGAAATTAAAAGAAGGAGGACCGAAGTGTAGCCTAAATATATAATGAATTTCAATCGAAGGATCTAATTGAAATAAATCAAAACTTATATAACAGAAATCAGGGTCATAAAACAAATTAAAAGTGCATGGATGAAATTGAATATCGCACAAAATCAGGGGTCTCTCCTGCACTTTAGCGTGCAGGAGAGAGAAAACAGGAAAATAAGCTTTTACAGGCCACCGTCACGTCTACAGCCACCGGTTGACAAAACACGCCGCACCATGATGAAGACCACGCGGCGGCGCATCAATAGAGACGCCGGAAGCCCATTTTTGTCTACCAGAACAGTCCTCACGTGCCTCTTGAAAAGAGTGTGAGGTCGAATGCTGTCGGTCGAATACAGTAACCCACCCATGAGCTCTTTTAGTATATTAGATAATTTTAATGTTGTTCCTAACATATAAAATTAAATATTTTAAAATAGAGCTTCGTGCTTTTATATTTAATTATGAATCAATTAACTCTTAAACCATGTGCCACATTTTACCAAGTGATCGATTATCCGCTCAAAATAACCCTATGGAATCAATTGTTGCCTCAACCTGCTCAGAACCTAAAATTTACTACTCTGCACACCCAATCTTTCATCAATTTTACTTCATTGATTAATGATTAATATTCCTATTGATATCTGCTAACCCATAATTTGATGGAAGACAAATGTGCAAGCATTTATTTTCCGAATGAGCTAATTGAGAGGAGACCATTTGAGTTTGTAACAGAGGGATCAATCGATTTTGATGAGTATTTTATATTTATAGCTAAGGAAAAAGGTTAGAGCCACAATTTTTTAACCTGACCTGGTGGATCCCTGGATGACTCATCTAGCCAGGTCAGGCTTTAAAACTATGGTTAAAGCTATTTTTTTAAATGATGTGGTTCTTAAGAGATTTATAACTTACTATTTTTGTGAATCCCAATTATGTTTTTTTTCCTAAAATACACGTGACTAAAGCCCATTCCACTACCACTAGGAGAAAAAATAAGAATAAAAATTATGATACCGTCCTGTCCACAGGTTTTAAAGGCTTAGCATCTAAAACGGGAGCTCATCTGTGCATACGAAATGGAGAGAAAGACTGGGAAGTGGAGAGAGAGTAAAGCAAGAAATTTGACATACCTTGAAGATATCTCTTAAGACGGCGGCAGCAGCAGCAATGGATGAGAGAATGAAATGCTAGGGTTAAGAGAAATCAATGTAGAGAGAGGATAGGATAGGATATAAATGGTAGTAGCAAAAAGTCTTCTGTGGTGCTCAAAAAGATGGAGACGTAATTTATTTTTTGACTTTGTTTTGATTTGAAGAAAATTTTAAAAAACATATTTTTCATGTCTTTTAACTAAGTTAATATGGTGGAAAAATTAAAATGAATTTTAAAATTCATAAAAATATGTCATTAAATTATAAATTTCTTCTTACAGTTTTGTTTTTTTCATTTTTCCTGAAGACACAGAGTAAAACTCTGAGCACGTCCTGAAGCAGACATTATTTAAGCCTGACTCCAATGCTGCAGGCAGCACAAGCATTAACAAATTTGGAATGCATTGCAGGGATAATTTCAAACAATCCAAAAAAGGCTCGTCTATATTTCGGTTTTTACCTTCCAAAAGGGCTTCACAGACTTCTTCGATGGTCACAGTAAGAGCCCTCAATAATATTGCAATATTCTGGGACTTCTTTGGATCAAGCACTCTATTCTCCTGGTTCAGCAAAGGAAGGGAGTGGTGGCACTGTTTTTAGGGGGGTGTTTGAGGATGGAATTTTGTTGTTAGATCTTTTTGATATAGAGTTTAATTAAATATATAATATTATAAATTAGAATCCGAAATCTTTAAAGCACTTTACCCCAAATTTGAAGTCATATGGTAAACAAGATTGATGGTTGATTTTGAAAGCTAAAATAATTACAATATTAACCTTTGATTAACTACCATAAATCAAATAATAAACTTGAATATAGTGGCCTTAAATCTACATTTTAAGCTTTTGGAAGAGACTGATAATATTTATAGATAATATTCATTTTTTTTAATGTAGGATAATGTTTTTAAAAAGATTTTGGATTTCACCAAAAAAAATATCAACTAAGTGTTTGTTTAGAACACTTTCTTATTCATATGTAATTTATTAATGTTCTATGTTAAAAAATATTTATTAATTTTTAAATGTTAAAAAACATTTAATATTAATTTATTTAAATAATATTAATGTTTTATGTCCCAAACAATTAGAAAACATTTTAGGCAACCTAATAAACTCATTTATGGTCTCAAAAGCCCAAAAAATCAACCTAAAACCAAAATAATTATTGATCTTATATTTGATTTCCTAGGCAATTTCAATGTAAAAATACATGTAATATGAAATCTCCTTATCAAAAACAATATTTTGAAACCAAAACTGACCATTTTAGTGGCTACAATTAGTGCCAATAAAAAAATTATTTTCTTAGTGCCGGATTCCAATAACATTCTCTTATCTCTCTCAAAAAAATAAAAATATAAAATTGAGAATCAAAATTAATCTCGCCTTTTAATTTTGAAAAGTGAAGGGACCCAGCATTTATAATTTGAAAAATATAGGAGCTAAAATAAATATTTCACCTAAACTTTGTTAAAGTCACCCAATCCTTCCATATGCTTTCATTTTGGTATCCCATCTTTTAATTCCATTATTTCCCAACAAATTATCCTAGAATTTAGTCCATAAGAGCCACTTTTTTTTCTTAAAAAAAAATAGCAATATGAATAGTGTATCACGAACCTACAGTGTATCTTGTAAAGTGAATTTCCCATAGTTTTAGATTTATTGTTAATTCAATTTTCCCATGGCTTTAATTCAATTTCTCTTTCAGCTTCGTTTTGCGTTGATTTTGTAATTGTCGCAAAGTCATAGAAGCTTCCTTGCCCTTCCTTCTTTTGTGGGAACCCACTCATGTAATTTCCATCTAATGCGCTGAGCTGAGTCCATGAACTATAAAAATATTTGAAAACTCGTTCATGGAGAGCCTGTGATTTCTATATTGAGGCTTGGTGGGCAGATAACCACTTAATTATTGGGTACCTTTCTCTACTATTCGTTGGAGTTTTAATTAGGCAGATAACTGATGGATACCTTTCTCTACTATTCGTTGGAGTTTTAATTAGGCAGATGACTCGTTCTCTAGATATTAATTATGCTGCATTGGTCCCAGATACCACACGGTTTTGCCAGTCAACCGGTCCACATGCTTTTGCTTTCCTTTTTTTTTTTATTATATAGTTCATAAAATAATATCGAAAACTAATTAACATCTATTCTCCTTTACTTTTTATTCGTTTACTATGATTTCCATGTTGGAATTATGAGAGAACAAAAATGAAACTTGCGATGAGTGTTCTAATTGAATGAAGGTTCTGTTTTGTCATGCAGAATATTTATAGCAATTGTTTGAATTGTTTTTGAAAAAGTTTTAAAAAAATTAGTGTTTATAGATAATTTTCATGTGCTAATATCAAAAATAATTTTTAAAAAATAAAAAATATATTATTTTAATATATTTCTGAACAAAAATACACTTTTAAAAACCACATCAACTACACTCCATGACAATAACGTAATGTTGAATTATTAATGTTTTATATGAAGCATGTGGCTGAAAACAATTTTCTTCTACTTGTTGCCGGGGCCGCAGAGGTTTGCGTGATGCGACAAATTGAATTGGATTAGTACAAGGCATTAATTGAATTGGAATCAAAATCCCAGTTCTCCAGCTTTTCTACCCCCAGGAAAATTCGAAAACGAAGACTTCCTGCCGTGTGTTCTACTGACTTGGTACAGTGGTCCGAGCATCTTTAATTATTTACCTTGATTTCCGTCTGCAAGTGGATCGAAGAGCATTATTGTTCATTTTCATTTCATTATATTAATTTTTGGCCAGAGGGGTTGGTTGTTTTCTCCTCTGTATATTGAACCAAGCCACGGAGAACGCTCATTGTTTTGTGATGAGTTATTTCCTAGTGTTTCATCCATCTTCAGCTCCTGAGGTTGGTTGTTTTGAATCACTTTCTCTTTATTGATCAATTGATCAACCCTTATTTCACTTAGATGTGTTTCAGACATTGTAGTCACAGGCTGCGAAGCACCAGCTATGATCATCCGTTGTTGGAGGCTTGATCGAAGATTACTAATAGCTGAGAGACAAACATTATCAAACAACCGAAGAAAATATCCACAAAACACATAAATATGCAAATAAGTAGTAGTGCTGTAGTAGTTTTGAGCTTACAAATGACAGAATTGGTACAGGAGAAGGCCTCTTCTTTGTTAGAGTGTAAATGAATGTATATTCTAGAATAACGAAAATGTATTCTAGAATATATATATATAATGGTAGTATATGGTATTTGAAATGTGTATATAAAGCTGCTAAACACACTGGTATGTGTGTAGAAAGATTGCAATAGAAAATAAATTCAAAATTTCTTTCTCTCTCTTCTCCCTCTTCCGGTCTCTAAACTCCATTCTTCTTTCTCTTAATTTGTTCCATTATCTGCAATCTCTCTCAGTGCTAACACTTTCAAGGTGGCTCCTTATTCTCTCCTTTGTCTTAAAAATCAGCACCTTTCATATCCTGAAGCAGCCTGCAATTGCCAATCATATCCTGAAGCAGAAGCTTTCCTTTTCTTTCCCGTTAGTATTAACCTCAGCCGATCCAGCAAAGATAATACTATAAATGCAGTTATTACTATCGGGATGAAGTAAATTGGGTCGGCAAAAAAAACGTATGAGAAAATCGTAATGATCAACATTCCTGGCCAAAGTAATCTTCGAATCCATAATGGTTGGTCTCTTGGGTTGAGAATTTGGTGAAAAAGAAAATCATTCAGAAGTTTCAGTCCATGATCAGTTTCATTTTTTTCGTACCTCAGCCTCATCAGTGATTGCAGGACTGGAAAAGGAACCTGGTTTTCTAGTAATAACAAATCCCGCTTCACATCAGCAACTTGCCGATCACTCTTCTCCAGATTCTCGAAATTGTGATCAGTACGTAACACAAGAAATGAATTGGAGAATAAAGCATCCATCAAGAAACATCATTCGGGCGAATTGCTCGTCATCAAAGCCTGTTAAGTCGATCCCGTTGTAGAATTCTCTTGCGGTTTGGATAACCTTTTCTAGTTCACTGTATATGAGTTCTATGTCTTTTCCACTGTCTAAGATGAATTGACGAGCGATCGGAGCCTTTAGAGTCTCCACCTCTCTAAGCGTGTTATCACGTTCCGGATAGTGATAAGGCCCGATTGAGACCACCAAAGGACGGTAGCATTCTTCATTTTCATTCCTGAGTTTGTGGGGAACTCTTGGAATTTTCTTCTCTAAGATTGGTTGAATGTTTTCATCCTCTGTAACCTCTCTCATTATTGAACCAAGCCACAGAGAACGCTCATTATTTTGTGATGAGTTATTTCGGAGTGTTTCATCCATCTTCAGTACTTCCTCTTTATTGATCAATGGATCAACCCTTATTTCACTTAGATGTGTTTCAGACATTGTAGTCACAGGCTGCTAAGCACCAGCTATGATCATCCGTTGTTGGAGGCTTGATCGAAGATTACTAATAGCTGAGAGACAAACATTATCAAACAACCGAACAGAATATCCACACAACACATGAATATGCAAATAAGTAGTAGTGCTGTAGTAGTTTTGAGCTTACAAATGACAGAATTGGTACAGGAGAAGGCCTCTTCTTTCTGTTAGAGTGTAAATGAATGTATATTCTAGAATAATGAAAATGTATTATAGAATATATATGATGGTAGTATATGGTATTTGAAATGTGGATATAAAGCTGCTAAACACACTGGTATGTGTGTAGAAAGATTGCAGCAGAAAATAAATTCAAAATTTCTTTCTCTCTCTTTTCTCTCTTCTCCCTCTTCCGGCCTCTAAACTCCATTCTTCTTTCTCTTAATTTGTTCCATTATCTGCAATCACACTTTCAAGGTGGCTCCTTATTCTCCTCCTTTGTCTTAAAAATCAGCACCTTTTACTTCCTGTATCTAAAAAATTTAGATCTGGATTGTTTCTATATATTGCGTTCAGCAATTCCTATACTTGCATTGCATTCATCATCCACTCATACATATACATATGTATATGTAAATAGAAAAGGCCAATAACATAGCATATCTTATGTATATGTAAATAGAAAAGGCCAATAACATAGCATATCTTATGTATATGTAAATAGAAAAGGCCAATAACATAGCATATCTTAGTAACGAGGTTGTTGACGTGGAAAATGTTGGATGATAACAAAAATAATACACACAACCAGAACACATTTGCCAGCATGTGACATCATAGAAAATATCAACTTAGTTTTTGTGGACAATAACGAATAGAAAGGGAAATGTGCATAGAATCTGCAAAGCCTGATTTGAAAAACAACAAAGAAATATTAAATCCATAGTAATTATTTTATTTTTTAATATTTAAATGTGCATAGAATCTGGGCTTGGCGGCTTGTTTTGCCTACCTATCAGAGGGGATGTAGAAGTATCAAAGAAATATTTAGTTTCTTAGTTGATTCACCGTTTGGTAAGAAAAAAATATTAGATTAAAGCAATTAAAGTTTTGAAGACTAGATTTGAAGATTTCGCAAATATTAAATCCCATTAATTTTCTCTCATTAAGTTGGACAGGCTGGGCAAATATTAGATTAAAGCAATCAACAAATGTTTTGGCACGTGGTTGATGCTTGTTTCGTTAATAAGAACTTTAGGGACCAAATTTATACTAAAACAAGTACAAGGACTAAAATGAATAGACAACTAAAATTCGCTAACACGTGCAATGTGATGAAAGTCATAGTGTATTTGCATTTACTGTGTATATTTGTCTTCCATTTATATGATTGTACGGATTGTATAAATAAATATTTCCTCACACAATAACATTGAGACATTACCTTTCTATGATTGTACAGATACTTAGCTGCCCATAGCTTGACGAGCCATATTTTGACTAACTCTAGAAACACCGAGACGGATGAACTGAGTGAGTTTCATGTCATTCTGATTTCAATACCCAGATTGCTCAAAATTCAGTTTCTTTTGAATTTTGGATGCTCTTTCTTGAGCATGCATGTGTTTGCTACTTGTTCTCCATCAGCCGGCACCATAGTAGTCATCCATTGTTGTGTCTTTTGGAGTATTTAATGCTCCTTACTTGGAAGTTGAGCTTTGATGCTTTAACTGTTTCGCTCTTGTCCAAAATATGTGCTCCTCAACAGTACACAGCTTGGCGATAAAATTTGCAGTGTAACATCAAACTTAACGCTTAAGTTTCTTGACATCAAATTAAAGTGGTAGGTTGCATTACAGGAGGTGAATAAACCAGAAGAAAATTGTCATTAAATAATGATTACTTTGTCAAAATACTAATTACGGCTTGAAATATCGAAATATTCTGCTTAATTTCTTACTTTGCTGTCTCATTTATGATGTCTGATAATCATTTCCAATGCACAAATTATAGAATATGTTATTAAGAAGTCCCAAGCAGTCCAAAATGCAGGTAAGTGTTGAAGAATATAAGTTTCAAAATTTGTAGGTTGCACTACTAATAAATGTGAAATGCGTAAAGGTTAGTTTGTTCCATGCTCAAAATGCAAGAAAATTAAAGAAAATAGAACAAACTTTTGTTTCTCCAGTCTTTAGTGGTGAGAAAAGAATAGAAGTCGAGCCCTACCAGGCTGCAAAATGTGTTTCAGTCGTTTTATTTTTGTTCTTGACAAGCTTGGACATAATTTTTTTAAAAAAGAAAAAAGCTCGGAAAGAAATTCTCTGTCGAGACACTGGGATGAAATTTAAAGATATGCTTGAGAGATTTACGTTAAGATATGGGTAGAGCGGGTAGCTAATTGGTGTTGAGTGTTATATTATTTATATAAATACTGCACTATGAGATGGATAATAAAGGAAGAAATTGCGAAAACTTTTACTCCTTCACGCATCTTTTTTTGCTAAAGGATTTAAAATCTAGCCTGACGGATTTTACATAAGGTTATCGAGTTACTGGTAAATATAATTGTTAGTTGATTGATTTTTAGAGCTGTTATATGCATTGATGTAGTTTTGAGCACTAAACAATTTTAGCCAGTTGAAATGTTTTTGGATTGATTCAAGAGTTGAAACAAAAACAAGATTGTCTTCCACTATCTATGAATAAATTTCAGTAAGATGCTATATCATCAAGAAAATTGAAGCCAAACTTAGGAAACAAATCAGCCCCTCTGTTTTTTCAACAAAAAAAACAGCAGCCCCCTTACTTTTTATTCTCTCTAAAATTCTTTACTTTGTAATCACCTCAGACATCGTGAAAGGTGGCAGAAAACCTCTTTCACCCGTCCATTTCTCGTCGGTGACAAAAACCGCTGCATCAACCTCCTTTTCCACCGTCACCACTTCAAATTCTTCTTTTTCCAGACAGCTTCAGCCACCATTACCTCCACCAGCTCCTCCACAGACACCAGTGGAGTCCTCCTGTCACGCCTGAACCCTCCACGAATGGTAATCTTCTCCTCCACCTTCTTCCTTTCCTCCTCTGTCGTACTGCTCACAGGAGTGAACAGTGGATATGTTATCGACTGGCTCGTCTGGCCTAGCCCAGTAAAATTTTTTGATTAGGCCGCCAGCATCCCTAAATCCAAACCTTGCTGGGCAGGTCCAGTTGGATGCGTTGTGCCTAACCCAATATAATATTAAGATAATATTTTTAAAAAACCAAAAACATTCCAACAAATTTCAAGTCATTTCAAAAAACATTGATTCCATCACATGATTTCCCCTAATTTTGTTCAATATCGGTTGATAGACCTACAGTATAATATATATATTCGGTACAAAATATCTTATTTTCTCTTAACTTTCTAATAAAATAAAATAAAAAGTCCTAATTTGAAATATATATATATATATAATTATTTTTATTTCGTGCATATGACTGAATCCTAATAATATTCCTAGATATATTTTCACAAAAAATTATGTATTTCCTCATGTTTTAAAAATGAAAAAAGAATATTATAACAAGTTTACAATAATCTATTAAAATTCCACCAAAATATCAAAAATCATTCACCAATCATTTTGTTTATTTTTATATCACATATAAAAATGATGTGAGTTTCTTAGCATAAATTGATAAGTCTAAATTGATAAGTTTAGAAAATAATGAATCATTATAATATGGCAAAAATAAGTTTTGGTTCAAAACAAAACACTAGGATCAAAAATCATTTAAAGGTGTTGTTCATGCAAATAAATAATAATTAATTTCTTGAGAGTTGTCCTAACATGACTCAACTAACTTGATGGGTCTAAAGATATTCTGGATAACTAGTAAAAACATGGTTTGATTTTGAAAAAAATTAAGATGATATCTTTTTTTTAGAGTTGAGATGATGACATACTAGAATATCCCAAGATAAGCAGCGTAACCCACCAAATCTACAAAACAGAGCATGAACTTTACTGGTTTTACCACCTTTGTCTTTTAAAACTATTTATTCATAATAATTAGATAACAAAATTAGATGCTCATAGCATTGAACACCAACTAAATACCAAAATATTTATTTGAGACTAGGATAATCCCATAGAAAACAAATAAAAATAAATTATGAAGATCAAGTTATAATCAATCAAATACTGAAGGATTCAATTGAAAGAAAAAAAATACAAGATGAAAAAAAACTATTTGATAGTGCTATTAAACCAAACATAATGGTTATAACTAGTTTATTTAATTTTCTCTCAAGAAAATTCAAAACTAACATGTTACAGGTAACAAAACTAACAAATATATATATCATAGGAAATAGACTCAAACACAAATAGATCAGATTCTAGGCGGAAATCAAGAGTTGATGCATTTGCATTAATCTTCTACTTGGGTGGGTATCTTGTATAATAGGCCTGAATGGCAGTAAGGCCCAATCCAAAAGATGCAGCAAGAACTGTAATAAAGGTCCAAGGATTACTAAAATAAGTTGCCTTGCACTCATACACCCATCTTTTCACTGTGCTCACACACTGCTTACTAAATGTGCTCTCACACTGCTTATTAATAGCCATTTTGACATCATTATAAGCAGCACTATCATATGTCATGGATCTTCCCATATCATGGAAGAGCTTTGCGACCTCTTGGTCGGCTCGGAGAAAATTGATAATTATGCCATTAGATAGCATCTCCTCCACATCTTCAGCATCGTGAATCAATGAATCCATGAATAATATGTATGAACTGACCCAAAGTTGATCAAGAGCAGCAGATGATTCATAGGCCACCAGGTTTAAGAGAAGGGACTCGGTTGACTCATCTATGATAATTGGAGGATCTTCAACTATTCCGGATAAAACTGATGACTTGAATTTGACATCGGTAATATCACTAGTCCATCTCGGCCGAAAAAGGATTCCCATCTTCTCAAAATTCCTGGCAGAAAAATACAAGGAATAACCCCCCCGACTTCCTGACTGGGCTTTTTTATGGTTTCTTTTGGAATAGTGATACATGGACTTGTAATATAAAAGTTGAAGAAGATGATCAGGCTGAGTCTTCCCTGGTGGTGGTGACCAATCCAAAGACACTTTTTTTTTCTTGTAGCAGGAGTTTTCCCAAGTATACTAATAACCCTTTATAACTCAAGCAACAACTGATTATAAAATATAAAAGAAATAAAGGAAATAAGATTGGGATCATAACCAACCCTAATGCAGTTAAGGCTATGAGGACCCATTTTTGAACTGGTTTACTGGACGAGCGGATATGAAGAGAGAAAATTATTGATGATTTCATTAATAAATAAATTATTGGAGCATCGTTTGTGTTTTGTGGTGTCGGAAAGCAGTCTCACTTAAATTCTCATACCTCTATTTCCTCAATGAATCCAAGACTGCAAAAGAAAGTTGGTTCTCCAATAATAACAAGTCTCGTTTCGCATGAAAAATTTGTCTATCTGACATCTCCAATTTTTCACTTTCATCATTCAGACAGTGCATGAATTGGAGAATGAAGCAGCCATCAATAAACACATCTTGCTGAATTCCTCATCACTGAATTTCTCTGTTATGTTCTCATCGTAGCAACCCCTCGCTTTTTGTAGCTCCTCTTTTGCGTTGACGTAGAGGTATTTTCTCGGTGCTCCACTATCGTCGACTGGATCCTTGACAAACTCGACCATCATTCGAGCCTTGAGTTTCTCCACTTGTTGAAGCTTCCCCTCACGATCCGAGTAGTGATATGGACCAATTGAGACCGCTAAGGGTCTATAACATTCTTCTTTTTTTTCCTTGAGTTTTACTGGAACCTCAGGAATATTTGGTTCTGGAACCTCAGGAATGTTTGGTTTTCGATTGTTTTCGGACTCTTTGTACTCTTCCATTATTTCGCTAAGCCACACAGGAATTTCCTCGCTGGTTGTTTTAGAATTTCCTCGTACTTGAGCTATTGCAGGTGAACTCGGGTCTATCGTTACACCAGTTAGATGTGTATCAGCCATTGTTGTGGGTTAGAGCCACAATTTTTAAACCTGACATGGTGGTTGATTCAGCTCAAGATTCAGGTCGCGAGTTGTAACAAGATCATCATGTCATCCCGGTTGATAGTAAAAAAAAATTACAAAGCAAAACAATGTTTTTGTTCAAAAAAAGTCAATGGATTGCAACCAAGTTTTTAATCAGGTCAAAAGGTCAGCTCGAGTTCTTGAATGGATTACTCAAGTTTTTATATTTTTCTATTTTTTTAACCCAACTCGGATTCCTGGTTGACCCATCTAGCCAGGTCAGTTTTTAAAACTATGGTTAGAGCTATTTTTTAAATAAGTAACATAGAATTATTTTATTCATTTTTTTAGTTTTGTTTTTATTTTTATTTTTTCATCTTCAATAAAAAAAGTTTATTTTCATGGGACCTAGAAAATGCCACCACATAAATTAAACAAAACTTATATTAACCACATAATTAAATATAAAACTAAAATATTTTAAATGCAAACTTAATACAAACATTCTAAAAGTAAATTAAACACATGATAAGTTAAGATCCAAATTTACTTATTACACGCATAATTAAACATAAAGCTAAAATATTGTCAATACAATTTAATATAAACATTTATAATTAAAATAAGATTATTCTAAGCTCTTAAGAGATTTATAACTTACTACTTTTGTGAATCCCAATTATGTTTTTTCCCTAAAATACACGTGATTAAAGCCCATTCCACTACCACTAGGAGAAAAAATAAGAATAAAAATTATGATACCGTCCTATCCACAGGTTTTTAGGGTTTAGCATCTAAAACGGGAGCTCATCTGTGCATACGAAATGGAGAGAAAGACTGGGAAGTGGAGAGAGAGTAAAACAAGGAATTTGACATACCTTTAAGATCTCTCTTGTGACGGCAGAAGCAGCAGCAACAATGGATGAGAGAATGAAATGGTCGTGCTAAGTAGGGGTGAACAAACCAAACTGAATAACCGATTTAACTGAAAAAACCGAGAAAAAAAACTGAAAAAACCAAATGGAAAAAAAAAATCGATTAAACCGATTATATTTTTTTTTTAAAATGTCCGGTTCGGTTCGGTATCGGTTTTGTAAAAAAAATCGATTAACCCGAACCGAACCGGTCCGGTTCGGTTAAAACATTCCATATAAATATAAAGTTACAAATTACAATCTCTCATTTCTTCAACCCTAGCCGCCAGCCCCCCTCTCGCCTCTCTCCCTCTCCCTCTCCCTCTCCCTTGCTCTGATTAAAAACCCTAGCCTCCAGCCCCCTCTCTCGCCTCTCTCCCTCTCCCTTGCTTTGATAAAAAATCCTAGCCGCCAGCCCCCCTCTTGCCTAGAATCAAATTCGGCAAAGTAGGGATGTCTCGACATTTCCTCTGATCCTGTAACTTTCATTCAGGTTCGTGATTCGTGATGCTTTTCTTCAATTTCCATTCGATAAATTCTTTCACAGAGACCTTGTCTTTCTTCTTGCTTAGCACTCCATGTCCCTTCGACTGTTTGTTTTGAAATATGACAAAGCTTTGCTATTTCTTAGGGTGCAATTCCTCAAATCATTCAAATCATTGACAACACATCAGAGGATTTCTTCGTAAAAATCAATAACATACTGAGAGAGGCTGCAGACATATGCTATAAGAAAATCCAGGACATCCCCTGCATTACTTTGCCGCATAAACCAGAGGGTTCTATGTTTGTAATGGCCCAGAATCAAATTCGGTTTTTTCGGTTATTTAATCATAAAAACCGAACCGAACCGAACCGAACCGAAAATAGTTGGTTTTTAATAGGTTCGGTTCGGTTTTGGTTTTTTTTTTTAAATTGTAATTTTTGGTTTGGTTACGTTTTTTGATAAAAACCGAACCGAATCGAAAATGCTCACCCCTAGTGCTAAGAGATGTCTATATATAGAGAGAGAGAGGATAGGATATAAATGGTATTAGCAAAAAGTCTTAGTGTATTTTTGTAAAAAAAAAATTCTGTGGTGTTGAAAAAGATGGAGACGTAATTTATTTTTTAACTTTATTTTGTTTGGCTACCCATTAACACATTACAAATAGATAACGCATCCAATGACATCCAATTTTAAATATCAAAACAAGCTCACGAAAACTCCCACTCATCACCTAATATATAAACCGTTGGCCAATTCACTGTAGCTTCGTTTACTGTAGCATGTGAGTGTGTGCACTGTGGATTGTAATAATGTATTTTTGGGTCGGTTCGGTTCTCGATTCGGTTGGTTTCCCGGTTTTCCTATTTTTTTATCATTTTTTGCACAGTGAAATAGCGCTTTTAGCCCTCGAAAAAGACAAAAAACCGGTTATGGGTGGGGGGGCTCCACGGTAATTGCACACTTTCAGACCGGACCGGTCCGGTCCGGTCTGCCTACCTTTTCAATATTTAATAGTTTTCCGGAAATGGCTAATTACCAGTTTGGCCCCTAATAAGACAAAATAGTTGACTTACGCACAGGGCTTCACCGGTAATTGGCCATTCTTTTTTCTTTTTTTTCTTTTTACTATCGGCGCGTGCGTCACATGCGACCGACAATATTCCGCCCCATGCCCTCTTTGAGTGGCGCGTGCGTGGTGACGGAGTCGCTGGAGATGGTCTACAGGCGTCTCCGTCGATGCGCCTTCGCCTAGTCTTCCTCCCGGTGCGGCGCGTTCTGGCCTCCGATGGCCGTGATCGCGGCGGTGGCCGCTGCAGCCGTTTCTCTCTCTCCTGCACGTCAAAGTGCAGGAGTGTCCCCCGTTTTTGTTTCTTTTGCACTTTGGTCCCTATACTTTTAATTTTGTTTATGGTCCTGATTTTTGTTATATAAGTTTTGATTTAGTTCGATTGGGTCCTTCGATTGAAATTAATTGAATGTGCAATTTTCACTTCGATCCTCCTTCTTTTAATTTCAGGATTGGGTTTAAATAACTCAATCAATTCGGTACAACAGTTTCAATTTTTTCAATTTTGTCCTTTGATTGAAATTGATAATAAATTTGATTTTCATTTCAGTTCTTATACTTTTAATTTTGAATTTTAATCTCTTAATATTTGATTTTCCTTTCGGGCCATATACTTTTAATGTTTTTTTTTTAATCCCTTGATTTCTTTTTATAATTTAAATTTTCTTAAAGTTTTTATGGTTTTTTTAGTCTTACATTTATTTTATTTTTTTAATTATTAATACAATAATAATAATAATAATAATAATAATTTAATTGTTTTTCCTGCTTACTCTTTTGTTAATGTTTTTGAGGGTTTTTTTCCTCGGGATAATTTGATAATTTTTATTTTTTTGGAAGTGATAGCAACGATAGTTTTTGTTTTTGTTTTATTCTTTTATTTGATCTGTTGTTGAAGTTTTTAAGATTTTTTTTCCTTCCATTTTTTCCCTTTCATTATTAACACAAAAATAAAATAAATAAATGATGATAATAATAATAATAATAATAATAATAATAATAATAATAATAATTTAATTGTTTTTCTTGCTTAGTCTTTTGTTAATGTTTTTGAGGGTTTTTTTCCTCGGAATAATTTGATAATTTTTATTGTTTTGGCAGTGATAGGAACGATAGTTTTTGTTTTTGTTTTATTCTTTTGTTTAATGTTTTGTTGAAGTTTTTAGTATTTTTTTCTTCTTCCATTTTTTCCCTTTCATTATTAACACAAAAATAATAATAATAATAATAATAATAATAATAATAATAATAATAATAATAATAATAATAATAATAATAATAATAATAATAATAATTTAATTGTTTTTCTTGCTTATTCTTTTGTTAATATTTTTGAGGGTTTTTTTCCCTCAGAACAATTTGATAGTTTTTATTGTGTTGACAGTGATAACAATGATAATTTTTAGTTTTTATTATATTTCTTTGTTTGATCTTTTTTTGTAGTTTTTACAAATTTTTTAATCTTTCATTCATTTATTTATTCTTTCATGATAATAATAATAATAATAATAATAATAATAATAATAATAATAATATTTTAATTGTTTTTCTTGCTTGCTATTTTGTTCATGCTTTTTATTTTTCCCTCGGTATAATTTAATAATTTTTATTGTTTTGATACTAACAGCAATAATAATTTTAGATGTTAAGACTCCGATAATAATTTTTAGTTTTTATTTTATTTCTTTGTTTGATCTTTTTTTGTAGTTTTTACAAATTTTTTAATCTTTCATTCATTTATTTATTCTTTCATGATAATAATGATAATAATATCAATAATAATAATAATAATATCAATAATAATATCAATAATAATAATAATAATAATAATAATAATAATAATAATAATAATAATAATAATAATAACAATATTTTAATTGTTTTTTCTTGCTTGCTATTTTGTTCATGCTTTTTATTTTTCCCTCGGTATAATTTAATAATTTTTATTGTTTTGATACTAACAGCAATAATAATTTTAGATGTTAAGACTCCGATGTTGCTATTGTTATAATATTTTAAATTAATATTGCTTCCTTTTCCCCTTTATTTTTTTTATTATTTTTATTTGCTCTTTGTATTAAATTATTTTTATAATTTTACTATCTGCACAATAATGATTTTAGTGATTAATTTTTTTTTCTTATAAAAATATTTTGCTCTTTTTTTTAATGTAAGTTCGCGCTCTTTTGTGATCTTTTATGACGCAATATCTATATTCTAAAATATGTAATCTATGCTTGCGTAACAAACTCTACTTAAAATTTTATATATTTTATCTCCTAATCTATAACTTTTATTTACTTATATCATATAAATTTATCGTTGTGAATTTAATTATGTTAAATTATATATACAAGAATGCACGCGGCAACACACAGGAGCAATTAGCTAGTGACTTGGATACGATGTTGGCACAGGAAGTGGGCAGGCTGCTCGATCGGTGAGATCTCTTGTGCACAAATTCACTTAAACAAAGCTGTCCCCTTGATCTTTCCTAAGATTCTTAGCAGCCCGCCATTTTTTACATACGAACACTAAAAGTTTATGTTTTCAAAATATTTTTTACCTGAAAATAAATTAAAATAATATTCTTTAAGAAATAATAACTTATCTTTGTTCAGATTGCAATAACATATGGAGGTTAATTAAAACTTTAAAGATGTTTTTTCTAAGATATGATAAAGCATATTATTTGAATATGCTTCGGCTTATTAAAAGTTTTTTTTTTCATAAGAAAGAATAGGTCTTTTTTCATGGGAGATTCGTCCACTTTGAGATTGATCATTTTTAATAAATTATTATTTTACGGCCCTCCATTGATAATAAGTGTTGATAACATTTGGGCTGTGCAGACATAAAATTTGTTATAATTGTTTTTATTCAATAATAAGTAATATATTTAAATTATTGCATGTCTCAATTAATTTCGATATTTTATATCAAAAAAGAATTTATTTGCATTGATTGATATATGTGTGCCTTTTTCAACAACTTTATACACAGATTAATAAATATTCTCGAATACACAGATTAATATGCATTCGTTTTTAAATCACAAGGTTCAAATCTTACAATAATGAAAATATCTTTGCTATTTTTTTAACCCGTAAATAATTGTGTGATAGAATTTTATTTAAAAAATAAAAAAAAACTCTATCTTTCTTTCATTTTCCTAAAATTGACGTTATAGAATAAAAACCAGATGCATAACACAAAAGTCAATTACTTAATCCATAATCTCTGCTCACAAATATCTCTTCTTCTTCACCCTAAATATTAAAGTGAGTAATAAAATAATTATCCTAATTATATTTTAGGTATTAACCAGCCCCTTTTAGATTTTGTATCTTTATATTAAAAGTGAATAATATTTATTATATCCAATAATAATTTGGATATAGATCTATTGTAGCTTTTTATCCTTATATTAAAAGTGAATAATATTTTATTGATAAACAGAATTTATATATTTTTTTAAAATACAGACCAAAATTCTTTGGAATTTTACAAACTTGATGTAAATCCTTGTAATATTTTTCTACAACATGTCAACATATTTTTATTTTTATTGAAAAGGTGCTCAGATAAATTTTAGAATTTTTGGTCATATGCAAGAAAAGAAATATTTTATTAATTTTTATATTTTTTTTATGTTTTATTTGGTAAAACCTGTTTTTTTTCTAAAATAAAACTACTCAAAATAGGCTAATAATTACTATCTTCTTTATTACATAACTAGCTATATAGCTAGATCATCTAAAAAATTATTTAAGCTTTCTAGTTACTATAAAACTAGTTGTTGACTTCTTGCACGTAGGTCACCTTTTGTCCTCTGTAATAGAATAGTAACTCACAAGGACAAGTGTAAGGTTTTGATAAAAAATGAATAGGAAAAGGCATTGATGTCCTTGATGGCTTAAGATTACGTATAAATGAATTAATGGAATAGTAGTAACTTATAAAATATAAATAGAAAAGGAAAGTAAGAGAAGTAATATGAAAATTTGAGAGAGAAAAGAAACGGAAGAGAGAAGGAGAGGAAGAGAAAAGAGAAAAGGAGAAAGGAAGGAGGAGAAATAAGTTATTAAGGTAATGTGTATGTGTTATTATGTAAAAATATTGTTTATTAGTTAAGCTTTTTGTTTGTATTGGTGATTAGGGTTTGTAGATTTTATTTGGGTTTGATTGATGAATGGATTGAGATATTAAGGGTTTAATGTGTTGGGTAATGGTTTAATGGGTTTTATTGTAGATGATTTTGAAGTTATTTGATGTGTTTGGTGTAAGAAAATATTGAGAAATGGTGAAAAACCCTTGCTCGAATTATGGGTTGGAGGTTGAAGATGACGAAAATTCATTTTGATCCCTGAACTTTGGAAAATTGCAGTTTGGTCCCTAGAGTGAAATTCGAATTATGGATAGAATTGAGGATGAATTATGGACCAAATTTCAGTATAGTTATGAATTTATGAGGAGTTCAATTTAGTCATTCAATTTGATAAAATTACAATTTGACCCTAAAAATATAAGAAAATTACATAATGGTCCCTAGGTAAAAGATTAGTACTTCAGATTGGTTTGATGGATAATTGAAGCTTATTTGATGGATTATGATCAATTTTACGAATTGTGCATTTTGAACTAGACTTCGGAAGAAACCATTGTTTTTAGGTTTTGCGAAAAATAAATAGTTTGATTCAAAACACTTAGGATTATGAGTTGAACTCTTAGATATGTTTGCTAAAGATATTTTACTTCTTTTGAGTCATTTTTGAGTATGTCTTCTTATTAGATGTTATCTACTCACTAAGTTATTGAACTCACCCCCTCATTATTTATTATTTTTAGGCTCGTAGCTTGTTAGCAAATCATTATCGTTAAAATCTCAGAACTTATTATTTTGGTTGTAATCGACACTTTTGTTTATGTCTAATTAGTGTACCATTATTATAACAAGATTATTCAACTTTTGTATTAAGACATTTGGATTATATTATAAAGTCTATTTTGTTATTTACGCTGCGTTGAACTCTGAATATGAATGATAAGTTTGGGTTCGTATAGGTGTGGAACCTTGGAGGGGGACCATGTCTATGTGCCGGTCACAGATCCAGGAATCGGGTCGTGACAACAAGGGTCAAACATTGTTTGTTTGTTTTTCCATGATAATATGCTTGATGCTATTTAATACATGCTTTGAATATCATTATTATGCTTGTTGTCACACTATCTTAGCCTATGCTTTTCACACCTTATACATCTCATATCGATCAAATTAGTCATTTTATATTATTTTTGTGAATATTTATATTTATGTAGATTAGTTTTAAGTTTGTAACAGAAGAGTAATACAAGTTTTTGGATCGAAGAAAAAAAGACATGGAACTCATGAAAAGCAAAATAGCCAGATTCATTAATTTGCTTGAGGAAAGTATTCATAATGGGCTATCTGGTGCAGGACCTTCAAACAGAGAGGCCGCTATAGGAATGAGCACCGTACAACATAGTCTTATGAATTTCCAAGAGGGGTTTGTTTTTCTTGATGAAAAAGAGATTGTTTCTTGGTTGCTGTTAGGTTCGACAGTAATTGAAAGATCAAGGCAAGCAGTGGCAAGTTACTGTGGTTTTTTTATTGTGTTCGGTGATGGTTTCAAATGATGACTGTTAGACCAGGCTGAATGGGTCAGCCCACAATGGTATATTAATTAATTACCACCGCAAATTTGCATGCATGGATGCTGCAGGTGGAGAAAAGCGAAAAAAAAAAAAAAAAAAAAACAAGGTGGGCTGATTTATGCGATTAAACCGTTGAGCTTAGACTTTAATTTTTTTAATTGCACCCCTGATTTCAACAAATCAAGTTCTTAATGCTCGACGTCTTATATAAAATAATCATTGGTTGTAAATTTTTTTAATTTAATTTTTAATTGACAATAAACTTTTAATTTTCTTTCAATTTTACTTCTATTTCAATCAATTGACTTGATAAAAAATAAATTTGATTTTCTAAAACTTCAATCCTATCAATTAAGCTCAATTCAGGCTCCCAAACTTATTTGTTTGACCATTTAAGTCCATAATAAAACTAATTCATCCATTTAAAGTATATTTAAGTGTTTGCACCTAATTAAATCATTTATTTGGACTTAAATTAATTCTTAAACATAATTGAACTTTAATTTAGTCCATCATTAAATCAAATTGATCTATTTAAAGTATAATTATATCATTACACTAAATTTTCATGCCATTTATCCAGTTGTTTTCCAACAACATTTTTTTATATATATATATATTTTTTTTTTTTGTATTTGTTATTTATTTTCTGACTTGACTTGACACACAAAATGAAATAAAAAAACAAAAATAGATAAAACCAAATAATTTAAACTGTTACAGGGAGAAAGATACACACAGGGGCACCGTCAATGTTTAGGAAGTAAAGTAATTGAATTAGTTGATATAGAAAAACACTTAGTCACAATTACAATCATCGGCAGGGAAGATTGTTAAATAGCTCTGAATGGTAGTTAATATAATGGTTAAAGTTGCAGCAACAAGTGCGATAAAGCTCCAAGGATTGCTGTAATAGGTCTGCATCAACTCAGATGCCCATTTCTTGATGATGCTCTTGCGGTCCAGTTCAATTCGCCTTTTCACATCACTATAAGCGTAAGGGTTGGGCACCAGGTTCCGAGACATCTGATTGAAGAGATCAGCAACCTCCTGTTCACGAACAGATATATTGAGAATGCCCTCTGTGTTGGAATTCTTTGATCTAAACAGTAAGTGTTCTAAACATCTACTGTTTAGATCAAAATCTGGGAATTGACGAAAGTGAAGAACAAGGCATGAAATTGGCAGAATTCTGAAGAATACTCAGAAAAACTGAAACTTTGAACAATTCACCTTAATTTTATTGAATTCGAAATGCCTATATATAGGCTTACAATGCATGAATTGAAAAACCATAAATCTCTCAACAATCCTAAGAGATTTGGATAGAAACAGATTTTGAATTTCAAAATCTGTTATGAACAATAGTTTTAGCTAAACTCAATCACTACAGCTAATCCATGATAAATCCTACAGCTAATAAGTAATCTTCTTATCCAAAGCTAATCTCACATTCAAATTCTAACACTCCTCCTTGAGATTTGCTTTGGGCAATCCCAATTTCATCTTTAGAAATTCCAGACTTGCTACTGGAATTACCTTGGTCTTCAAGTCATGATGAATTAGACTTTTATCAGCCCTGTTTTGGCCTAAATCATCATCAGGATTTCCTTCACATGTTGCTCCTCCTGTCTTCATGTACCATTCTCTAACATAACTTTCCTCAGCATCAATTTCTTTCCCATTAAGACTCTTGACAGTTTCGGCAGCATCCTCAGATTTTTCAAAGTTCACAAATTCAAAGCATTTTGATTTTTCATCAGCAGCCCTCACCATCACACCATCATGCAACATGTTCAAACACTCAAGGTTGTAGTGCTCAGGTTTCTTGTCCCAATCAACACTCATTTCAGATTTCACACTCAAAGCATTTCCTTCTACTACATTCAAATCTAAGTAGAAGCTACTGCCTTCCATTTTAATTTTTGCTATTGCTGAATCATTTGCATCAGTAATAAAGCAGAAATTCTCCTTAAAAGCTACCTCATATCCATTCCTAAGCATTTGTGCAACACTCAATAAATTTTGATTCAATTCTGGAATGTACAGAACATCTTTGATAACTTTAGTACCTTTGGTTGTGCAGACTTTGACATTACCTCTTCCCTTTGCTTGCACAATGTCTCCATTCCCCAGCTTGATTTTTGGTCTAATTGTATGATCAATTGAAGAGAAAATCGACAAGTACTTTGTCATGTGGCTGGTGCAGCCACTGTCAATCAGCCATGAATTCTTTTGGGAGTTGTTGCTGGTCTGCAAGGCCATAAACAAATGCTCCTCAGCTTCCTCATGATCCTTACCTTCTTCAGAAAAATTGGCTTGCTGTTGTAGCTGCGATTTGTTTTTCTTCAGCCTGCAAAATTTCTCATTGTGGCCAAACTTCTTGCAATAATCACAATGACTAAGAGTCCTTTCCTTAAACCAGCACTCGCTCTCACCATGATTTGTTCTTTTGCAATAAGAACATGGTGGAAACATGTGACGGTTTGCAGGTACAATGGACTTATTTTCCGAGAAAAATTTCTTACCATTGTTGAAATCTTTCTTCTGGAAATTTGCAGTCTTTCTTCCTTTCCAGTTTGCTTGAAATGCATTTTCCATAACTTCATCATTCCTCATCTGCACTCTTTGCTCCTGGATGTGCAGTTTGCTTATTAACTCAGCAATGGGAAGGTTTTGCAAATCGCAAGACTCTTCTATTGCTGAGATTTTTGCTTTGAATTTTTCAGGGACGGACATCATAAGCTTTTCTACAATCTTATGATCTTCAAATGTCTCCCAAGGAGTCTCATCTGGTTTACTACATTCATCAATCTGCCAGAATACACTTTGACAGATTCATGGTCTTTCATCTTCATCAATTCAAACTCTCTCTTGAATGCTAGCAACTTGACAGTTTTGTCTTTGTTGCTGCCTTCAAATTCGACCTGGAGCTTGTCCCAAATCTGCTTTGGTGTTTCCAAGTTCATGATTTTCGTAAAGATATGGTCTGCAATTCCAGAATGCAGACATGTAATTGCTTTGTCTTTCTTCAATTTTTCTTCTTCAAAAACTTTCATCTGCGCAAGTGTAGGGTCTTCATTTAATGGTGTGGGATCAGCATCTGTCTCCACAATGTTCCATAACCCTTGGGATCGCAGAAAAAACTTCATCTTGACAGCCCAGATGTGATAGTTTTCTCCAGAAAAAACTGGAATTGCAGCAGCATTATTGTTGGAGGTTGACATGATTTTTGAAAAGAAAAAGCTCACTTGTGTTTACCTCTCAAAAAAAACCTCACAGATCCCGCAAGAAGATGTGCTCTGATACCACTTGTTGGAATTCTTTGATCTAAACAGTAAGTGTTCTAAACATCTACTGTTTAGATCAAAATCTGGGAATTGACGAAAGTGAAAAACAAGGCATGAAATTGGCAGAATTCTGAAGAATACTCAGAAAAACTGAAACTTTGAACAATTCACCTTAATTTTATTGAATTCGAAATGCCTATATATAGGCTTACAATGCATGAATTGAAAAACCATAAATCTTTCAACAATCCTAAGAGATTTGGATAGAAACAGATTTTGAATTTCAAAATCTGTTATGAACAATAGTTTTAGCTAAACTCAATCACTACAGCTAATCCATGATAAATCCTACAGCTAATAAGTAATCTTCTTATCCAAAGCTAATCTCACATTCAAATTCTAACACTCTGAAGCATGCGTAAGAGGTGACCCAAAGCTCACCAGATGCATGATAGCATGTTTCATAGGTTATCAAGTTTAAGAGCACGGACTTGAACGACTCTTTTATGGTTATTGGCTGAAGAATTAGTTTACCTCAACGGACTGTTGAATGGAACCCCACATCTGAGTAAGCATTAGTCTAGTTTAGCCTGAAGCGAATCCCCACTGTGCGAAGATTCTTGGCAGAACGGTAAGAGTACCAATCACTGCTTCTTTTAGAACAATTACTGCAGGCTTCTTTGTTGATGTGATCGGTATATAGAAGTCCGAGGAGATGGGCAGGCTGGTGATCTTCAGTTTCTTCATTTCCCCATATTGTTTGAGGTTGTTTCCAAATACATTTGGCAACAAACTGCTTTACCATTTCCTTGAATGACTCTTGTCGAGGAGGAAGTGCACAAATGTGCCTGATGTATTACCTCCTCCTGCTTCCCCTCTTCCTATTAGAATTGGAAAACAGTTAGTTAGTTTAGTTCTTATCTCTACGGGAAGTAGAGGACAATTAGGAACAGACTTCTAATACTGAATTACCATGTAAATCAAATGGGGCTATACCATGATGATTCTCGATTCTGAGTGCTTATTTGGGAGTGAGGTCAAATATCTTGGCTGAAGACCCACTTTTAGGATTCAACATAGTATACTCAATTCTGATTCAAGAAGAACGAGTGAAGATTATCGCACAGGGAAGGGATGAACAAGGGGAAATCATGGTCCTAGCCACACAAACTCGACCCAACAGGAGAGACAAAGTAAGTATGGTTCGTTCATACTGTAAGAAAACAAGTCACGAAGCGGGAACTTGCTTCGCCTTACAAGGATACCTTGAATGGTGGGGGAGACAACCCAGGAGTGATGGGCGAAATGGGTCTGCACGTGGAAGGGGACTGTCAAATGGAAGGGGAGGTGGCCAAAGTTACAATTGTAGCACAACTCGGGACAACGCAGCTCAGGTTGGGTCAACCAGCAACGCCACCATGACAGAGAAGGAACCATCGTCAGTGCCTTGCTTGAGCACCGAGTAGTGGCAGATGCTGCTTAAATTGCTGGAACCAAAACAATTAAATGAAACAATGACGGGTAAGTAATGGATTTTAGATACCGGAGCCTCAAATCACATGACTGTACTATTGGGGAGCTTGACGAATTAAGGAAAATTTCTTAGTGTCCCATGAGATTATCATATGGGAGCAATACCGTAGCCATCAAAGAGGGAACAATCCCCCTTGAAACAAATTTGAACCTAAAAATGTCCTTTACGTGCAAGGACTCACTTGCAATTTAATGTCTGTATCACAATCGATTGACTACTATAATTGTATTGTCCAATTTGCTAAAGGATTATGAGTCATACAGGACCACACTTCAAGGATGCTGATTGGTGCAGGTGAAAGACGAGATGGACTCTACTACTATAAAGGGATACTGCGAGCACGGGCATTGCAAGTAAGTGTTGTAATGTCTCTTGATCTCTGGAATAAGCAATTGGGTCATCCATATATGCGAATGTTGTGATGTCGCGGTTGCACAAATTAATTACCCTAGCTTAAAACAAATCAAACAAGATAGTATAGAGCAAGCAAGGGGTCGATCCCACGAGGACGATTTAGTTCAAATTTTCATGCTACATGTTATACAATTGGAGGGGTTGGAAGTTGTCTAGGCTAGGCTAAAGCAAACTAAGCGAAAATTATATAAAACTGAAATTTATCAATAAAGCAAACCTTGGTCGCAAATCAACATCCACCTACAGAAATCAGAATTGATCATGGAAATGACACATCAATTTATATTCTGAATATTTATCTCTTCTTAAAATTGGTTCGTTAATGGATCCGCCGTATAACTTACCCTAACCATCAAACAACCACAGTGTCCGCACTAGTAATTTGATTCAATGACATCATTAAAATCTAGATAAATTGATAAATTAAGAAACATAATTGTCCACAATATATGTTTAGTTCAATTGACTGTTCTCCCTAAGATTAATAACATAGATCCGCTACAATTACTAACTTAGTTGCTTTATAAGTTCATATACCACAACTCCGGTTTTGATATCAAACTTAGCAACCGATTGTCTACAATAATAATTTTGAGTCCGCTCTTAGCAATTAAATAAACAATCATAGGAAAATAAGCATAGGAGAACAAACATATTCATCATATAAACTGAAAAATTGAGGTAAAAATAGATCTCACAGTTCTTGAAATCTGAAGGTTTCCGTGTCCTTGCAACCAAGCAAAAGAGTCTAGCCTTGCATGTTTATTGAACAACTAAATAAAAAGATGGAAGAAAACATGATTTAGGGTTTGGAGGAGGAAAATTTATGTTTTCTTTGGTGCTGGCCGCCACTTCCTTGCTCCTCTCCTCCTTTATATATGCTTAGAAACCCTAGTGTCTATTTTACAAAATAATCCTTCCTTAAGTTGGCAGAATGTAGTTGTCCCTTGTGAAATTCATATCTCCTCCATAATACATAGTTTTATGCTTAAATTTGGAGTGTGTATAGTACGTTGAGTCCTGAATCCATGAAAATTGGGTTTGCATCAATCGGACTTCTGTAGCTCCAGATATTGAATTTGGAATGGAAAAAGGTCAACATCGGCAGATTGCAAGGTTTGACTTTAAAGGCTGCGATTTCCATGATCTTCCTTATTTTATTTATTTTTCCTTATCTTTCCATAAATTTATGGATGTTATCTTTTTAATATCACTGGAATCACTTCATTTCGATCTCTAGAGCTTCCGCTCTGCACAAAACACCGACTAAAGGTCAGATCTGTCAATCAGCTTCAATTACCTCCTTTTTGCATCTTTCATCCAAAAATACCTTCAAAACATAAAACAAAGAATATCAAGGCATTTTATACACAAAACATATGCAAAACACTAGGTAAATATGGATGAAACTATCAAATAATATGGTCGTATCATCACATTACATAGTTAAACTATTTTTTTACAGTAGTTTATGATTTTTCCTGTGCGATATGGATTTATTTGCTTGTTGACAAGAAAGAAACCCCTAATATGATTAAGAGGTTTCTCTCGATGGTTGAAAGACAATTTGATCAGCAAGTTAAAATTTAGTGGAGTGATAACAGAACTGAATTTACATTAGAAACGATACTTCCTTGATCAAGGTATTATTTTTCAAACCTCATGTATAGGCACACCGCAACAAAATGGGAGGATCGATGGAAACACCAACACATTTTAAACGTTGCTCGAGCACTACAGTTTCAGGGATCATTTTCAATTAAATTTTGAGGAGAATGTATATTCCTTACCATGTACTCTATGGCATCAAGCCCAATTACAAACACTTACGTATTTTGGGCTCTTTATGTTATACACATACAAAAATAGGGGATAAATTGGCCAGTAGAAGTATTTGATGTGTATTTGTTGGTTATTCTTATGGGAAAAAGGGGTGGCATCTATATGATTTATAAAAACAAGTTTTCTTTCTCTCTCGAGATGTTGTATTCTCAGAAAGAGTTTTTTCATTTACCAAAGATGACATGGTTGATAGGCCCTCCCTTGACAAAGAAATTCATGATCCCTTTGCATATCCATATACCCTTATATCAAGAAGTGTCGCAGATATTGACCACTCAACATATAAGCCGAATACAGATATTACACAACCAACTTCTATAAGCCCAGAAGCCAATCATAAAGAAATGTTGGGCAGGGGTCATCGTCAGCGGCAAACCTCAGTCTGACTTTGTGACTACATTACTCACACCATCCAAAAAATGAGTCCATCTGCCTCTTCACCACCTGTACCACAATATTCCTTAGGTACACCCTATCCACTTTCAAATTATTTAAATTATGATAAATTTTCAGTGCCACATAGACACTTTCTTGCAGCATTAATAGCTACGCAAGAACCTGTGTTCTACTCTGAGGCAATGAAACACAAGGGTTGGCAAGATGCCATGCAACGAGAAATTACAGCTCTTGAAAATAATAACACATGGGTTGTTCAAAGTTTACGGGATGGCAAAAATGCACTAGGATGCAGATGGGTCTACAAAATCAAATATAACTCTGATGGTACTATTGAGCGACAAAAGGCTCGACTGGTTGTCCTTGGGAATCATCAAACTGAAGGACTTGACTATACAATATCATATGCTCACGTCACCAAAATGGTTACTATATGGGTCTTTCTTGTCATGGCTGCTGCCATGAATTGACTAGTCCATCAAATGGACATCCACAACGCATTCCTACAAGGTAATATTTTTTAGGAAGTCTACATGAAACTTCCACCCAAATTTTGGGCAGGAACATCTAGGAAAGCATGCAAACTTCGGAAGTCATTGTATGGGTTAAAATAGGCACCTAGATGTTGGTTTGCTAAACTTCCAACTACTTCGAAGAAATATGATTTTAGGCAATCTTACTCCTATTATTCCTTGTTGACCCTACAATGAGGCTCGATTCAACTTAATGTTCTTATTTATGCTGATTGTCATAACCCAATTTTTGGGTTATTCCCAAAATGTACCAAAAAATAACAAATATAAAATAAAAGGATCTGGTGTTGGCAGAAAAATTAATGTAGAATTTTTGAATGTTTTCGAAAGCCCGATCGTACCTCTTTTTACCCAGAAATGAAGGAAAATGCAGATTCAAGGCTAAAGTAATTTATTACTAGATAAATCTGCATAAAAGTTAAGTCGAAAGACATAATTATATTTTTATGGGCCAATTTGATTTAATCGTCGGCCAATTTAAAGAATTAATTGAGAGCCCAATTGAGGGATTTAATTAAGCGCAAGGGCTTAATTATACTTTAATTAAGTTAAATTAATTTTATTGAGGGCTTAATTGGTGAGAAATTAAGTTTGAAAGCTTAACGTGGGTTAAATTGAGACGATCAAAATATTTGGTGACGAGCCTTTTTGGGTGAAATCGGAAGTCAAAATTGAAGATAAAAACATCGTTCTTTCTGGTTTTTCCCATAGAAAAACTCTTTTTTATAACAACTTATTTATTTCAAAATTTTCAAAAAAAAAAAAGAAGCCCATCACCGGAGCCATGCTTCACCCATGCTTTGCCATGCCCTACCACCCACTTCCACACACAATATCCCATACTCTGGACACTTCCCCATGCCTCACCATGCTGTAGGTTGCCTATAAAAGGGAGCACATTTACACAGAAAAGAGGGGGGGGAGAAATAGACAGTAACGGGAGGAGGAATATTTTGACAGTAAGGGATTGTCAATGGGGAAAACACTGAGAAATTTTTGGGGGGAAGACAGACGAAAAACTTGAGGGAAAAGGGCTGATGTAGAAATTGAAAGAGTGATTTCACTTGTATTCTCTATTTTGTCATGACTTATTACAGTAGCAGCAGAGGTATATATATTGGAAGCTAGACCTCTTGACAAGAAAAGAATAACAATCCTAACCTACATCCTTAATGAGGACAAGACCTCTCATCCCAGGAATCTATACATGATTAAAGATAATTCAACTTTTGTTCAGGAATTAATACAGCACACTACAAAACACAACACTCTGCCTACAATGCAGCAGTGCAGGTTGCTACAAATGGATGAAAGAGAAATGTACAGAAGGCACACCCTAATATTCATAGAGGAGACCATGATTACCCGTTGGATAAAATCCACACCTTCCAATATTCCCCCTCAAGCTGGATCCAAAAGATTGATGGAGCCAAGCTTGGATAGCAGGCGTTGAAAATGATGAGAGGCCAAAGGTTTGGTAAATATGTCAGCCAACTGATCGATGCTTCTGGTATAAATGGTCTGAATGGCTTGCAATTAAACTTGCTCCCGAATGTAATGGCAATCAACTTCAATGTGTTTCGTTCTCTCATGAAAGATTAGGTTTGACGCTATATGCATAGCTGCCTGATTATCACAGAATAAGGACATAGGATGAAGTGAAGATACCCCCAAATCACACAAAAGACCCTTTAGCCATATTAATTCACACGCAGTTGCAGCCATGGCTCTATATTCAGCTTCGGCACTTGATCTGGCGATGATAGTTTGTTTTTTACTTTTCCATGTGACCAAGTTCCCTCCGACAAAAGTACAGTAACCAGTTGTGGACTTGCGATCAATTGTGTTTCCTGCCCAATCAGCATCACAATAGCCTATGATGTTGGTGTTCTCATTCTTTTTCATGATGATACCACGACCCACTGACCCTTTCAAGTAGCGTAAGATCCTTTTAACAATATTCAAATGTTCCACCGTGGGGAATTGCATGAATTGACTTGTGATACTTACGGCATATTGAATGTCAGGTCGTGTGATTGTGAGATAGATCAACTTACCCACCAGCCTTTGATAGTAATGAATATTTGCAAGAGGAGTGTCGTCCACGCTGAGTTTAAGCTTGCTGTCAAGGGGAGTAATGGCTGGTTTAGAGTTGCTCATGGTAGCTTCGTTGAGCAGATCTAGAACATATTTTCTCTGATTGAGAAATAATCCTTTGCGGGACATTGCCATTTTGATTCCAAGAAAGTACTTCAAGACACCAAGATCTTTGATGTCAAACTATTGGTGAAGAGATTGTTTAAGCTTGGAGATTTCTTCAGCATTATCACCTGTGATTATTAAGTCATCGACATATATCAACACAACTAATTTTCCCATACCTCCAGTGCGAAAAAATAACGATGAGTCCGCATTACTTCGTTTGAACCCAATGCTTCTAGTACTGAACTGAGCTTGGCGTACCATGCTCGAGGAAATTGTTTCAGTCCATAAATTGATTTGTGCAATTTGCATACTAAATCAGGTTTATGGTTTTGAGGATGTCCTGGTGGCAATTTCATGTAGACTTCTTCTTGGAGATCCCCGTGTAAAAAAGCTTTCTTCACATCCATTTGATAAATAGACCATCCCTTGTTGACCGCAATAGATAATAGAACCCTTACTGTATTCATCTTCGCAACCGGGGCAAATGTTTCTTTATAATCTACCTCAAAGGTTTAGGTGAATCCCCAAGCCACTAACCATGCCTTGTGCCTCTCAATTGACCCATCTGAATTAAATTTGATCTTATATATCCATTTACAACTTACTATCTTTTTTCCTGCTGGCAGTTTGGTGAGGCTCCAAGTTTGATGATGGTCTAAAGCTTTGAGTTCTTCTTGCATTGCCTCCTTCCATACTTCTTGGTTGTTGGCTTCATGAAAACTTCGAGGCTCTCTGTAGTGTGAAATAAGATTTAGAAATGCAGCATGTGAAGGAGTCACCTTTTTGTATGACATATACTAGGACATTGGGTGCTTAGATTTGTAAGGAATAAAATCTTTGAACTTTGGTGGAGGCTTTCTATCACGCATGGGATTAGCCGGGGAGCTGCAACTATTGACTCATTTTGTAACAACCCGGATTTTTTTTTTTTTTTTATTATTTTTTTTTTCTTCTTCCTAACACATATGGTACCGGAAATCAGCAAACCTAATACCTCACATCATCAGAATA
This sequence comes from Salix suchowensis, assembly GCA_029030765.1. Classification (NCBI taxonomy): domain Eukaryota; kingdom Viridiplantae; phylum Streptophyta; class Magnoliopsida; order Malpighiales; family Salicaceae; genus Salix; species Salix suchowensis. The sequence continues at coordinate 27,925,853 of CM054995.1, forward strand.
CCATCCATACAATCAACATTTCATTAAAAGTGAATCTTACATAAACATATAGTATCATGGTTGCATAATTAGAAATTCATATTAAAATTATACATATTGTATTCCTATACTACTAATAGCCATTATGAATTTATACTAAAGGGCTAATAAAAGTTATGCGTTTTGTACATTGATGCACACAAAGTACATTGTGAGTTAGAATGCATCTACATGGTTCCTTGCAAAAGTTGGTTCTCGTGTATCGGGTTCCTTAGACTTCTCGTGAATGTGACGTCCCTACAGCAATACAAAACATTTAAGAAAATGTAACTACTTAATGATAATTATGTTGGTAACTATACAGTCTGGCAATTACAGTAGGCATTAACATTTATAATTTCTTCATGTACTTGGTACAATAGCATGTATTGCATATAAATGCATCAATTCACAGTAACGTGTCCCGAGACAATAACATGTCTCAAGCACTAAACAATAACAGGTCGGCCATTAATAATTCCAAACCATAACAGATCGACCAGTAACAGGTATGGAGACAGTAATAGAACCCTTAAGATCAACCTCGACCCAATCCTACCGAGTCTACAAAATCTTAAACATCGTTCTCAACACAACTATGATTAATAACCCATCTATCTTTTTTAAGGCATATTTATCGAGGTTAATCGCTCATTCACCCCCCTGTCATCCTTTTCAAATACCATCAGCCAAAGGTAGTCAATCACTCATTCCGCCATCCATTCGGATGTCATTAGTCGTAGCTAATCATTCATCCCGGCCATCCATTCGGATGCCATCAGCCGTAGCTAATCAATCATCCCGCCATCCATTCGGATGCCATTAGCCAAGCTAATCAATCATTCATCCCTGGCCATCCCTTCGGATGCCATTAGCCAAAGCTAATCAAACATTCATCCCTGGCCATCCATTCGGATGCCATTAGCCGAAGCTAATCAATCATCCCGGCCATCCATTCGGATGCCATTAGCCGAAGCTAATCAATCTTTCATCCCTGGGCCATCCCTTCGGATGCCATTAGCCGAGCTAATCAAACATTCATCCCTGGCCATCCATTCGGATGCCATTAGCCGAAGCTAATCAAACATTCATCCCTGGCCATCCATTCGGATGCCATTAGCCGAAGCTAATCAATCTTTTATCGTCCCTTCAATATTTTCTTTTTTTTCCGTTTATTATTTACTCCAACACAAGATAGTAATATTCATTTACTCTAACACAAGATACAGCAATATTCATTTACTCCAACACAAGATAGCAATATTCATACCACGCTTATTCATTATGCAACGAAAGAAAAAGAATGTAAGGGTCACCTACTTGTTCCACTAGTGGGTTGTGCTTGACTTGCCGATGATCTATTCCCAACCGCACCACCCGCGACATCAAGGGTCATAAATCAAGTACACTTGCATTTCGGCCTACATCCGTCATCGCACCCATTTCAAGAGTTCATATGTTCATAATGCAACTTCGGCAAATGAGTCGCAATTTGCCGCAAAAATATACAATTCGGCACACAATACTTTAACCGAATTCCAGTCCCCAACACACATGCAAATTCTCGAAAAAATACCCATGCATTTCAAAGATAGATTTTCAGCTCAACACACAAAATCTTCCATCATAATTCACAAGTTTAACCCGTACATTTCTACTCGAAGTCTTTCAACAAGTTTCAGCCAAATATACATCATGTTACATTTAATGTCATACTTATATGTCTGTATATATTTTGATGATAACAATACTTCACATTTGCTTGCATTAACAAGGCTTGATGATTATAGGTTTAAGTTATAATCAATCGGTTCCGTAAATTCGTAAAAGATAATTTGTCAAAATAGGGTTTCTGCACGAACCTGGTCGACCGCTTGGATTATCAAGTGAACCTGGGTCGACCGCTTGGAAGGCATTGCCTTTCGAACTTAACCTGGCCGACCGCTTGGTTTTTTCCCCAAGTGAACCTGGGCCGACCGCTTGGTCAAAAAGATTGATTTTTCTCGATACTCCTATTTTCCAAAGCACCAAACACATGCATTTTCAGCTTATAAACACATGAAAATCAGCACATAACCACATGAATTCCAGCACTTAAACACATTAATTCCAGCACTTAAACACATTTGGAAATCAGCACATAAACACATAATTCCTCAACAAAAATTCCAACCGAAAACACACATTGAATCCATAACTTTCAGCACACAATCATTCAATAAAATCCCAACAAACCACACATTGTAACCATAAATTTCAGCATATACTCTATCAACAAAATTCCCAACAAAATCACACATTGAAATCATAAATTTCAACACATAACCAATCTGCTGTCAAGACAGCACTCAGCAGTAGTTATAACAGCAATAATTCACAATTAACTCGACAATTATCGAATACCAACGGTTAATATGTAGAAAAACCTATTATATAAAACATATTCCAATTTCAGGGTATTTCAACGGTTGGATCTACCAAGATCGGAGTTAAACCAGAGACTGACCTTAAACTGGAGAGCTACTGTTAAACATCAATATCTCCTTGCTGAAGTGTACCATTCTCATCTCCACCGTTCAGCACATGAATAACACTCATACGCACCACATATCCAAATTTCAGGTTGATCCAACGGTGGAATTAAAGGCAAACTAGCTGGCAACTCTGACTGGCCAAAGAAACAGATTTAGCAATATTGTTCAAAAGATTACACGTCTCTACCAGAGCAATATTAGGATAATCCCTCCGGTGGACATTTAGTAACAAGTAAAGCGCACAACATACCAAAATTTCAGAGAAATCCAACGGTGGACAGAGGAGGAACTAGCCGGCGATTCTGACGAATTTGAGGGGTTTTCCAGAAATCTTCAGATGACTGGTTCTCTCGAACGGCTTCAGATAATCACAATCCCTCCGGTCAGATTTTAGAAAATGGTTAGGGGCATAACATACTCAAATTCTAGCCCGATCCAACGGTGGCCGGAGGAGATATTGTTCTCGGAGCACCACCCCCTACTTATCTTTATCTCCCTCACGTCTCCTCTTGCTGGAATGAGAGAAAAGAGGGGTATTTATACTCCTCAATTTCTCTTATTGCACTTAGGCCCCCCATCTCCTTTAAATGCTACTTTTTATCCACATGTTCTCTTCTTATATTATAAGTCATAATCTTTACATTTATTTCAATTTCACCCTCCCCTCAACTTACTTTATTTCTCTTTTAATTTAACACTTGCATTTATTTCCTGGGTTTACATTCTCCCTCCTAAAAGAAATTTCGTCCCCGAAATTAAAATAAGTACCTATTTCAGGTAATAAATGCAAACCCTTATTCTTTATCTCAAACTCTCATTTCCACGTTTCTTCCTCTATTTGTGAGTTTCTCCATAATACTCTCACCAATGTAACTCTCTTATTCCTTAGTATCATTTCATCCCGATCTAAAATCTGGATGGCTTAAATTCCATGATTTCAACAACTTTCAACCAAAATATGCATAAATTTCTCAAAGACAATCACACATCTATTTTCACCACAATTCCTCAACAAAATGCCAGCAATATACACATTGAACTCATACAATTCAACATAAAATCCTTCAATAAAATTCTAACAAAATCACACATCAATTCTAACCGAAACACTCATGAAGTTCTTAGCAAAATACACATCAATTTGGCAACAACGCACACCACACATGTTGTAACAACCCCACTCGAAAACAATTCAATATGCCTTTAGATTTGTTATCCTTTTCTAGCTTTTGACATTAAAAATATCATTATAAACACCCATTTTCAAACATAACTAGTTTCTTTTCCTTTAATGCATCTCACGACATCGTTTTGCGACCTTCCACTCTCTTTTTTTTTTTAAAAATTGACAAAGAAGTGGGTCTGACTTCAACTTCTACCCCGATATTTTCCCATAACTCGGAGTTATAGAACTCCGTTTTGTACACAATTTATCTTGTTAGAAAGATAACATATAGGACTACAACTCTTATGAAGGGAATAGAACCCAGCCTCGTCCCCCCAAAATTTACGAAATGCATCTCAATTGTGACAGCACTGTGGATTCTCGCAGAATCCGTCCTACACAGTCACGTTTTGTGGCCCTTAACTAAAGTTATATAATTCCAAATTAAGTGAAACAACTTTCCTTGGATAGTAGACATTCAGAATTACAACTCTTATGAAGGAATCCGACCCTAATTCCTTTGTTTTACCACTCAGATTCTCTCTCAAAGTCACAACATGAGTCTGTCAAGTTGTTAATTTCTGCAACACATGCATTTGGCCGAAAATTGACCTTGGAAAACAAGACTTCCCTCATTCTTTTCATGTTCAACCATTCATTACACAACATTCATATCCTATTTCATGCCACATACATCCATTATACACAATTGATGAAATTCTTTACCTCGTCATTAGATGACAATACCACTTTCTGGACCATGCCCCTTTCCGTGTGTTCCAGCTTTACACTGTGATCTGTCCCAGATTCTGCACACTTTCCTATCACAATATCACCCCTTTGCATATTAGCACCAATAAAAGGAAAATCCATCATCATTAAGGCTATCAACCCTGTCCAATTTTGCTTTGTATTTTCCCCCCTTAGATGCTTTAATTTTATCCCAGTTTTCAACAACTATACGAGGGCGTAAGATTCTTCCAAAGATCGTAAAAATATGCGCACTTCTCTCCGTTGTTCCTCCCTTTTTATTTTCACCTAATAAGGCAATTGTCTCCTGCGTCATATGCTTCTTAGCTTACCAACAACAAACAAGAATTTCGCAGACTCCAACCCATTCCCCATTTAGAAACACCTTATGCTTCCCACCCAGTTTAGTGTAAGTATCATCAACTAGTTTATCCATCCCACTATTAAACAGTTCATCAACTAGCGACTCTGATATATTGGTACTGACAACTCCAAAGGATAGCTACATCTGAACAAGGCCGTAGTTTTCACCATCTGGAGTAGAGAAAAAGCGTACTCTACCCCAATGAGAAGGGTGTGGATATCTGGCATCTCCAACCTTTCCCGTGTACAAAACTTGCTGCCTTGTTTTCCGCAGCTCTAACATTGTTTGCAGTGGATTTGCACGCCCAAGATTTCCTACAACTCCGTAAACCCTTTCCATCCACTTGAAAGAATGACACCATACCCCAGTTGAGAATGCTCTCGTCAAACCATTGGTCACTATTAAAGCATTTAAATAGTGTTAGATTGGATGTACATCACAGTCTCCATATAGGTCTCTCTGCAAAGCCTTGGTCATGCGGCCTCATGCATGCGAAACATGCACTTTTAGCTCTCGTTCAAGAAACTCACTAGCCAACTCGAACCTCTTGTTTCTAAAACTATCCCTATTGCCATATTTCCGGTGGCCAGTACAGGCCTCCATAATACACTTCACCATATATCAAAAAACGAGCCTCGTACCTGCGGCTATTCAGCCTAGAAACAAATATGCACTAATGGCGTCTTCAATAGATTCTTTTGGTGGAAATCTGGTCTTTCTTAACATTTTATCCACAAAATCAAGTGCTTTGTCCTCCCTATGAAAATGCTTGCATTTCACATCAGCATTATGAATTTAGGCAAAGAAAATATTCACAATGATGGCATCATTGTTGGCATAATCAATCAAATCTATCCCTTCTTTGTCTGACCTTACTCCAAGGGCAAAACAATATCCATATAGGGATCTCTATCGACAAGAAGTACACACAGCAGGCCTTTCTTTTCTCCTTTAATATATTCCAATTTAGAGAGCTCCACTCGCCTAACAATCAACCTCGTTCCTCTTAACTTCGGATTTGTATGAAACAGCTCAAATTTCGACTATTTGAAATCCAAAGTCTCTTCGTACAAATTTGCTCTTGTGCAATGAACACTTCTTCTCGCGCCTTTATTAATAATAATAATAAATAAAAAAAATAGCCTCTTTGATCAAAATCACAATCCCCCTTTTTTAATTGTTGTCACCAAAGAAAGGTAAGACTTCACCATAACAGTACATCTCTCCAATAGTGATTTCCCTGCTTTTCGCATGTACAACATTCTTTTGAACAACTTCGTCTATCCCTATTTTGATCTTGTCACTTCTACCAACAGCTTGGGTGTATACCTCGAACATTAACATGAATTCTCATTCTCACCGAATATGTCATATTCTCAAACCCGGCATGACTGGAAACATATTATGCTCGGCATCACTTGAAGTACCACCCCAAAAGCTTGGTCGACTAAGGGTGACCTATCCAAGCCTAACCGATGCACGTCTCCATTCACCCTCCTTCCCGCTTGGATGTATCGTATCCGAGCTCAACAAAGAACCCCCACCAAATGAATCAAAGACCCTCTTGAGTCCACCGTTGATGAAAGCATTTTATGAGTTGATTTGGTGACTAATGAGACTATACTCGCCAAAAAACAAAGACATCGCTTTTCTTATAGAAACCTTGCAAGGTTCCTTTCCCAAATTCATTTAAGTTAGTTATGTCCATCAAATCCTCGTCCCATATCCATGTCATCAACCTCACCCTTACTACTTGGACCCACCTCCTCCATGTAATCTGATGATGCACCCATCTGATTCAGAATATTGACCCCTAATAACTTCTTTTCTTGGTCAATGTTTGACCCTTTTGGCCTTGAAATAAGTAAAAATATATATATATATCCTTTACACAATGCCAGTGTTGGAATTTCTAATGGTTTTCGAGTTTTGATCGATCATGAGTTCACAGAGAAAATGTTTTCACTGTAAGATTTCGAGTAATATCATCGGAGCATAAGATGCCGAATTACTCAAGGGATCTTCGTCTTGCCAACCTTGGGCACCTTGGTTCTCGCCCCTCCTTTTGAAGGAGGGCGGTTCCATTAGTGTCCCCTATTGGTTGCGTACCATCCTGAAATTCATCATTACAATATAATCATCATTGATCCCCAGGATCAAGACCAGGTGCTCTGATACCAAATGTAACAGCCCGGCCCAACCTGCCATATATTGTCCGCTTTGGGCCTTACCGCCCTCACGGTTTTGTTCCTGGTGACGCGAGCCCACTTCTGAGCCTGACGCCCCAAAACGCGTATGACAAGTATGAAACCAGCACTCTTAATAAGGCCATCTACCACTTCCTCACCCGCCGATGTGGGATATTACAATCCACCCCCCTTAAGGAGCCCGACGACCCCGTCGGCACAACCGGACAACTAGCTGAGGTCGGCTCGATACCAACCCGTAACAACCCGGATTTTATTATTTTTTCTTTTTTCTTCTTCCTAACACATATGGTACCGAAATCAGCAAACCTAATACCTCACATCATCGTAATACCATCCATACAATCAACATTTCATTAAAAGTGAATCTTACATAAACATATAGTATCATGGTTGCATAATTAGAAATTCATATTAAAATTATACATATTGTATTCCTATACTACTAATAGCCATTATGAATTTATACTAAAGGGCTAATAAAAGTTATGCGTTTTGTACATTGATGCACACAAAGTACATTGTGAGTTAGAATGCATCTACATGGTTCCTTGCAAAAGTTGGTTCTCGTGTATCGGGTTCCTTAGACTTCTCGTGAATGTGACGTCCCTACAAAGAATACAAAACATTTAAGAAAAATGTAACTACTTAATGATAATTATGTTGGTAACTATACAACTCGGCAATTACAAAGAGGCATTAACATTTATAATTTCTTCATGTACTTGGTACAATAGCATGTATTGCATATAAATGCATCAATTCACGAGAACGTGTCCCGAGACAATAACATGTCTCAAGCACTAAACAATAACAGTCGGCCATTAATAATTCCAAACCATAACAGCATCGACTCAAGAATGTGTATGGAGACAAGAATAGAACCCTTAAGATCAACCTCGACCCAATCCTACCGAGTCTACAAAATCTTAAACATCGTTCTCAACACAACTATGATTAATAACCCATCTATCTTTTTTAAGGCATATTTATCGAGGTTAATCGCTCATTCACCCCCTGGCCATCCTTTTCAAATACCATCAGCCCAAAGGTAGTCAATCACTCATTCCGGCCATCCATTCGGATGTCATTAGTCGTAGCTAATCATTCATCCCGCCATCCATTCGGATGCCATCAGCCGTAGCTAATCAATCATCCCGCCATCCATTCGGATGCCATTAGCCGAGCTAATCAATCATTCATCCCTGGCCATCCCTTCGGATGCCATTAGCCAAAGCTAATCAAACATTCATCCCTGGCCATCCATTCGGATGCCATTAGCCGAGCTAATCAATCATCCCGCCATCCATTCGGATGCCATTAGCCGAGCTAATCAATCTTTCATCCCTGGCCATCCCTTCGGATGCCATTAGCCGAGCTAATCAAACATTCATCCCTGGCCATCCATTCGGATGCCATTAGCCGAAGCTAATCAAACATTCATCCCTGGCCATCCATTCGGATGCCATTAGCCAGGCTAATCAATCTTTTATCGTCCTTCAATATTTTCTTTTTTTTCCGTTTATTATTTACTCCAACACAAGATAGTAATATTCATTTACTCTAACACAAGATACAGAATATTCATTTACTCCAACACAAGATAGCAATATTCATACCACGCTTATTCATTATGCAACGAAAGAAAAAGAATGTAAGGGTCACCTACTTGTTCCACTAGTGGGTTGTGCTTGACTTGCCGATGATCTATTCCCAACCGCACCACCCGCGACATCAAGGGTCATAAATCAAGCACACTTGCATTTCGGCCTACATCCGTCACCGCACCCATTTCAAGAGTTCATATGTTCATAATGCAACTTCGGCAACGAGTCGCACTTTGCCGCAAAAATATACAATTCGAGCACACAATACTTTAACCGAATTCCAGCCCCAACACACATGCAAATTCTCGAAAAAATACCCATGCATTTCAAAGATAGATTTTCAGCTCAACACACAAAATCTTCCATCATAATTCACAAGTTTAACCCGTACATTTCTACTCGAAGTCTTTCAACAAGTTTCAGCCAAATATACATCATGTTACATTTAATGTCATACTTATATGCTGTATATATTTTGATGATAACAATACTTCACATTTCTTGCATTAACAAGGCTTGATGATTATAGGTTTAAGTTATAATCAATCGGTTCCGTAAATTCGTAAAAGATAATTTGTCAAAATAGGGTTTCTGCACGAACCTGGGTCGACCGCTTGATTATCAAGTGAACCGGTCGACCGCTTGGAAGGCATTGCCTTTCGAACTTAACCTGTCGACCGCTTGGTTTTTTTCCCCAAGTGAACCTGGCTCGACCGCTTGGTCAAAAAAGATTGATTTTTCTGATACTCCTATTTTCCAAAGCACCAAACACATGCATTTTCAGCTTATAAACACATGAAAATCAGCACATAACCACATGAATTCCAGCACTTAAACACATTAATTCCAGCACTTAAACACATTTGGAAATCAGCACATAAACACATAATTCCTCAACAAAAATTCCAACCGAAAACACACATTGAATCCATAACTTTCAGCACACAATCATTCAATAAAATCCCAACAAACCACACATTGTAACCATAAATTTCAGCATATACTCTATCAACAAAATTCCCAACAAAATCACACATTGAAATCATAAATTTCAACACATAACCAATCTGCTGTCAAGACAGCACTCAGCAGTAGTTATAACAGCAATAATTCACAATTAACTCGACAATTATCGAATACCAACGGTTAATATGTAGAAAAACCTATTATATAAAAACATATTCCAATTTCAGGGTATTTCAACGGTTGGATCTACCAAGATCGGAGTTAAACCAGAGACTGACCTTAAACTGGAGAGCTACTGTTAAACATCAATATCTCCTTGCTGAAGTGTACCATTCTCATCTCCACCGTTCAGCACATGCATAACACTCATACGCACCACATATCCAAATTTCAGGTTGATCCAACGGTGGAATTAAAGGCAAACTAGCTGGCAACTCTGACTGGCCAAAGAAACAGATTTAGCAATATTGTTCAAAAGATTACACGTCTCTACCAGAGCAATATTAGGATAATCCCTCCGGTGGACATTTAGTAACAAGTAAAGCGCACAACATACCAAAATTTCAGAGAAATCCAACGGTGGACAGAGGAGGAACTAGCCGGCGATTCTGACGAATTTGAGGGGTTTTCCAGAAATCTTCAGATGACTGGTTCTCTCGAACGGCTTCAGATAATCACAATCCCTCCGGTCAGATTTTAGATAATGGTTAGGGGCATAACATACTCAAATTCTAGCCCGATCCAACGGTGGCCGGAGGAGATATTGTTCTCGGAGCACCACCCCCTACTTATCTTTATCTCCCTCACGTCTCCTCTTGCTGGAATGAGAGAAAAGAAGGGTATTTATACTCCTCAATTTCTCTTATTGCACTTAGGCCCCCCATCTCCTTTAAATGCTACTTTTTATCCACATGTTCTCTTCTTATATTATAAGTCATAATCTTTACATTTATTTCAATTTCACCCTCCCCTCAACTTACTTTATTTCTCTTTTAATTTAACACTTGCATTTATTTCCCGGGGTTTACATATTGTAATATCCCACATCGGCGGGTGAGGAAGTGGTAGATGGCCTTATTAAGAGTGCTGGTTTCATACTTGTCATACGCGTTTTGGGGCGTCAGGCTCAGAAGTGGGCTCGCGTCACCAGGAACAAAACCGTGAGGGCGGTAAGGCCCAAAGCGGACAATATATGGCAGGTTGGGCCGGGCTGTTACACATTTTCATGCAACAGCTCATTCTCATTTTCATTCAAGTCTTGAAATTCATCTTCAGGTTCAACGTGACTGTCACCACTGTCACCATCTGTATTTATCCCAGCACTTACTCCCTCTATGTTCATCCCAGCAGCCACACCATCTGTGTTCATCTCACAACTGTCACCATAGCCAGCACCATCAATATGCAGAGTATCTGAAGAGCTAGGCAGAGTATCTGCACTTTGCACTGTCTCGGCTGCATTGTTGCTTTGTGAAGAAAAGTTGAGCTCCATTCTTGGAAGTGGAAACAAATCCAAAACACCTTCTTCATGACTTGTGTTTTCAGGTAACTTGCTGAAAAAAGGATTAGTTTCATGGAATCGAACATCTTTAGACACAATAGTTTTTCTGAGTTGGGGATTATAACATTTGTATCCCTTTTGTGTTGATGAATAACCAAGAAACATGCATTTAACAGATCTAGGATCCAATTTATCTCTATGTTGAGACTGAACATGCACAAAACAAATGCAACCAAAGACCCTAAGATGAGACATGTCAAGTTTTCTTCCTTTCAGAATCTCCATGGGTGATTGAAACCCCAAAACTCGGCTGGGAAGTCTATTAATAAGGTATGCAGCTGCCATGACTCCTTGAGACCAAAATCTCTTTGGAACATTCATTTGAAGCATCAAAGCTCTGGTTTTTTCAAGAAGATCACGGTTCTTTCTTTCTGCTATGTCATTTTGCTGAGGAGTACTAACACAACTTGTTTGATGCATTATGCCATGATTGCTCAAATATTTCGTCATGATATGAGACATATATTCGGTGCCATTATCAGACCTTAAGGTGTGGATTTTAGAAGAGAAATGGTTTGTAACAAGCTTATGAAAATCTGCAAATACTTCCACAACTTCAGTTTTCGATCTTAACAAATACAACCATGTAGTTCTCGAAAAATCATCCACAAAAGTTATGAAATATTTAAAACCATCAAAGGATTCACTTGTTGGCCCCTATACATCCGAATGAACAAGCTCAAATATCTTATTAGACTTAGATAAAGATGAGCTAAAAGGTAATCTAGTATCCTTAGACATATGACAGATTTCACATGGAATGGATATATTCCCTAGTTTTGGAAATAAGGATGACAAAACTGGCTGAGATGGATGAGTTAAACGTTGATGCCATAATTGGTTATCTTGAAGGGAGATGGACTTGGCTTGAAAAACTTTGGAACTGTTTTTTGATATGTAGTAAAGGCCATCTAGGTAGAACCCTTCACCAATCGTCCTCTTGGTGATACAATCCTGAAAAATGACATTGTGAGGAGAAAAAATTGCTAAACAATTTAAGTTATTGGTGATTTTCCCTACAGATAGGAGTTGGAATGGAAAATAAAAAACATATAAAGCTATTGAGTCAATATCTTCGAATATCAGATTGATTGTTCCCTTTCCCAGAATATCTGCACCTTCACCATTTGCAATTGAGACTTGAGAAGGTTTTGCCAATTTTTCAAACTTATGGAACTTAGATATATGGTTGGTTATGTGATCTGTGGCACCTGAATCTACGACCCAAAAATCATGCAATATATTTATATTAAGAGCAGTGTTGAAGGCATTCATAATACTTGGCATGTCTTGTTCTGGGATGCCTTCGGTGTCTCCTAGAAAACCAGCAATGCAGACGAGTTTCCATCGTCGGTGCTAGTTCCAGCCCCTCCCTTTTTGCTTTAAAGGTATGTTGCAAACTCATTTATCAGTGCAGCTGGATTTGCCGTGAAGTTGTTCAGATCCCTTGAGTGTGGAAACAGATGCATTGTTGGCCTTGTGGGAGGATCGCATGAATCTTTGTGATCCCCTATTTTCTCCTAGTTTTTCTTTCATAAATTCTGGTTTTAATTCTGGATGTAGAATCCAACATGTCTCCTTTGTATGACCAGAAAAGTTGCAGTGTTGACATTTCAAGTTTGGATGCTTTCCTTTATACTTTTTGTCGTTGGATATGTATGCTCTTGCGTCAGATACATTGGTCTTTATACCAATGTTCATGACTTTCCTTCGTACTTCTTCACGTTGAATGGTTGAGCATATACTGGTGAAGGAAGGCAGTTCCGTGTTCATGAGAATGTGACTTCGCAGGTCTTCATATTTTGAATTGAGGCTAGACAAGAGTTGAAATTTCTTGTCTTCTTCAGCCCTCTTTCGTAGGACAGATGAATCAGTTGTATGTGGACGATAGGTTTCCAGTTCATTCCACCTGCTCTTCATGTTACCGAGAAGTTGAACAAATGGCTTTCCTTCTTGCTGCAAATTGGATATGTCCCTTTTTAATTGAAAGACTCTTGCAGCATTGTTCTAACTGCCATACATTTCTTTGACATTTTCCCATAACTTGAGTGATGATTCTGAGTAACAAAATATCTCAGCTAGCTTTCGTTCCATAGAATTCAAGAGCCATGGCATCACCAGTTGATCCTTACTAAGCCAGGATTCATAACCTGATGAACTAGCATCTGGAACTGCAATGCTTCCATTTATAAACCCAAGTTTGGATCTTCCTCCTAGAGCAAGAGATACTGCTCTCGACCAAGGCAAATAATTGAATTCATTCAATAAAACAGAGCTTAATCTTTGATTTGGGTTTACATCAACCTCAGATAGGTTTGCTGCAGAAATGACCTTTGAACTTTCTGCTTCAGATGCAACTGAGTTATCTTCAGCCATAAGTGCAGAAGAGATGAAACTAGTGCAGACGAGCACAAATGGATTTAGTGCAGAAGAGATGATTTCCACTGCTCTAATACCATGTAGAAATCGAAAGAGTGATTTCACTTGTATTCTCTATTTTGTCATGACTTATTACAGTAGTAGCAGAGGTATATATATTGGAAGCTAGACCTCTTGACAAGAAAAGAATAACAATCTTAACCTACATTCTTTATGAGAACAAGACCTCTCATCCCAGGAATCTATGCATGATTAAAGATAATTCAGCTTTTGTTCAGGAATTAATACAGCACACTACAATACACAACACTCTGCCTACAATGCAGCAGTGCAGGTTGCTACAAATGGATGAAAGAGAAATGTATAGAAGGCACACCCTAATATTCATAAAGGAGACCATGATTACCCGTTGGATAAAATCCAACACCTTCCAATAGCTGAATACTGAGAAAACTGAGGGGAAAATAACACTGGGGAGAGAGCAGTTAACAAAGAAAAAAACTGGGAAAACTTTGCAAAAAAAAAAACAAAGAAATACACACACACTGGAATTAGCAGAAAAAAGGAGAAGAAGACGATCACAACTGCAGCCACCATCATCCGACGACCATCTTCTCCCTAGCGGTGTCCCTCTCTCTCTCAACTAGCGTCAGCCACAACTGCAGCCACCAGCTCCCTCACAGCAGCAGCCACTCAACCAGCAACTCTCCCTCCTCGCAACCAGCAACAACGTTGCAGTGCTCTCTTTCTCTCTCCCCGATGGCTGCTCTCTCTCTAAAAAACCAGTCGGTTGGCAGCCCTCTCGCTCCTCCGACAACAACCAGCACCACCCAGAACCATCACCCTCATCACTGCCATCTTCTCCTCCACAGAAAGGTTCCAACCGTGGCCTCCAGCAAGGAAGCAGCAGCAACAGGAGTTACAGCAGCGTGTTCCAGCCAACTCCGACCAACAGCTTCAACAGCTCATTCCGGCCACCACGGGCCACCGTTTCAGACGCCACCATGACAGAAAGAACCACCTAGATCTCCTCTACCCAAGGGCAGTGGCAGGTGAGCCTCACGTGGTAGTCGGCCGACCACCACTTACTGTTCACGCTGCATGAATTAATTCATGCAGCGTGTTTGGGGCTGGGCGTGTTTTGGGCTGGGCTGCTCTCGGCCCAGCACAAGTCCAGCTGAGTTGGGCATTTGGCCCAACTTTGCTGGGCCGCCCCATTTGGGTGGGCTTGGCCCAGCCCGAAATTTTTATTTTTTATTATTTAAAAAAAACAAAAAAAACATTAAAAAAAATTTATTTGTTTTCGTGCATACGGCCGAATTCCAAGATTTTTCCATGTTTATTTTTGATAAAAAAAATATTTTGCATCTTTCTCATATTTTAAAACGAAAATTAGATATCGTAACCGGTTTATGATTATCCTTTGGAATTTGGCCAAAATATAAAAAAAATATATTTTTTTTTTAGCTATCTCGGTGTAACATTGTAAAGTATACTTGGAGATACTAAAAAAGATTTTCTTTTATTGCGGTGTAAAATTACATTGTAAAGTACACCCGCAAAATAAATAAAAAAATGTTTTTTTTTATGCAGTGTAAAATTCTTTTGGTTAGTCTTTCAAACTCCTAACGAGGTAGAGATTCTCTCACGAAGAGAATCTACGTCGAATTTTAGAAAAGACAAAAAAAAATCAAACTTAGGAAAAACAATCAAACAACAATGCAACTTGCCTTAGGTAGAGTGCACTGGGGGTGATGCGTCTTCCCCTTGCACAACAAGTCCCCTTATCCAAGACTGTCGCAGACCACTAGGTTCCTAGTAACCTTAATACTAGGTGGCGACTCCTGATAATTATAGTCGTAACTTTACGACTATAAAACAAACCCTCCATTTTCACCGCGCGCCGTTGTCTCCCCGATCCCAGGGATGGTGGGGCGCGAAGCGCAAAAAAATCATCGTCGCGACACTGATGATCTAATTATTACTGGCAGCCACTCAGCTGACATAAAGACATTCAAGGAATATCTAAGTGCATGCTTTCACATGAAAGATCTTGGCTCTCTAAAATTCTTCTTGGGTATAGAAGTGGCACATGGACCTGAAGGATTTGTGATTTGTCAACGTAAATATGCACTTGATATTATTTTTAAGGTCTGGTTACTTGGAGCTCAACCCGCTACAGTTCCATTGGAACCTAATCACTGACTTGCCTTATCTACGAGCGAGAACTCAAGGACCCAGAACAATATCGTCGCCTAGTTAGGCGATTGATTTATCTGTGTTTTACTCGACCTGAATTATCTTATAGTATTCATGTTAAGTCTCAATTTATGTAGTGTAGTCGAGATGAACACATGGCAGTCGCTTTACGTGTAGTCTGGTATCTTAAAAGTAATGCCGGTCAAGGATTACATCTCAGTTGCACGGCTGGTGTGACGCCGATTAGGCTGGGTGCCCTCTAACTAGGTGTTCCCTTACTAGATGGATTATTTTTTTAAGGGATTCTTTGGTATCTTGGAAAATAAAGAAACAACATATTGTTTCTCGCTCTTCTGCCGAGGCAGAATATCGATCTATGAATATGACTACATGTGAGTTGACATGGCTTAAAGCTCTTTTATCAAGTCTTGGAGTGTCTCATACTCATCCTATGTCTCTTCATTGTGATAGCCAGGCGGCCCTCCACATTTCTCAAAATCTTGTCTTTCACGAGCGTAGTAAATATATTGAGGTCGATTGTCATTTTATTCATGATGTCATTATCACAAGTTACATTACTCCTATGTTTTGTTTCCTTGACTGTCGCAAAGGCAATTTTTTTCACGCTTCGCGTCCCGACATCCCCGGGTTAGGCAGATAACAGCGCGCAGTGAAAAAGAGGTTTGTTTTATAGTTATTGTCACGACCCGGCACATAGGCATGGTCCCCCTCCAAGGTTTCACACCTATGCGAACCCAAACTCACACACAAACTTATCATTCAATTTCAAAGTTCAACGCAGCGGAAATAACAAAGTAAACTTTATAACATAATTCGATTGTCTTCATACAAGAGTTGATTACATACAGTTATAATTGTGGAGCACTAACTAGAAATATGAACAAAAAGTATCGACTACATCCAAAATAGCAGGTTCCAAGAGTAGGACAAAAATGACCTGCTAGCAAGCTACGACCCTGAAAATAATGAATAATGAGTGGGTGAGTTCAACAACTCAGTGAGTAGATAATATCCAATATACACATACGAGATAATACAACAAAAAGAAGTATATTAACAAATCAGCTCGAAGTTCTTACAAGAAGTTTCTCAAATAGGTCATAACAAGAATTTAATAGGTAAAGCTCGTCAAAAAATCAAAATGCAATGAGCATGAGGCTCCGTACTGTGGGATGATCTGTCCACACAGATTGGTGACTCCCCCGACCAACTAGGGTTTCAGATACGACGTGCACAAAGGCTAACACTATCCTGTTAGCATGGGTATTCTGACTGGCATACCATAGGCATATCTTATAATCAAACAAACATATTCATATCTCAAGGCTCAACTCATGGTATTAATCAAATGAGGAGCTATCAATTCACAAACAGATATAGGCTCATATCAAGAACGTATATTCAACAAATGATTATGCTTTATCGTATCAAGAATAGTAATCAAGGTATATATATTATCAAAAAGCATAATCCAATCCATACTAGCAAATTCAAATATTTATACTATTTCTCATGCATATTAAATATTATTCACTCACCTGACTTAAGAGCAAACAAGGTTCAGAAGTAGAGTGTTGACGAAATCTTACTGATGTCCCACGGGTTGAATATCGGGATTATCTGAATATATAAAAGAAGATATACTTAAAAAAATGACTCAAAAGAAGTAAAATACCCTTAATAACATATATAGGAGTTCAACTCATAATCCTATGTGTTCTTGAATCAAACTATCCATTTTTCGCAAAACCAAAAACAAAGGTTTCTTCCGAAATCTAATTCCAAATACATAACTCATAAAATTGATAATAATCCATCAAATGAGCTTCAATTATCCATCAAACCAATCTGAAATACTAATATTTCTCTTAGTGACCATTCTGATTTTTTCTTATATTTTTAGGGTCAAATTATAATTTTATCAAATTGAAGGACTAAATTGAACACTTCATAAATTCATAGCTATCCTAAAATCTTGTCCATAATTCATCCTCAATTCTGTCCAGAATCTCCAATTTCACTCCAGGGGCCAAACTGTAATTTCCCAAAGTTAGGGGACTAAACTGTAATTTTCACCAAAAAGGACCAAAATGAATTTTCATCATCTTCAACCTTAACCCAGAATTCCAGCAAGGCATTTTCGAAATTTCTCAACATTATTTCACCATTTTTCTCAATATTTTCTTAAACCAAACATCTCAAAACTTCAAAATCATCTACAATCAAACTAATCATACCATTACCTAACACATTCAACCCTTAACATCTCTCTTAATTCATCAATCAAACCCAAATAAAATTCTCAAACCCTAACAATCAATACAAGCAAAAATCATAACTAATAACCACATTTATACATAATAAAACATACACATTACCTTAACAACTATTTCTTCTTCTTCTTTTCTCCTCCTCTTCTCTTTCCCTCTTTTCTCTTCTTCTTCTTCTTTCTTTCTCTCTTCCCGATTCTCTCTCTCAAATTTTCAGATTACTTCTCTTTTTCTTTTCTTTTCTATTTGTATTTACTAGCTTGTACAATTACTACAACACCCTTAATCTAATTCTAAGCCACTAAGGGCACTCATGTATTTTCCCTTTTTAAAATTTTCAAAATACTACAGTCATAAAATTACAACTATAATTTTAAAGAGTCGCCACCTAGTATTAAGGTCACTAGGAACCTATTGGTCTGCGAGAGTCTTGGGTAAGGGGACTTGTTGTGCAAGGGGAAGACGCATCACCCCCAGTGCACCCTACCTAAGGCAAGTTGCATTGTTGTTTTATTGTTTTTCCGAAGTTTATTTTTTCGTTGTCTTTTTCAAAGTTTGATGTAGATCTCTCTTCGTGAGAGAATCTCTACCTCGCTAGAAGTTGAAAGACTAACCAAAAGAATTTAATACTGCATTAAAAAAAACTTTTTTGTAACTATCCACGAGTGTACTACGATAAGTAAAACAAAATAATTATTAAATTATTTTTGATATTTTGGTCGAATGCCAACGGATAATCATAAACCGGTTATGATATCCAATTTTCATTTTAAAATATGAAAAAGATGCAACATATATTTTTTTATGAAAAATAAACATGGAAAAATCTTAAAGTTCGGCCGTATGCACGAAAACAAACACAATTTTTTTTTAAAAATGCATTTTTTTGTATTTGTTTTTTTTTAAATAAAAAAATGGTTGGGCCTGCCCCAATGAAATGGGCTGGCCAAGGAGGCCAAAAGCCCACCACTGTTGGGCTGGGCTAGGCTGCTCTCGGCCCAGTTGAAAAACCAAATAAAAAACAAAAGGGAAAAAAATTGATTCACGTGAACAATGATTCACTGCTCTGTTACATGAACAGTAATTTGGTGTATGACCGACCACGATGAGAAGCTCACTCGCTATTGGTGCCAGGTAGAGGAGGCCCAGGTGGTTGTCCCTGCGGTGGTGGTGTCGAAAATGGTGGCCTATGGTGGCCGGAGTAGATGTTGGAAGAGGGTTGGACAACGTCGCTGCCTCTGCTCGTGCTTGCTGTTGCTGCTTTTCGTCGCCGGAGAAGGAGAAGATGATCTGTCTTCAAGTGGTGCCTCTGGCGTGGGGCTGAGGAAGGAGAGAGAGGGTCGTGGTGGATGGAATGGGCTGGAAGCTGGCTGGTTTTATAGAGAGAGTGTTGTCGGGGAGAGAGAAACGATCTGCAACGGGGTTACCGACGATGACTGCCTGCGACGAGGAAGATGAAGGAGGGAGTGTTAGCTTGGTATGCTCGTCGACCACCCGTGTGTCTTATAATTTTTTTGCTCGTTGCCTTCCTCTGTAAATCCTGTTATCTCCTGCGTAATTCCAATTGTTCTAAATATTTGCTTCCCCGGTTTGCTGTTATTTTCTCAGCCTTCTTTTCCAGTTTTCCCTCCAGTGTTCTCCCCCTAGTCTCAAAATTTTCTTCCCCTCTGTTTTTTTTAGCTTTTAGCCTTTTCAGCCCCGTTTTTCCCTCAATTTTTTTGTCTCTCCTCCCCCCAAAATTTTCTCAGTGTTCTTCCCTTAGTTTTGAAATTTTCTCCCCGTATGCTCCCCTCCCTTTGCTTTGTTTTTTCCTGCCTATTTATAGGCAAAGAAGGCATGGTGCACGACATAGGAGTGTTGTCCAAGTATGGGCTATTGAGTGTTGCAGGAGGGCAGGGGGCATGGTTGAGCATGGCTGTAGCATGGCCAAGCATGCCACCGACAACTCTCTCTTTTTTTTGAAAATTTTAAATAAATAGGTTGTGATAAAAAAAGAGTTTTTCAATTGGAAAAATCAGGAAGAACGATGTTTTCATCTTTAATTTTGGCATCCGATTTCACCCAAAAAATTTCATCACCGAAAATTCCTATCATCTCAATTTAACCCAAATTAGGCTTCCAAACTTAATTTTTCATCAATTAAGCCCTTAATAAAATTAATTTGACCCATTTAAAAGTATAATTAAGCCCTTTCGCTTAATTAAATCCTTCAATTGGGCTTTCAATTAATTCTGAAGTATAATTACACTTTAATGTTGGCCGACGATTAAATCAAATTGGCCCATAAAAATATAATTATGTCTTTCGACTTAACTTTTATGCAGATTTATCCAATAATAAATTATTTTATCCTTGAATCTGCACTTTCCTTCATTTCTAGGCAAAAAGAGGTACGACCGAGCTTTCGAAAACGTTCAAAATCTATGCCTTGATTTTTCTGCCAACACTAGCCCCTTTTATTTTATTTTTGTTATTTTTCGGTATATTTTGGGGATAACCCAGAAATTGGGTTATGACAGTTGCCCCTCTCTTTACAATGCTTACGACTAAAGTCTTGCAAAACACTTTGGATAGTAAGCGTTGTAAGGAAAAAGAAAAGTGGATTTACCAGACCAAGAATTGGTTAATAAATTCGAAAGTGAGAATGAGGGCTATAAAGCGCACTCAGAAGGGAATGGTAAGATAGGGCTAGAAAGTGCACTACCTAAGAATTGAGGTCTAAGGAAGACACTCAAAAAGGATGGAAAATGATGATGTTTGTTAATGACACATGAAAATGGTCTTATTGTAATGGGTGACCTACCTAGGTGAGAATGATGAAGATGGTCTCATTGTAATGGGTGACCTACCCAGGTGAAAGTGATAGAGATGGTCTCGTTGTAACAGGTGACCTGCCCAGGTGAGAGTGATGGAGATGGTCTCATTGTAATGGGTGACCTACCCGGGTGAAAATGGTGAAGATGGTCTCATTGTAATGAGTGACCTACCCTGGGGAGAGTGAAGATGGTCTCATTGTAATGGGTGACCTACCCAGGCAAAAGTGTTGAAGATGGTAAAAGGCACAAGAATGGTCTTATTGTAATGGGCGACCTTCCCAAGTGAGAATGGTGAAGATTGTAATGGGTGACCTACCCCAAGTGTGAATGGTGAAGATGGTAAAAAGGACCAGCATGGTCTTATTGTAATGGACGACCTTCCCAAGTGACAATAGTGAAGATGGTCTCGTTGTATGGGTGACCTACCCAGATGAAAGATGGTGATGATGGTCTCATTGTAAAGGGTGACCTATCCAAGTGAAAAATGGTGAAGACGGTCTCATTGTAATGGGTGACCTACCCAAGTGAAAATGGTGAAGATTTCATGGGATGGAAGATAGGGCTAGAAAGCGCACTATCTTAGTTGATGATTGAGGGTTAGAAAACACACTCAAAGATGAAGGAAAAATAGGGCTGGAAAGCGCACTATTCATATTGATGGTCGAGGGTTGTAAAACGCACTCAACGATGAGGGAAAATAATCGAGGGTTGGAAAACGCACTCGAAGATGAAGGAAAAATAGGGCGGGAAAGCACACTATTCACATTGATGGTCGAGGGTTGGAAAACGCACTCGATGATGAGGGAAAATAATTGAGGGTTGGAAAACACACTCGAAGATGAAGGGAAAATAGGGCTGGAAAGCGCACTATTCAGATTGATGGTTGAGGGTTGGAAAACGCACTCGACGATGAGAGAAAATAATCAAGGGTTGGAAAACACACTCGAAGATGAAGGAAAAATAGGGTTGGAAAGCGCACTCGAGGATGAAGGGAAAATAGGGCTAGAAAGCACACTATTTTAATTGGTGGTCGAGGGTTGAAAAACGCGCTCGAGGATGAAGGGAAAATAGGGCTGGAAAGCGCACTATTCAGATTGATGGTCGAGGGTTGGAAAACACACTCGAAGATGAGAGGAAAATTATCGAGGGTTGGAAAATGCACTCGAAGATGAAGGGAAAATAGGGCTAGAAAGCGCACTATTTTAATTGATGGATCGAGGGTTGGAAAATGCACTCGAAGATGAAGGGGAAATAGGGCTGGAAAGCGCACTATTTTAGTTGATGGTGGCTAGAAAGCTCACCATGTTCTGGAAAGGGATAGGACTTAAAAGTGCACTATCTAAGTTGGTTGATGGCTAGCAAGCGCACACAAATAAGGAAAGAGATAGGGTTGAAAAACGCTCTATCTGCTGAATGAAAGGCTAGCAAACGCACTTAGGGAAATAAAAGTGGTAAGGGCTCAAAGGCGCACACAAAAACATTGACTATGCAACTTGCTGATATTTTTACAAAGGCATTGGGAAAACAACAATATGAGTATCTATTGCGCAAGTTGGGCATTCAAGATCTCCATGCTCGAACTTGAGGGAGAGTATTAGAATAGGAAAACATATAGTTACATTTAGTTAGTTTAGTTCCTATCTCTACAGGAAGTAGAAGACAATTAGTAACGGACTTCTAATACAAAATTATCATGTAAATCAATGGGGGCACTACCATGTATAGAAAGGGATCAAATACAGAAACAGGACCAAAATGAATTCTTGGGAATATTTTATTGTAAACTTATCTTGCTATCTCAATATCACAATACTTCTGAACCTCAAATCCATCAATGACCAGATGACTTGGAAAGGGAGTGGGTTCTCTAGCAACAACAAGTCCCTTTTAACCAAAGCTATATGGTGACCAGGCATCTTTAAATCTTCAGGCTTGTTCAAAAAGCAGGAAATAAATTGGAGATGAAGCAACCATCCAGAAACATTATCTAAGTAAACTTCTCATCACCAAACTCATCTGTCGAATCCTTAGCATAGTATCTTCTAGGGTCAGTTGCCACCTCTGCCACCTTGCCGTAAGATACTAAATGGACAATCCACTGTCATCAACAAAATTGGAAGTAAATGTAATCTTGAGCATCTCCATATCCCTTAGTTCAGGCTTTCCGTGGTGATAAGGACCAATGGAGACTAGTGAGGGGTCATAGCATGTCTAGTTCGATTGAATCTATCGAAGCAAACATGGAACCTTTGGAATATGTGGCACTTGCATTTGGTTGTTTCCCTTCTTGATTTGCCCTTCAATGATGATGTATGATAGCCAATCATAATTAGTAAAGGAAGACAAGTTGTGAATAAAAGGACGCGTCACTCTTAAAAAACTTTATGTGGGGTAAGCTGCATTGTTATTTATCTAATATAAATTAAGGTTTTATTGTGTTTTCTAATCATTGGTATGTCTATGGCTTACGAAAAACCCTCCATGGTATTATTTTATCAAGTTAAGACCTGGTAATTCTAAAGTCAAAACATGAAAAAGAAGAAAAATAATCTTTTAATTTAATTGCAAAAATATATTTTATCTATAAGTTCATAACTCCAAGTATTAAACAAATTAAATTCATGGAAAAAAGATATAGACCATGTAAAATAAATGACAAGAAAAACTTTTTTTATCAGATTCCTTCATCTTAAACCCTTCAAATTGCCTTTTCAAGTTCAAAATCTACATCTTTCTTGATCTCTCATCTCCTTGGAACTTAGCCTTTAGCTTATCCCAAGTTTCTTTAGCAGTTTTACAAGCCATGATTCTTGTAAAAATTTCTTCACTTACTGCATTATAAATGCAAGTGCCTTGAACCCTTTAGCCTTTTCTTCATTGAAAAATTTCATTTGAGCCACGGTTGGATTGTTTCCAAGAGGAGTTGGTTGTTTGTCTTTCTCCACAAACTCCCATTAATCGAAAGCCCTCAAATATGCCTCCATCTTTACTGCCTAAATTTCAAAATTCTGACTAGTAAACACTGGTGTTTTTGGTGAAAGGGATGCAGAATCCATTCTGAAAATTTTCAACTTTGATTCGTTGAAAAAGAAGTAAACAATTGCTGCTATGAAGCCTTTGTGCAATTGTTTTTAAGGATTTGAGAAGAGTAACTAATCCTTTTATGTAAAGATTTGGAAGAAAATTAAAACTCTCGTGTTTCACTCAATCCCTTCAAAGATCCTAATAGCTCTAATACCAATTGTTGGAAAAATTCCTGAGGCACGAACAATTACTGTTCAAATCAGCAACTGTTCTCGCCATAGTTACCTAGAAAAACAGACACTATTCAAATCAAAGAACTTCCTGCCTTGTTTTGCAGAAAACTTAAGAACCAAGGCAACCAAGAAATAAACACTTTTCTATGGAATTTTTAGAGCAGAATGTGTTCAAGTTACTGCCATCATCCCTTAGCTTTATTTATAGCAAAAACAAACCTTACATTAATAAGGATTCTAGTCTATTACATATTCTTAGCTAAATAGGAAATTGAAAACACTTAGTCTAATTAGGAAATAACTAACATCTTTGATCAAAACACTTTGATCTTTATTGAAACATAAATAAAAACTATTAATGATAATCTTCAATCCAGTTGCAGTCTTGGAATAAAAGTCTTCAATCTTCATCAGTTTCTACATTCCAAAAGCAACAGAATATTATCGCTTACAATAGTCATTCCTTATTGCGTGGGTATATTGTAAAGTGCGTCTGAATGGCGGTTAGAGCCAAACCAGCAGCAGCGGCAGCAAACGCAAGGAAGGCCCAAGGACTACGAAAGTAAGTTTGTTGCATCTCAGCTACCCATCTCTTCAATGTGCTCTCGTACTGCCTATTTATCTCTCTCTTTACGTCATTGTAAGCACTAGTGTCAGGTTCCAGAGAACTGCCCATACTATTGAAGAGATCTGCAACCTGCTGGTCAGATCCATGGAAATTAACAATTATGCCGTTTGATCGCAGCTCTTTCACATCATCAGCATCATCAATCAACGAATCCATGAAACATATGTAAGAAGTGACCGGAAGTTGATCGAGTGCGGTAGATTTTTCATAGGCCACTAAGTTGAGGAGCAGGGGCTTTGTCGACACATCAATGGTAAGTGAAGGAAGTTTTACTGTTCCATAGAAAAATGATGACTTGAACTTGACATCCATCAAACCACTAGTCTGGCTAGGCATGAAATGGATTCCCACCTTCTTAAGCTCCTTGGCAGAATAATACAAGTAATGGCCACGGCTTTCTCGAGGAATGATTTTCTTACAACATGGGACCAAATATGACAAGCATTGGCCACATCTTCTTGGAGACGACTTGACTTTTGATTTGTGAGAAGATATGAATAGAGAATGTAGAAGTTCAAGAAGATGGGCAGGTTGTTTAGCAGACTTCAATAGCCGTTTATATCCTGAAGCTGAAGCTAGCCTTTTCTTTACCGTTACTATTAACCTCATAAGCCAAACCAGCAAAGTTATTACTATACATGTACTTGTTAGTAGCATGCCCCCGTGACTTCTCGCAACAGCAGATACGTAAGACATTAACAGGAGGGTAATGAGCCACATTCCTCGCCAAAGTAATCTTCGAGTCCATAATGGTTGATCTCTTGGTTTGAGAATTTGGTAAAAAAGAAAATCATTCAGAAGTTTCATTCCATTATTAGTTTCATCGTTTCCGTACCTCAGCCTCATCAGTGATTGCAGGACTGGAAAAGGAACCTGGTTTTCCAGTAATAACAAATCCCGCTTCACATCAGCAACTTGCCGATCACTCATCTCCAGATTTTCGTAATTGTGAGTAGCACAAGAAATGAATTGGAGAATAAAGCATCCATCAAGAAACATCATCTGGGTGAATTGCTCGTCATCAAAGCGTGTTATGCTGTCCTCGTCGTAAGATTCTCTTGCGGTTTTGATAACCTTTTCTAGTTCGCTGTATATGAGTTCTATGTCTTTTCCACTATCTAAGATGAATTGACGAGCCATCGGGACCTTTAGAGTCTCCACCTCTCTAAGCCTGTCATCCCGTTCCCCATAGTGATAAGGCCCGATTGAGACCACCTTAGGAATGTAGCATTCTTCATTTTCATTCCTAAGTTTGCGGGGAACTCTTGAAATATTTGTCGATAGTGGTTGGATTTTTGTATCCTTTGTAACTTCTCTCATTATTGAACCAAGCCACAGAGAACGCTCATTCTTGATCTTCAGCTCCTGAGGTTGGTTGTTTTGAATCAGTACTTCCTCTTTATTGATCAATGGATCAACCCTTATTTCACTTAGATCTGGTTCAGACATTGTTGGAGGCTTGATCGAAGATTACTAATAGCTGAGAGACAAACATTATCAAACAACCGAACAGAATATCCACAAAACACATAAATATTGAGTTTAAGATATAATTAATCAAGTAATGACGTAATGATGTTGATACCTAGCTACTTGCTGTATTGCAGATAGTATACTAACATGTGTCAATACAGGAAACTAAATTTTATTCATACGAACATTACAACAAAAATTATATTAACAAAAACCTGAATTTCCTCACCGTAGCCGCTCTCATTATATAATCACTATCGATTGCAACAATAATCCATAGTAATTATTTATTTATTTATTTATTTTATTTTTTAATATTTATCGGTATGATTTGGGCTTCGCGGCTTGTTTTGCCTACCTCTCAAAACAAGGTTGATTGTTTTATTACATTTTTTTTTTTTTAATTTGATCGTACTAGATTTGGATTTTTTTTAATTGACTATATGGTTTATTTTAGTTGCCTAGATATATGGATCTCACAAGATCAACAAAATGTTTTGGCACTTGGTTGATGCTCGTTTTGTCAAGCTACAACTAAATTTTGTTGATTTAGAGTCATTAGAACTTGAGAGACCAAATTTATACTAAAACAAGTACAAGGACTAGAGTGAATAGACAACTAAAATAGGCTAACACGTGCAATGTGATGAAAGTCACAGTGTTATAGCGGCACCATCTCTTGCAATTATGTTGGAAGCTTCGCAGCATGATCTTGTGTTTGAACTAATTGAGAATCATATTTTTTTTCATTTGACCTTTTATTTGGTTATCTTATCTGCATAATCTAGGTAGCGAGGTTCGGTGAGCTTCATGTATTTTTTTTAGAATTATGTTAATGTTTTATTCTATTTTTTTTAATTAGAGATAGATTTAAACTTGCATACTATCTACTATCTACTATCTACATGTATTTTGTAATGTCATATAATAATAAATAAATAGTTTTGAATCTTTTTTATTTTGAAATGCATAATTTTTTAAGATGATATATTTAGTTATTGTTAAAAATATAATATAAATCATAGGATAGTTTTTGTTAAATAATAATATAAATTATATATTATAACTTTACTTAACAATTTAAATTTATTTTATTGAAATAATTCTTTAACATAGTATAAGAATCTTATTCACCAAATGTTCACAAGTTAGAATCTTACAATTCTTATTTTCTTAATTAAAATTAATTTATAGCACAAAATAATAGTGGCTATAAATATAAAGTTTAACAGGTTATCATTTGAAAAACAAATATTAAATGGAATTATAGATTATATTTTAATGTTGCACCTAACATATAAAATTAAATATTTTAAAATAGAGCTTCGTGCTTTTATATTTAATTATGAATCAATTAACTCGAGCTAATTGAGAGGAGACCATTTGAGTTTGGAACAGAGGGATCAATCGATTTTGATGAGTAATTTATATTTCTAGTCATACTCTGCTTATCAAACAGCTAAGGAAAATGGTTAGAGCCACAATTTTTTAACCTGGCATGGTGGTTGATCCAGCTCAAGATCATCATGACATCCCGGTTGATACTAAACTTTTTTTACCAAGCAAAACAGTGTCTTTGTTAAAAAAATATCGACAGGTTGCAACCAAGTTTTTAATCAGGCGATTCAAGTCACCAGGTTAACTCGAGTTCTTGAATGGATTACTCAGGTTTTTATAATATCTTGCTTTTTTAACCTATTTCAAATCCCTGGTTGACCCATCTGCCCATGTTAGGCTTTAAAACTGTGGTTAGGGCTATTTTTTAAATGATGTTGTTCAAAGTTTCCAACATGGTCGTTGGGAATGAAGATGAGCATCACTAAGAACATGTTCAGTAACATAGAATTATTTTATTTATTTATTTAGTTTTCTTTTTATTTTCATTTTTTTCTTCTTTAATATAAAAAAGTTTATTTTCTTAGAAGTTTCTGAACATTTTTCCAACTCAAAAAAAAAAAAAATCATATTAATAGAAATCATGCTCAATCAACTTGTTTTCTATAATAATTCTTTATTGACCTAAAATACACGTGACTAAAGCCCATTCCACTACCACTAGGAAAAAAAAATAAGAATAAAAATTATGATACCGTCCTATCCACAGGTTTTAAGGGTTTAGCATCTAAAACGGGAGCTCATCTGTGCATACGAAATGGAGAGAAAGACTGGGAAGTGGAGAGAGAGTAAAGCAAGGAATTTGACATACCTTGAAGATCTCTCTCGTGACGGCAGAAGCAGCAGCAATAATGGATGAGAGAATGAGATGGTAGTGCTAAGAGATATCTATGCAAATATAGAGAGATAGGATAGGATATAAATGGTATTAGCAAAAAGTCTCCTGTGGTGTTCAAAAAGAGGAGACGTAATTTATTTTTTTGACTTTGTTTTGATTTGAAGAAAATTTTAAAAAATATATTTTTCATGTCTTTTAACTAAGGTAATATGGTGGAAAAATCAAAATAAATTTTAAAATTCATAAAAATGTATTATTAAATTATAAATTTCTTCTTGCATTTTTTATTTTTTTTTCATTTTAAATAGAGTAAAACTCTGAGCACGTCCTGAAAGGTTTTCAAGTTCTCTATTTATCTTAGGATTGGTAAAGTTAGTAGCTAAACCAATAATTGGTTTGGTGGTAGAAGAAGGAGATTGATTGGTGTGCATTATTAAATGAAAGATTTAATTTGATGATGGTGATAAAGGGTGCGTATCGAGATGATAATGGAAAGCCAGTTGTTCTTTCCAGATATAAAGACAGTTCTCTTTTCCTTTTAGAAAAAAAGAAAGTTATAGCTTCCTTTCCAATTGGTCTGGGAGGTGGGTGTGGACCTAACGTGTCGTGGCTGTATTGGAGACATGTCAGAGCCAACTTTTACTATGAGCCCCTCCACGCAAAAAGCCATCCCTTTACCTTTCTTAGAGCAAGTCGACTTATTTTGAAGAGCCAAATCTTTAAAATAGTTGTTTGAATAGTGTATATATAGGTTTTTTACTGATATGTATTTCAATGGTAAAAACCATTTTGGAAAGTTATTTTTTTATATGATTTTAAATATAGTGCAATTATTTTATATATAGTTTAATTATGCAATTAATTATATAATTAATATGAGTAAGTTATATAATTAAATAATTGCTTTTAAAAAACACTTCAACATTATAATTATTAAATTTTGAATTAATAGCACAATAATATATTATCAATTAATAAAATTAACATACAAAATATAATTAATTAAAAATACATTCTATTATAAATAATTTAATTAAATTAATACAGTTACTAAAACAATGACGTTGCAGCTTAATCAAAATTTATTCAACCAATTTTTTTTAATTAATTACCTCCATCTGCTTCTCGCTCTCCAACTCCCCTCCCTCTCTCTCGCCATGGCATCTCCAAATCCTCAACAACAACCTCCTCCTCAACAAATTCTTCATGCCCACATCCACAAATTCTTCATGCCCACATCCACACCACCACCTCAAAATCATGCAAGATTTTCTTGTAAAACATGCAAGATTTTCTTGCTGGAGAATCAGACCCATCTGGCTTTCCTGCTGCTTGCGACACCTAGGGAGGTGGAGGAAACGGAGATGAAGAGAGGACGGTGATTTATTTACGTTGAACAATGAGAATATTTATTATGGCTCTTCTGTTCGGGTTGCTACAAATAGCAGATGGTGAAGGGAAGAGCTATTTTAGCTCTTGAGATAGCTCTCCCGTTGGAGATAACAAAATGAATCAAAAATGCTAAAATAACATTTTTTTAGCTTTGGCTCTTGAAATAGCATTGCCGTTGGACTTGCCCTTAGTTGGCTATTGGTTAAATTATTGGTTTTGCTAGTTCAAAAATAAAATATATATATATATGTAAGATTTAATATAATAAAATATATTAATACATTTTATTATAATAACAGTAATATCGAACCCTAAATATCTAAAAATATCATTATCATCATTGCTAAATCAATAAAAATTATTACACAACTCCAAGAAAAAAAATTCAAAAACAATAACAAAGAGAAAGGAAGAAAAAAAACTACAATTAATATTATTGTTGTTGTTGTTATGTTAATAATGAAAAAAACAAAATTAAATCAAAGAATAAAAAAAACCTTAAAACTTTAGCATAAGAGAAAACAAAAAAAAAATAATAAAAAAAAAATTATTAACTGAAAAAATATCATTTGACGTGGAAAAAAATAATGAAAAAAACAAAATTAAATCAAAGAATAAAAAAAAGGCTAAAAACTTTAACATAAGAGAAAACAAAAATAAAATAAAAATAAAAATTATTAGCTTAAAAAAATATCATTTGACGTGGAAATAGAAAAAAACTAATAAAAAAACTAAACGAAAGAACAACGGGAAAAATTAAGAAATATAAATTTTTAAATAATTATAAACACAAACTAAACTTTAAGAACAATTTTTTTTTAAAAAAAAATACAACCTCAACAAAAAGAGAAAATAATAAAAAATATTAAATTACCCAGAGAAAAAAAATCAACAACATTAACAAAAGAGTAAGCAAGCAAAGAACTAAAATTATTATTATTATTATTATTATTATTATTATTATTATTATTATTATTATTATTATTATTATTATTATTATTATTATTATTGTGTTAATAATGAAAACAAAACAAAATTAAATCAAAGATTAAAAAAAAGCCTAAAAAATTTAACAAAAGAGCAAACAAAAAAAATAATAAAACAAAAATAAAAATTATTAGCTGAGAAAAAATCACTTGACTTGAAATAATAAAATAAAAACTGATAAAAAACTAAAAGAAAGAACAAAGAGAAAAAAAAAATAAAACAGAAATATTAATTTTCAAATTATCACGAACTCAAACTAAAATTTAAGAACTAAATGTTTCAAAAAAAAATACCACCTCAATAAATAAGAAAATAATAAAAACTAAAAACTAAAGCTAAGAGCACACATGTATAAACATGGACAAAAATAGGGACTATTTCATAAATATAAAAAAATTAAGGAATTAAAATAAAAAAATTAAAAGTATAAGGGTGAAAATGAAAACCAAATATTTATCAATTTCAATCAAATGACAAAATTGAAAAAATCCAAACTTTTGTACCGAATATATTAAGGGATTTAAAACCAATCTGGAAATTAAAAGAATGAGAACCGAATTGAAACCTAAATATATAATCAATTTCAATCGAAAGACCCAATTGGAATAAATCAAAACTTATATAACAGAAATCAAGACCATGCAAAACAATTAAAAGATAAGGGACTGAAATGAAAACACCATAAAATCGGGGGCTTACCTTGTACTTTATCATGCAGGAGAGAGAAAAGGGAAAAAAAAAACATTCAACCGACCAACGTCACAAAACCGGCCACCGTGGTCTACGATGCGCCAAACCATGAGGAAGATGACATGGCAGCACATCGGGTGAGACACCGAATAGGCATTTTACGCCACTGGACAACGCCGCACGCGCCGCCCGAAGCCGGCGTGAGGCCGAATACTGTATGTTGCGTATAGTACACGCGCGCGCAGTATTCGGCAGATAATAATATAAAAAATTGGTCAATTACCGGAACACCCCAATAGCCAAATTTTCAATTTTATCTTATTGGGGGCAGATTAATATTTAGACATTTTTAAAAATGTAAAATTCTCGTGGCACCCCTCCCGACCATAATTGTTTTTTGTCTTATTGGGGGGCAGATTAGTATTTAACCATTTTAAAAAAATGTGAAATTCCTGCGGAACCCCTCCCGACATAATAGGGTTTTTCAAGGGATAAAATGGTTATTTTACTGTGCAAATAAATATAAAACAATCAACAAACTAGTGAGCTGACCAAACCAAAAATACTTGAAAACTGAACTGACCCAAAAACACACTATTACAATCCACAGTGTTTTTCACTCATAATGAACAGTGAAAACACCGATCTCTTTCACTATATGTTACTAGTTAAATTGCATACACTATTTTGCAGGTCGAGCAAACAATTTTTATAAGTGTTGGGATTAAAGTAATTAATAGGATTTGCTAGTTCAAAAATCAAATATAATATCTATACATGCAGAGTTTAATATAATGAAACATATTAACACATTATATTATAATAACATCAACATCGAAGTCTTAACATCTAAATTTATCATTACTATTACTGCCAAAATAATAAAATTTATTAAATTACCCCAAGAAGAAAAAACTCAAAAAATTTAAAAAAGATTAAGTAACAAAAAAAATAAAATTATTATTATTATTGTGTTAATAATTTAAAAAAACTCTAAAAACTTTTTAAGAAAAAGAGCAAATAAATGATAAAACAAAAATAAAAATTCTTAGTTGAAAACAAATCATTTGACTTGAAAAAAAAAACTAATAAAAATACCAAAAGAAAGAACAAAGAGAAAAAAAATAGAAATATCAATTTTCAAATAATCATAAACACAAACTAAAATTTAAGAACTAAAGTTTTCAAAAAAGTAACACCTAAATAAATAAGAAAAAAATAAAAAATAAAAAATAAAAACCAAAACTAAGAGCAACACATATATAAACATAGACTAAAATATGGACTATTTCAGAAATATAAAAAAAATAAAAGAATTAAAACAAACAATTAAAAGTATAGGGGCCGAAATGAAAATCAAATATATTATCAATTTTAATTAAAGAGCAAAATTGAAAACCTCAAAACTTTTGTAACAAATATATTAAGGGATTTAAAACCAATCTTAAAATTAAAAGAATGAGAACCGAATTGAAACCTAAATATATAATCAATTTTAATTGAAGAACCGAATTGAAACAAATCAAACCTTATATAATAAAAATCAGGACTATACAAAACAATTAAAAGATTAGAGATTGAAATAAAACCACCATAAAACGGGGGCTTGCACTGTACTTTAGCATGCAAGAGAGAGAAAAGTGGAAAAAAAACATTCAACCGACCACCATCATGAATCCGGCCACCGTGGGACACGACACCCCACACCTGGAGGAAGAGTACACAGCGGCGCATTAGGTGAGACGCTGGATGGATAATTTCCATTACTGGAATACACGGCACGTGCCGCCCGAAGAGGGAATGAGGCCAAATACTGTTGATCGCGCGTGTCACACGCGCGCACAATAATTGACAGAAAATAATTTAAAATTATGGTAAATTACCGGAATATTCCTACAACCAACTCTTCAATTGTGTTCTCCGAGCAGAAATTAGAATTGGACTAAACACAGCTTCAAATACAAGTGTTTGGCTTGCCATCGACGAGGCTCCATTCCTCACACATGCTGGAAACAATTCCATTGTGTAAATCATTAGCATAATAAAAGACACTGAAGTATGATACCAGCTCCAGTCCAACCAATACCACTTCCTTCCAATTTGTTTTCTGCTAAAAGAGATCGTTTTCTGCTCCATTTGCTTACTGTGAAGGAAAAGACGATGTATGATGGTATTTTTGTTAGAATATACCATTTTGCCACTCATGACACACTCATGTTCTTGTTTATTCAAACCATGATTGATCATGGAGATAGATCATAGGGTTTGATCATGGGAATCAATGGATTGATTATGGGGATCAATTACCTAATTTTCTCCTTAATGGGAGTAAATAATTAGTTAATAAATTAATGAGAGGGGTCTCTGATATACCTATAAATAATAGTTTGTGTACTCCATCTACGGCTACTAGTAGGCATAGACCAGAAGGTTTCTCTCGTAAAAATTTCTATTATTATGAAGTTGTGTTGTTGTTGTTGTTGTTGTATTGAGAATTAATTCGGAGCATGAGCAAAAAATGGCTAGAGGTATTTATAATCTAAATTTCTGCTTCTATATGAATTTAGCATTCGATAATATAATGCGTATAACATGTGGTGTCAGAGCCCCCTTTCTACTATTTTGCTCAGTATATTTGTTAGTGATTCTCGGTGTATTGAATCATTTATTTTGATTTCCAATTTATTAACTTGCATTGTTATTTTACGTAACTATATGTTTATGACCTATTGTTAATGACAATATTTTTAACTAAATTAAATTGGAAATTAAAATTGATGGAAGGAGAGGCCACGGGCTTTTAGCCCGTTCTGTGACCGGCGCCCATAAGGGCCACCGGTGAGAGTAGTGACGACCCCTTAAGGACTGTCTGTCGAATAGGGAGGGGCCAGTGGCTCGCTGTGACAGGACTGGGCGGTGGCCGCTGTATGAGGATTTATAAGCTGCCAATGGACTACACTGTTTCCGGCGCATGAGGTAGCCAATGCAAGTTTGAGTTTAAACGGGTCAAAGGGTTAAATCCGGGTAGGGTTTTTTCAAACCCATAAGGAACCGGGTCAAGTTCAAAATAAAGGTTCATTAAGTGGGTTGGACCGATATGGTCCAACCCAATACAAACCGATCAAATAAAATGGGTTGACCCGCCCGTACAGTAGTAAAAAAAAATTAAGATGGGAAATTATGGGTGTATGGTTCAAACTTGGGTTCTTCGGGTTCATAAAAGTAACCCAAACCATTATGCTATGTTTCTTTTATGCTTACATAATGTAGTTTTTATTCATTTTATTTTATATGTAAAGTACATTATGCTTATGTAATGTAGTTTGTATTCCTCTTGTTTTATGTTGTAAAGTATTTGATTAATACATTACATTAACTTAGGAATATAGCTTGTGATTTATATTATTTAAATATAAATTACTTGATGCCTGGACATAAGAATAATCAATTAAACCATCAATGTTAGTAAATTTTATGGTACTATCTAATTTTCAATGTCTAGGAAAGTCTTGGTATTTAAGTGTGTCCATTAAGATCCACCGCACTTTCCTAGGAACTTACTTGGTTGTAATTTGGAAAAATACTGTTTAATTCATATTGGTTTATTTAATTCCTAAGAACCTTATCTAGACTGTCATAACCCAATTAAATTTCAAGGATATAATTGACAATAATACAAATTGTTAAACCAAAAAAAATTAAGGGATTTAATAGAAAACCAAAAATTAAAAGAATAAGGATCGAAATGCAAACGAAATATATAATCAATTTAAATTGAAGAACTCAATTGAAACCAATCGAAACTTCTATTACACAAATCAACTTCATACCAAACAATCTAAAGCAAACACTTTCAAGGTGGCTCCTTATTCTCATCCTTTGTCTTAAAAATCAACACCTTTTACTTCTTGAGGGACAAAATTTATACTAAAACAAGTACAAGGACTAAGTGAATAGAAAACTAAAATTGACTAACACGTGCAATGTGATGAAATCACAGTGTTATAGCGGCGTGTGCAGTTTCTTCCGGGAGCAAAACACCATCTCTTGCAATTATGTTGGAAGCATCGCAACATGAAGATTGAAAGCTTTCTTCTTTTCATTTTTTTCTCTCCTCTCCTTAAAACGCATTGGTGATCTTTCCATAATTCAAAGTTGTCTTTTTTATTTTATTATTATTTCAAATTTGATCATCATTATTTTAATTACTTATTTATCTTTTTTATTCTTTTGTAGATTTTTTTTTTCAATTTCAAACTTAAATCTAAATTGTTTTATCCTTTTATTATTATTTTTAAAAAATCCTCATTATTTTAATTGCTATTTTTTTATTTTGAATTCTTTGTAAAATTAATTATATTTTAATTTCATCATTTAACATTAGATTTATTAAAAAATGAGTTTTTTTTATGATAATTCTAGGTTTAAAAAGTTTACCTAGGTTGACATCTATTTATTTTTAGGGTTGATTTTTTTCACTGATTTTCTTTTTCAAATTCATCCTTTGACATTAGATTTAAAAAAATATAAGTTTTATGATTTTCTTCAGCTTTTTTTCATAAAATTATCTTAATCTCATGGCATGGGTTGCAAATTTGGCAATTTAGTCCAAATTATCTTAATCTCACGACGTAATTTATTTTTTTGACTTTGTTTTGATTTGAAGAAAATTTAAAAAAATATATTTTTCATGTCTTTTAACTGAGGTAATATGGTGGAAAAATCAAAATAAATTTTAAAATTCATAAAAATGTATTATTAAATTATAAATTTCTTCTTGCATTTTTATTTTTTTTTCATTTTAAATAGAGTAAAACTCTGAGCATGTCCTGAAAGGTTTTCAAGTTCTCTATTTATCTTAGGATTGGTAAAGTTAGTAGCTAAGCCAATAATTGGTTTGGTAGTAGAAGAAGGAGATTGATTGGTGTGCGTTATTAAATGAAAGATTTAATTTGATGATGGTGATAAAGGGTGCGTATCGAGATGATAATGGAAAGCCAGTTGTTTTCCAAAGCGTCAGAGAAGCTGAGAGGAGGATCGCCGGCAACTTGAACATGTGAGTCATTTAATTTTAACTTTAATTAATCAATTTTAATCTTAGTGAATAGTATTATATTTGTCTAGTTTGCGTTATTTTTTATATGTGAGATTTTATTCTGGTATTTATTCAACAATAGATGCTCTGGTGGTCCTTTGCCACATTCAATAGGAGTTACCAATCAACCAATCAGAGGCCAGTAGGCCACTTTTGTTTTGTTAGTTGCCCATCTTTAATTTGATTCCCTCGCCGTCGTGCTTTCCAGTGTCAGATATAAAGAACAGTTCTCTTTTCCTTTTAGAAAGAAAAAAAAAGTTATAGCTTCCTTTCCAATTGGTCTGGGAGGTGGGTGTGGACTTAACGTGTCGTGGCTGTAGAAAATCACTTAATTAAAAGCACTCAGCATTTTGAATTACTTTGTGGCAGGCACAAAGCTTTTGTCTGAAAGACTCTTTCCCGAAAGAGCACCACCACTGCCTAAGGTTTTGTCGCTGTTGCTGGTCGTAGATATGTGGCACACGTCATCACAATACAGAGTCAAAAGAACCCTTAAAATGTGCCAACTTCAAGCCTAGACATTTTGAACATTTGGCATGGGTAGCAATTTCAAGCCAATCTGGAGGGAAAAACTATAGGAAGCAGACATTATTTAAGGTAATAAAGCAGGCATTTAACAGTAAGCCTGACTCCAATGCTGCAGGCAGCACAAGCATTAACAAATTTGCAATGCATTGCAGGGATAATTTCAAACAATCCAAAAAAGGCTCGTCTATATTTCGGTTTTTACCTTCCAAAAGGGCTTCACAGACTTCTTCGATGGTCACAGTACGAGCCCTCAATAATATTGCAATATTCTGGGACTTCTTTGGATCAAGCACTCTATTCTCCTGGTTGTGTGAAGAAAAAAAACAATAACAAAAGAGAAAGCAAGAATAAAAACTACAATTAATATTATTATTATTCTTGTTGTTGTGTTAATATTGAAAAAAAAAATTAAATCAAAGAATAAAAAAAGCCTAAAAACTTTAACATAAGAGAAAACAAAAATAAAATAAATAATAAAATAAAAATAAAAATTATTAGCTGAAAAAAATATCATTTGACGTGGAAATAAAAAAAACTAATAAACAAAATAAACAAAAGAATAACGGGAAAAAAATAAGAAATATAAATTTTCAACTCATTATAAACACAAACTAAAATTTAAGAACATTTTTTTCAAAAACAATACTACCTCAACAAAAAGAGAAAATAAAAAAAATTATTAAATTACCCCGAGAAAAAAAAAATCAACAACATTAACAAAAGAGTAAGCAAGAAAAGAACTAAAATTATTATTATTATTGTGTTAATAATGAAAAAAACAAAATTAAAACAAAGACTAAAAACAAGCCTAAAAACTTTAACAAAAGAGCAAAAAATAAAAATTATTAGCTAAGAAAAAAATCACTTGACTTGAAATAATAAAATAAAAACTAATAAAAAAAACTAAAAGAAAGAACAAAGAGAAAAAAAATAGAAATATCAATTTTCAAATTATCAAGTCACTGTTCATCTTCTTCTTCGTCGCGCCTGCATGCAGTGGGACGTATCCCATTGTTCATGCAGGGCGAGCTGGCGTGAATGGGTCGGGCTCTGTGCCCGGCCCAAGCTCTAAGGGAGCTGGGCTTCCAGCCCGCAAATACTGGAAGCCCAGCCCACATATTGGTGGGCTTCCAGCCCGTGAGGAGTGGAAGCCCAGCCCAAAAAAATTGGACTTCCAACCCATGAGGACTGGAAGCCCAGCCCAACAATGTTTGGGCTTCCAGCCCGTGAGGAATGGAAGCCCAGCCCACTCAGGGTAGGCTGTCAGCCCACTGTGGCTGACAGCGCAGCCCAGAAAAAATTAAAAAATTAAAAAAACACAAATTGACAAAAAAAAAAGTATTTTTATTTTTACTACTATTATTATTACAAAAAAAATAAAAAATACAAAAATGTATTTGCTTTTGTGCATACGGCCAAATTCCATGATTTTTCCATACATATTTTTCGTAAAAATTATGTTGCATCTTTCTCATATTTTGAAACGAAAATTGGATATCGTAACCGATTTATGATTATCCGTTGAAATTTGGCCAAAATATCAAAAATAATTATAAATATTTTTGTTTCATCTATGACGGTGTAAATTTACATTGTTAAGTACACCCGCGGATAAAAAAGATTTTACTACGGTGTAAAATTCCATTGTATCCTACGTCCGTAGATAAAAAAGATTTTTACTACGGTGTAAAATTACATTGTAAAGTACATCTGTAGCTAAAAAAAAGACTCATAACTTCGGTGTAAAATTACGTTGTAAAGTACACTCGCAGACAAAAAAAAATATCTTTTTTAAAATGCAGTGTAAAAAAAATAATAAAAATAAGCTTAGGAAAAAACAATCAAATAACGATGCAACTTACCTTAGGTAAGGTGCACTGGGGGTGATGCGTCTTCCCCTTGCACAACAAGTCCCTTTACCCAAGACTCTCGCATACCAATAGGTTTCCTAGTGACCGTAATACTAGGTGGCGACTCCTAATAATTATAGTCGTAATTTTTACGACTATGATAAACAACCCTCAATTTCACCGCATGCCGTTGTCTCCCCCAAACCCAGGAGTGATGGAGGGGCGCGAAGAACGTAGAAAAATCGTCGTCGCGACAGGTTACATGACTGGACTGTAAATAAACCAGATGAAAATTGTCATTAAATAATGATTGCTTAGTCAAAATACTACATACAGCTTGCAAAATCGAAATATTTCTGCTTAATTTCTTACTTTGCTGTCTTATTTATGATGTTTGATTATCATTTCCAATGCACAAGTTATAGAATATGTTAATCAAAAGTCCCAAGCAGTCCATAATGCAGGTATGTGTTGAAGAATATAAGTTTCAAAATTTGCAGGTTGTACTACTAATAAATGTGAAATGCGTAAGGGTTAGTTTGTTCCATGCTTAAAGTGCAAGAAAATTAAAGAAAATAGAACAAACTTTTGTTTCTCCAGTCTTTAGTGGTGAGAAAAGAATAGAAGTCCAGCCCTACAAGCCTCATTCGTTTTATTTGTGTTCTTGACAAGCTTGGACTGAATTTTTTTTTACAAAGAAAAAAGCTCGGAAAGAAATTCTCTGTCGAGACACTGGGATGAAATTTAAAGATATTTAAAGCAGCCCCCCCTCCTTTTTATTCTCTCTAAAGTTCTTTACTTTGTAATCACCTCACAGACATCGTGAAAGGTGGCAGAAAACCTCTTTCACCCGTCCATTGTCTCGTCGGTGACAAAAACCGCTGCATCAACCTCCTGTTCCACCGTCACCACTGCAAATTCTTCTTTTTCCGGACAACTTTAGCCACCATTACCTCCACCAGCTCCTCCACAGACACCAGTGGAGTCCTCCCATCACGCCTGAACCCTCCACGAATGGTAATCTCCTCCTCCACCTTCTTCCTTTCCTCCTCTGTCCTACTGCTCACGAGTGAACAGAGGATATGTTATCGGCTTGCTCGTCTGGCCTAGCCTAGTAAAATTTTCTGATTAGGCCGCCAGCATCCCTGAACCCAAACCTGTCCAGTTGGATGCGTTGTGCCTAACCCAATATAATATTAAAATAATATTTAAAAAAAAACGAAAAACATTCCAACAAATTTCAAGTCATTTCAAAAAACATTGATTCCATCACATGATTTTCAATAATTTTGTTCAATATCGGTTGATAGACCTACACTATAATATATATATATATATATATATATATATATATATATATATATATATATATATATATATTCGGTACAAAATATCTTATTTTCTCTTAACTTTCTAATAAAATAAAATAAAATAAAAAATCCTAATTTGAAAAATATATATATATAAAAATCATTTTTATTTCGTGCATATGACTGAATCCTAAAAAAAATCCTAGATATATTTTCACAAAAAAATTATGTATTTCCTCATGTTTTTAAAAATGAAAAAAAGAATATTGTAACAAGTTTACAATAATCTATTAAAATTCCACCAAAAATCATTCACCAATCATTTTGTTCATTTTTATTTCACATATAAAAATGATATGAGTTTCTTAGAATAAATTGATAAGTCTAAATTGATAAGTTTAGAAATAATGAATCATTATTATGATTTGGATAAAATAAGTTTTGTTTCAAAACAAAACCCTAGGATCAAAAACCACTTAAAGGTGTTGTTCATGCAAATACATAATAATTAATTCCTTGAGAGTTGTCCCAACATGACCCAACTAACTTGATGATTCCAAAAATATTCTAAATAATTAGTAACAACATGGTTTGATTTTGAACAACAAATGATATCTTTTTTTTATTATTGAGACGATGACATATTGGAATGTTCCAAGATTAGCGGCTTAACCCACCAAACCTACAAAACAGATCATGGACTTTGGTTTATAAACTTTGTCTTTTTAAACTATTTATTCATAATAATATGATAACAAAATTCGATGCTCTTAGCATTGAGTTGCAACTAAATATCAAAATAGTTATATGAGACTAGGATAATCTTATAGAAAACAAATAAAAATAAATTATAAAGACCAATTTATAGTCAATCAAATACTAAAGGATTCAATTGAAAGAAAAAAAATACAAGATGAAAAGAAAACAATTTGACAGTGCTACTAAACCAAACATAATGGTTATAACTAGTTTATTTAACTTTTTCTCAAGAAAATTCAAAACTAACATGTTACAGGCAACCAAAGATAGGTAACGAAACTAACAGATATATATCATAGGAAATAGACTCAAACACCAATAGATCAGATTCTACGCGGAAATCAAGAGTTGATGCATTTGCATTAACATCCATTGGGTGGGAATCTTGTATAATAGGTCTGAGTGGCAGTACAATCCAAAAGATGCAGCAAGAACTGTAGTAAAGGTCCAGGGACTACTAAAATAATTACTAAAATAATCTGTCTTCCAAGCATACAACCATCTTTTCACTGTGCTCTCACACTGCTTATTAATAGCCATTTTGACATCATTATAGGCAGCAGTATCATATGTATCATGTGACTTTCTGGTCGGCTCCGAGATAGTTGATCTAATCACATCATTAGATCGCAGTTCCTTCACATCTGATTATAAGAAATATAAGAAATGAAGGAAATAAGATTGGGATCATAACCAGCCCTAATGCAGTTTAGGCTCTCCGGACCCATTTTTTCATTGGTTTACCGGACGAGCGGATATGAAGAGAGAGAAAATTATTGATGATTTCATTTGATTCGCTTAAACCCGTATACCTCTGCTTCCTCAATGAATCCAAGACTGCAAAAGGAAGCTGGTTCTCCAATAATAACAAGTCTCGTTTCACATGAAAAATTTGTCGATCTGACATCTCCAATTTTTCACTTTCACCATTCACACAGTGCATGAATTGGAGAATGAAGCAGCCATCAATAAACATCATCTTGATGAATTCCTCATCACTGAATTTCTCTGTTATGTTCTTATCGTAGCATCCCCTCGCTTTTTGTAGCTCCTCTTTTACGTTGACGTAGAAGTCTTTTCTCGGTGCTCCACTATTGTCGACTGGATCCTTGACAAACTTGACCATCATCACTGAGTTTCTCCACTTGTTGACCTCACGATCTGAGTAGTGATATAGACCAATTGAGACCGCCAAGGGTGTATAACATTCTTCTTTTTTTTCCTGGAACCTCATGAATGCTTGGTTCTGGAACCTCAGGAATGCTTGGTTCTGGATTGTTTTCGGACTCCATTATTTCGCTAAGCCACGCAGGAATCTTTGGACTCGGGTCTATCGTTAGATGTGTTTCAGCTATTGTTGTGGGTTAGAGCCACAATTTTTAAACCTGACATGGTGGTTGATTCAGCTCAAGATTCAGGTCGCGAGTTGTAACAAGATCATCATGTCATCCCGGTTGATAGTAAAAAAAATTTACAAAGCAAAACAATGTTTCTGTTAAAAAAAAATCAATGGATTGCAACCAAGTTTTTAATCAGGTCACAGGGTCAGCTCGAGTTCTTGAATGGATTACTCAAGTTTTTATATTTTTTCTATTGTTTTAACCCAACTCGGATTCCTGGTTGACCCTTAGCCAGGCCAGGCTTTAAAACTATGGTTAGAGCTATTTTTTAAATAAGTAACACAAAATTATTTTATTCATTTTTTTAGTTTTCTTTTTCTTTTTATTTTTTCATCTTCAATAAAAAAGTTTATTTTCTTAGAAGTT
Organism: Salix suchowensis; assembly: GCA_029030765.1. NCBI lineage: Eukaryota > Viridiplantae > Streptophyta > Magnoliopsida > Malpighiales > Salicaceae > Salix > Salix suchowensis. The sequence goes on from CM054995.1 coordinate 27,968,678, forward strand.
TCAAAACATTTTTCCAACTCAAAAGACACAAAATGTTAAGCTATATCTTTATCTAATTCAATAACATAAAATACATATTATCACTACTATATAAATTCAAACTAGAATACATAGATTTCACTCGCTTTGTTAAAAAAATATCAATTAAATTTATATTGCGTGCTCATGGGACCTAGAAAATGCCACCACATAAATTAAACAAAACTTATTAACCACATAATTAAATATAAAACTAAAATATTTTAAATGCAAACTTAATACAAACATTCTAAACAAGTAAATTAAACACATGATAAGTTAAGATTCAAATTTACTTACTACACACATAATTAAACATAAAGCTAAAATATTGTCAATACAATTTAATATAAACATTTATAATTAAAATAAGATTATTCTAAGCTCTTAAGAGATTTATAACTTACTATTTTTGTGAATCCCAATTATGTTTTTTTTTCCTAAAATACACGTGATTAAAGCCCATTACACTACCACTAGGAAAAAAAAAAGAATAAAAATTATGATAACGTCCTATCCACAGGTTTTAAGGGTTTAGCATCTAAAACGGGAGCTCATCTGTGCATACGAAATGGAGAGAAAGACTGGAAGTGGAGAGAGAGTAAAGCAAGGAATTTGACATACCTTTAAGATCTCTCTTGTGACGGCAGAAGCAGCAGCAATAATGGAGGAGAGAATGAGATGGTAGTGCTAAGAGATATCTATGCAAATATAGAGAGATAGGATAGGATATAAATGGTATTAGCAAAAAGTCTTCGTGTATTTATTTGTCCAAAAAAAAAACTGTTATAAGGAGAAAGATACACACAGGGGCACCGTCGATGTTTAGGAAGTGAAGTGCTTGATTTAGTTGATAGAGAAAAACACTTGGTCACAAATACAATCATTGGGCAGGGAATACTGTTAAATAGCTCTGTATTAGCAGTTCAGTTCAATTCGCCTTTTCACATCACCATAAGCGTAAGGGTTGGGCACCAGGTTTCGAGACATGTGGTTGAAGAGATCAGCAACCTCCTATTCACGAACAAATATATTGAGAACGCCTTTGATCGAAGCACCTTCACATCTTCGACATCTTGAATCAACGAATCCAGGAAGCATGCGTAAGAAGTGACCCAAAGCTCACCAGATGCATGACAGCATGTGTCATAGGCTATCAAGTTTAAGAGCACGGCCTTGAATGACTCTTCTATGGTTACTGGTGAAAGAATTAGTTTATTCCACGGAGTGATGATTGGAACTCCACATCTCAGTAAGCATTAGTCCAGTTAGGCCTGAAGCGAATCCCCACTGTGCGAAGGTCCTTGGCAGAATGGTAAGAGTACCAATCACTGCTTCTTCTAGAACAATTGCTGCAGGCTTCTTTGTTGATGTGGTCGGTATAGAGAAGTCCAAGGAGATGGGCAGGCCGGTGATCTTCAGTTTCTTCATTTCCCCACATTTTGTGAGCTTGTTTACAAATACATTTGCCAACAAACTTCTTTATCATTTCCTTGAATGACTCTTGTCAAGGAGGAAGTGCACGAATGTGTCTGATGTAATCGTCGATCAGTGTATTATCTCCTCCTTCTTCCCTTTTTTCGAACCTCAAATCCAGTAACCAGGCATATTTAGATCTTCAGGCCTGTGCAAAAAGCAGGAAATAAATTGGAGAATGAAGCAACCATCCAGAAACATTATCTGAGTAAACTTCTCATCATCAAACTCATCTGTCGAATCCTTAGTATAGTATCTTCTAGGGTCGGTTGCCACCTCTGCCACCTTGCCGTAAAGATACTGAATGGACAATCCACTATCATCAACAAACTTGGAAGTAAATGTAACCTTGAGCATCTCCATATCCCTTAGTTCAGGCTTTCCGTGGTGATAAGGACCAATGGAGACCAGTGAGAGGTCATAGCATGTCTGGTTCTTTTCTTCAAAAAAAAAAAAATGTCTGGTTCGATTGAATCTGTCGAAGCAAAAGTGGAACCTTTGGAATATGTGGCAGTTGCATTTGGTTGTTGCCCTTCTTGATCTGCCTTTCAATGATGATGTATGATAGCCAATCATAATTAGTAAAGGAAGACAAGTTGTTAATAAAAGGACGCGCTCTTAAAATACTTTACGTGGGGTAAGCTGCATTGTTATTTATCTAATATAAATTAAAGTTTTGTTGTGTTTTCTAATCATTGGTATGTATATGTAAATTAGAGATGAGAATTGAATGAAATGTATTCAGTGTTTGTATTGATGTCTTGAGCTTAATATATATACAAGAGTTGTAACAATATCATAACAAACTAATCCTATAGGTCTGCATTTATATTATGCATGTCAGACCATGAGCTGGAAAATAACTAACTGCCTAACAACATAATAAACATGTACACTATAACAGAAATGGCTGCACACACATTCTTCATCTTCAACACTCCCCCTCAAGTTGGAGAGTGGATATCTTGCACTCCTAACTTGCGAATCATAGGAACAAATAAATCTCTTCCCAGAGGCTTTGTCAAGATATCTACCAGCTGGTGTGCAGAATTTACATACCTCGTAATTATTGAACCATCTTGGATTTTGTCCCTAATGTAGTGACAATCCATTTCTATGTGTCTGGTTCGCTCATGAAAAACTTGATTGGCTGCAATGTGTAGAGCAGCCCGGTTATCACAATATAGCAAAGCAGGCCCTTCGTGGGAGAAACCCAAATCCTTCAATAGATACCGAAGCCATGTCAATTCACAGCAGGCCCCCGTCATTGCTCGATACTCCGCTTCTGCTGAAGAAAGTGAAACTGTTTTCTGCCGCTTTGACCTCCAAGATATCAATGAAGGTCCAAGAAAGATGCAGTAACCTGTCGTAGATCTCCTGGTAAGTGGGCAACCTGCCCAATCTGAGTCATAATAGGCTCTCAACTTAGCATCACTGTTTGAGGAGAAAAATAATCCTTTACCAGGAGCCCCCTTCAAATATCTCACAACCCGAAGTGCTGCCTCCATATGCAGTTTTCGCGGTTGATGCATGAATCTACTCAATACATGAACAGCATACGTTATATCAGGCCTAGAAACAGTCAAGTAAATCAACTTGCCGACAAGTCTTCTGTACTGACTGGAATTTCTAAGCAAATCACCTTCATCTGATAATTTCAATCCTCGCTCCATAGGGGTATCAATTGGAGCTGCCCCTAATAGCCCCGCATCCGCAATGATCTCCAATGCATACTTACGTTGAGAAATGAAAATTTCACACTTAGAAGTAGACACCTCAATGCCAAGGAAGTATTTCAACTTACCAAGCTCTTTGATGCGGAAATTATTATGCAGAAATTTCTTAGTTGCATCAATACTAACAACATCATTTCCAGTAATCAAGATATCATCAACATATATCGGAAAGAGCAAGAAAAAGACTTGCCTTGCTTCTTGGTAAATAATGAATAGTCAGCCTGTGACTGTTCATATCCTGCGGAGCAAATGGCTTCTGAAAACTTTGCAAACCACTGGCGAGAAGCCTGTTTCAGTCCGTATAAGGACTTGTGTAGGCGACATACTAGATCATCCTCCCCCTGTCGCCGAAGCCCTGGTGGTGGTGACATGTATATTTCCTCAGTCAAGTCACCATGCAGAAAGGCGTTGTTGACATCCAGCTGGTGAATGGACCAGTTATGAGAAGCGGCCAAAGCAAGCAAACAACGGACAGAAATGATCTTCGCTGTGGGGGAAAAGGTGTCCTGATAATCGACGCCCTCCAACTGAGTGAAGCCCTTAGCGACCAAACGAGCCTTGTACCGCTCAATTGAACCGTCGGAGAGATGTTTGATTTTAAACACCCAACGGCATCCAATAGGTGATTTCCCGGCGGGAAGAGGGACGAGGGTCCATGTACCATTATCTTGGAGAGCTTTCAACTCGGAAGCCATGGCTGCTTGCCAATTAGGATTAGAGGCAGCCTCGGAATAAGAGGTGGGTTCAGTGGCCATGCTGAGCTGTGCAACAAAAGAGTGAAGGGCAGGTGTATATCGGTGATAAGATAGAAAATTAGCCATGGGATACCTCGTACCTTTGCTTGGACCGGGGAACAAGGAGGATGGTTGGTAGGAGGAAACGGTGGAGCATACATAGTCGTGAAGCTTGGCCGGTGGACCAGTGGGTCGGGTGGAACGTCTAATAGGAGCTGTGACAGGGGTGTTGGTAATACAGGGTGCAGGAGGTGGATCATGTAGGGAAGGTAATAATGGTGATTCTGTGTTTGGTGGGGACAGAGGTGTATGTGGGATGGGGTGAATTGGAGAGGATGGAGATATGGGAGGGTGAGGAGAAGGATCTGGTGGTTGGGTTGTAGTGGGTGAAGGGTAAGGATCATAGGTATCTAGGGCCGGAAGTGGTAATGGACCGGTCTGGGTTTGTGGGTCAGATGAAGGGAGGGAAGCATAAGGGAATACCGTCTCATAAAATTTGACATCACAACTTGTAAAATTTTTTTTGTGTGACAAAACATATAATTTATAAGCTTTTTGACCAATAGGGTAACCGATAAAAATGGATGGTATAGAACGATGATCAAATTTATGAGAAGGATGGACATTAGTAGCGTAGGCTAAACAACCAAAAACACGTAAATGGGAAAAAGAAGGAGGTTTTAAAAAAAGTAGTTCGAAAGGTGTTTTGAACGAAAGAATTGGTGAAGGAAGTCTATTGATTAAGTGCACAACAGTGAGAGTACATTCTCCCCAAAAAAGGGTAGGAAGACTAGCCTGAAATTTTAAGGCTCTAGCTACTTGTAAGATGTGTCGATGTTTGCGTTCCACAACCCCATTTTGTTGAGGCGTGTAAGAACAAGAATGTTAAAAAATAACACCATGATCATTAAAAAAAGAACGGAGGGAAATAAATTCCCCACCATTATCACTGCGAAAAATTTTGATTTTAGACTCAAATTGGGTGTGAACATAATTAAAAAAATTTTTGAGCAATAATTGCGTCTCACTTTTGTATTGCATTAAAAAGTAAAATGTGTATAATCATCAACAATAGTGAGAAAATAATAAGCACCAGAAATTGAAGGATGGCGATAGCGCCCCCAAATATCGCAATGAATTAACTCAAAAGGTCTTACAGATGAAATGACGCTAGGACGAAAAGGTAAACGACTCTGTTTTGCCAAAGGGCAAACAGGACAAATTGTACTTGACTGAATTGAGAAATTTAAATAATTCTTAGCAATAAAATTTAAACGAGATGGTGATGCATGACCTAATCGATGATGCCAGAGATCGGTGGTTGAAATGGTGAGGTTGCAAGTGGGTGAGATATCTGCGTCGATTCTTTTTGTTGCTAGTGCCACCAAGTAATATAGCCCATCATGCTGTTTCCCCAAACCAATCATCCTCTTCGTAGCCAGATCCTGCAAAATACACCAATAAGGAAAGAAAGTTATTGAGCAATTCAATCCTCTAGTCAGGCGGCTAACTGACATCAAATCCACTTTGAATGTGGGAACACATAGCACATTTTTTAAATAATAAATTGAATTAAGAGGTAATGATCCTCTCACAACAATTTTTGCTTTCTCTCTGCTGGGCAATAACACAGGAGGTAATGAGCAATTTTTCTCCATGTGGAAAAAAAATTTCGACGATGAGGAAATGTGATCCGTCGCTCCGCTGTCAATAATCCACTTGCGGGAGATTATTTTGGACAAACCTGGCTTGGTAGGTGCTTGAGAAGTTGATGCCTCATTTTTATTGTCAAGCAAGGACAGTAGTTGCTTTATCTAGGCCTCCGAAATACCAAGAACTGGGCTGTTAGAGGGCCCATCATATATATTGTTCACAACAGGCCTGCTGTGGAATGGGCCCGGGCCCATGGGCCTGCCCCTTGGATGGCCTACCGGGTATCCCTTGAGAGAATAGCATGTCTGGGCCCAATGGCCCAGCAACCCACAGTGTGTGCATTGTGGGCGTCCTCTCGGCCCATCACGCGGATTGGGCCCATCACGCCCAAATCCAGCTCCAGCTCGCGGCCCGTGCCCATCACGCCCATCACGCGAAAAGCGCCTGTCCCTGCCATTCAGACCTCCTCCTTCTCCAAAACGCTGTTGCTCTCCCCCAAAACGCAGCCTTTCGTCGTCTCTCTCTCCCCTGTCTCTCTCCCCAAATCGACCCCGAGTGAAATTTTCTGGAGAGGGTGAGCTCCCATTGTTGTACCTTCTCGCACCAACGGGAGAGAAGAATTTTTGGCCCCCGTTGCTGCGAACCACCATGGCAGCGCCACCCCCAAGCTCTGAAAAATTGGTCGAACTAAGGAGGCGTTGCTTCTCCTCTTGAGCCACGGACGAGTATGCTTGGCGAATGGAAGGCAGAGGACTCATCAAGAGGATTTGTCCCCGTATACCACTGTAAGTATCATTCAAGCCCATCAAAAATTGCATCATCTTCTGTTGATCATGTTGTGCTCCATGCATGATTTCACTGTGTGAGCTGAGTTCATCCCAAAGTCCTTTCAATCTCGTGTAGTAAGCTGAGACCGAGAGCTGGTCTTGGCGAAAATAAGCTATGTCCCTTTGAATTTTGAAAATTCTGGGGGCATTGCTTTGTGAGAAACGCTCACGAAGATCTTCCCAGACTTCGTTGGCAGTGGTGTAATAAATTACACTGTCTGAAATTTCTGGGTCTAGGGTGTTGATGATCCAAGAATGGACCATGTCGTTGCAGCGGGACCAAGCTGAATGATTCTCTAGTTCAGTTGCTTGTGGTGGCTGTTCAATTGAGCCATCAACGAAACCCAATTTATTTTTAGAATTCAGAGCCAGTGTCATGGCTCTTTTCCAGGTAGAATAGTTGTTCCCATTCAAGGGCTTGGAAATCAAAACAAGCCCGGGGTGGTTTGAGTGATGAGAGGTGTAAGGGTTTGAGAGATTGATTCTTGTTGGGTCTGTGGCAATTTCTTTGCCGTGAATGGAAGGATGTGATGTGCTGTCTTGATTCATGTTGAAGGAATTTGATTTGAGAAAAACTTGAACACTGGATAGTATTGTTGGGCAATTTTGGGTTAACTTGAAGAAACTGGAACTGGAACTGTGTTTTAGACTGGATTGGATTTATTCTGGATTTGAGAATAATTGGGAAAAATTTCTGGGCAGATGACCTTTACTGGGAAAAATTGATGAAGATTGTGTGATGAAATGAACTTTTGATGATTTTTGATGATTCTGGGAAAAATTGATGAAGATTGTGTGATGAAATGAACTTTGAAGATGATTCTGGGAAATTGATGGGAGTGGTTTTTTTGGACTGATTTTGGGACTGATTCTCGGTGAAAAATTCTACTAAACAAGCTCTGATACCATGTAAATTAGAGATGAGAATTGAATGAAATGTATTCAGTGTTTGTATTGATGTCTTGAGCTTAATATATATTTGAAGTGACCATAAATTTTAAAGATGCCTTATCAATTCTCATTAATGTTCACAATCATTTACATTGATTGCACCCATGTAATATAAAGTAAGGTATCAACTTGTGGCCTTCCTACCTCTCATTCTTTAGCTTGATTAATCTTTGTCTGCTTGACGATGCAAGCGATGGACAAACTTTAAACAAAAAAGTAATGCTGAATGCAAAAAAGACTTTACCATAACACTGATCTCTCATCCTTTATCTTTGTATGTTGTTTTATTTCTACTTGTTCTTTTTGCTTCGCCATCCTCTAAATGGCTGGAAAATCTTAATAAAACTCTTTCGATTATAATAATAATGTTGTATAACCGAGCCAAGTTTAACAACATGAAACAGTATCTGCAGATGTTAATTACATAGCACAAAAGCGGTCTCCAATCTCCAAAAAAAGCGTTGGGTTTAGACATTTCTTTTGTAACGAAAAAAATATATTATTATTGTTGGTGGGAGAGACCAATGATAGTGGCTTTAAAACACTTAAGGGGGATAAAACACATTGTTTTATTTCAACAAAAATTCAAGTTTAAACACTGATAAACTCTCCCTCTTTTCTCTCTAGGGTTTCTCTCTACTATCTCCCATATAATTCACATAAACTAAGCTTCCTATTTATACACAAAATAAAAGAATGAAAAAAACTAACTTTTATAATATGAACATAAACGGTAGGTGTGTGTGAAATCAACTGACAACTATAGTCACTAGCTGTAGTTGATGGTGGCCAATGGTTGTCTTTCTTGATCTCTGTAGATTGAGTTTTACCAACAAATTCCCCCTTTAAACTCAATTGGGAGATGTCATACCAAACATGAACTTCAATCTGATAAATATATCTCCATTCAATGACTTTGTAAAAATATTTGCAACTTGATCATTTGTTTTACAAGATATCAATCTAACTTATTTGTTTTTTATATGCTCTTGGATAAAGTGATGACGTGTATCGATCTGTTTATTTTTTTCATAATACACTGGATTCTTTGCTAATGCAATTGCCAATCAACTATGAATATAAATCTCCATAGGATTTTCTTGAGGAAATCCCAAATACTTCAACATATTCCTTAATCTTATTAAATGGCATTCAACTGAGTTAGTAGCAATATGCTCAACTTCACAACTTGATAATATCACAATCAATTGCTTCTTGGATGATCATATGAAAAATATATCTCCCATAAAAAATACAAACCCTACAGTACTTTTTATTTCATTCAAATCTTGACCTTAATCACTATCTCAGTAGCCAACAAGTGTAAAGTTTCTTACTTGATGCAGAGAACATACCTTTTATTAAATCTTTGATATGATGGAAAATTCTCTAGCTACACTTAAGTGCATTTGATTTGTTGTCTCCATATATCTGCTGATAAGTCTTACTCCATAGAGTTTATTCAGTTGTATCACCATATCCCACAAAGATACGCACTTAGGTTAATTTTATTAAAATTAAATTAATAAAATGGAGAAAAGATGATAAGCCACCTCCCAAATTCCATGAACTCCATTCCCATCCTTGTCACTATACCTAAAATAGTAATTTTGACCAAATTATTTAACGTGGTTCACCGTCTTCAGAGTTTTCGAGTTTTCTTTCTCTCTTTTCTTTTAACAGGAGGTGGTGGGTCTGCGGTATAAACCGTTAAATTTCCTCTATCTTCTTCTATTGATATTTTTATACTTCAAATTAATAATTTTTATTTTTTTATATTAAAATATTATTTTTAGGCTTTATCAAATAAAAAAACACTTTAATTCACGGAGTAATATTCTGAGTTATATTAGGCAGGATTGGGATTTTTTCTAATAACTTGGGATTCGACCAAGACAATAATCAAGGAGCTCTCAATGGAGACAAAGTCCATAGTTACGATACTTAAAAAGAGGGTGATTGGGAGTGCTTTTCAAAAGCAATTTTGAAAAAAAATAAAAAAAAATATTTTTATTTTTAAGTTTAAATTAACAAATTTTGGTGTTTTTAGATTATTTTGATGTGCTGATGTCAAAAATGTTTTTTTTTTTTAAAAAAAAAACATAATTTTAATGTATTTTTAAATGAAAAACACTTTCAAAAGCAATCGCAACCACTCCCAAACAAGCACTAAATCTTAACAGAACCATTATTAATTGTCAATGATGTGTTCCGCATAATACCCTTACTGATATCATTCGAACTCGCCACCTTTTTTTTCTTCCTTATCATTCTCTTTCTTTTCCTTCTTTATTATTTAGATAAAAACAACATATTCTTCCACCAATCAACTCCTCTGTTATATTAAAGGTATATATATTACACCATACATCATGAATAACATTCCTATCATAATTTTACAGAGGCCTAATGATAGATGGCATACATTCAAAATCGCCAACACCAAACATTATCAAAGTATCTCCGGCCCATAGAAAACGATATAAGATAACACAATGTCTTTATTTACCCCCTTTATTTTGTAGGGTTATAGAAGACTTTCAGTTTCTAGTTAGAGTTTGTTCATTGCCTTCAAAGACACAACATTCTCACAAGTGCAATTGTTTATTATCAAGTTGCTGACATTGTCTTTTATTTTGCATATAGAATGAAAAATACTACTGTGTTATTAATCTTCTTCTAAATCACCTTTGGACATCAATAAAATTCTTTAGATGAAAAGAGTAGTACCACCATCTCCATGCAAAATATATGCACTATTATCTGAGTCATTGCCACACCCTCCGCGAGAGCACGGTGTCGCGGCAACCCTCCCCATGAATGGGGAATTCATGTCAGGATTTTTTTTTTTGTTTTGTAAAAAGAGAGTCGTCACCTAGTATTATGGTTACTAGGAAACCTAACTGATCTTTTAAAGATTCTAAGGCAACAGACTGGTTGCGTAAAAACAAGGTTTTAGGACCCCTAGTATGCCCTACCTAAGGAATTTGGATGATATATATACCACAAAAAAAGATTGCATTGTATGAAAAAACTAATTTGCACAAGAGAGAAAGAGGAAAGAGAGATGAGAAAAAGATTTGTTGTTAATATCTTTGCCAATCATGCTTAACCTTGAAAGTTGCGGCAGCATCTGCAGAAATGTGGAAATATGGAAGTTGTATATAATCAAAGAGTTTCTTGACATTTGGTGATTCCAGGACATATCTGCAATCAAACCCGACAAAAGAGTGTACGAAGCATTGGCAACACACCATAAATAAATAAATTATGGAAGCTGATAGTTGAGAAAAGCAATTGCAAAACAAAAAAAAAATATAATATGAAATTGATTGTTCTAGATATTGACTTCAAATCACACTTTGACATGTTTATGTAAAGATAAATGGAGCACAATTTTTAGTATAATTAAAAGTCTAAACAGATTTTTTTAGGATTTTTAAGGAAAAGATTACGCTCACAGTCAGAGACAGTATTGATAGTCTGATATAAATTAAACCGCACAGTTGATTTGCTCACCTGGCAACAGTCTGGTGACGTATGCACTCCCTTAACATTACACCATAGTGCAAAGCCATATCTGTGTTTTCATAACTAAAGAAGCAAGATACCGTAGCTAGAAGATCCCAAGAAGTATAGTTCACATGACAACCATTTAATAAAGACCCTGTAAACAGCCATCTTCTTACATTATAAAAAATCTAAAAAAAAAACAAACACAGAACAGCTGAACGCAATTTCCAGACATCCAAGAAGAAGACAGGCATCACTTGTGAAACACATCATAATGGAATCTTGAAACAGAGAATGGATAGCCAGCCAAAATATATATATGTTATAATTAAGGTACAAAAAATTATCCACAAGATGTTAGATACGATGCAGGAAACAAAAAATTTAACCCAGTAATCATCTTGAAAATATTAGACAGCCTATTGAAAAGAATCATTATATTCAAAATCCCAGTATTCCCCAGAAATAATGGCTTACCCTGCTACCAAAATATCCAAAAGATCTTTATTTTTCCCCAGGTAGTCTGATGCAATCAACCTTGAATTAACTTGTTGCCTTTGTAGATTTGCAACAATCTGAGTGGCATCTTTCCTGGCCTGCAAAGAGAAACATGTTCATGCTAAATGACAAAGAAGAGAAACTGGCAGTTAAATGAAAATTCTTTCCGGATGGGAATTTAATCCAACAGATTCAACAGGGCAATTATAAAGTATAAATCATGTCACTAAACCGATCCAATATGAAAGAACAATGAATAAGAACAGTATCCCCTCATAAATGTGATAGCAAATTCAATACAGCAATCTACACAGCTCTCAACCACTACTCATGAGCGCTTACCTCTAAGTTCAATTGGGGAAGACAGAAGATCAAAATACGAAGTGTGTTTTTTCTGAAGAATTCCTGAGTGAATTGCGCACATGCTTCTGACACTGGTTCAGACTCGCTATTTCCATAAAGAATTGACTTTAACTCCCTCATATTTTTAGCTAACTCTGCCATCTGCATTAGAAAATACAACTGTCAAATTCAAATACCACAAATAAAATGCTTGACAGAAGCTTAAATGCCCCAGTAGTCCTACTCAAGAAAAACCTTATCAAAACATGCAACACAAGCAATAAATTATACAGCAACCGTAATGCATGTTCATCGCAATCCTACATCCACACTCACCAAAATTCAACAGCACTATTCTAATTATTCTATTGTGAACAAACTAGTTGAAACAAATCAATGGCACATATAGCACCACAGATCACACCTAATTAACAAACCTACAATCAAAGTTTCCACTTTGACTCCCTTGACAACTAAAGCTATCAAAAGCTAAAATCTTAACACTCAACCCACTGCCAGTAATATCAGACTCCTCTCGTAACACACCCAACCACATTCAAGTTAAACTTGGCCAGCAGACTGACCTCTTTGCAATCACATTAGCACTCAGCAAATTAACTATTTCTTCCTATCTATGTAAATATTCACAGCATACTCTAATCCAAACCTCAATCAGACATCAAGAATCATCCTAAAAAGGCAAGTTTTTCATGAAGATTGAACCTTTCTCATACAAAGCAAAAAAAAGTAAAGCAACCCAGATCCCAAACAATCTCAAATCAATCAAACCCCACCTAACTTAAAGATAACAACAGAAAAAGAACACAAGCACACATAAAATATATAGATATGAATAAAAAGATACTGCCAACCTTCTCTTCTCGTTTTGAATCTGATAAAGAAGTTGAACTCTGATCAGCAAAGATTAAAATATCGCGAGTCTGTCTAACTAACAGGACTCCTCGGTTTTGACTTGAAAAGTCCCTTCATCCTCTTTGAATCACCCCCTAACCGTCCCGATTTCGAACTCAACAGCCCTGAATGTCCCGATTTAGAATTAGTCAACAAATCCATAACTTCAATTTAATGATTTTGCTTTCTATCTACTAAAAGGGTTCACGGTTTACTTGATTTCAGCCACCAATTTTGCTTTTGGATGATTGGGATTTTATGGGATCTTGGTAAAAATGTGTGCTTCATTCGACGGTTATGGATTTTTGGGCTTTGCATAAACATATTGCCAGTCTCTACTGTGGCACTAACCGCTAAGTACGTAAAGTACAGACCTATGTTTTCATACACGTACATGTATTCATTTTTTTTTTTATTACTACTAACAATAAACGTTTGGATTCGTTGTTGACTCATTATGTTTTTAATAAATATAGGAAGATTGGATCCGTCTGTTAATTCTAGAGCTTTATATTCGATTTTTCTTGGAAATTATTCATTTAATTAATACTCAATTATTCATGCATGATCGATATTGTTCTTCTACTATTTCTCAAAAGTCTTAAATCAATTATATATTCTTTTATCTTTATGTGCCCGACCAATTTTTGATTAGTTGATCTAAGACATGATTAATATTGGGTAAACAAAAACAAATAAAAATTTATCCAAATAAATCAATGTAACTCAAATGGTTAATCAATAATTTCATAATCTGATTCAAATTTCTTAAAATAAAATTCAAAACAACACAGTTTGATTTTTAAAATATAATAATAATTAAAATTTAATTCCTCAGATTAACTCATTGTAAATTTTATATTTTTTTACAATAATATTATTTTATTAATTCAAATTAACTCGTAAAAAATTGAATAATAAGAAGAAGCTTAAGTTGTGAAAAATCACGAGATAAATAATAAGCTGTGAAAAATTTAATAACTGTAGCGATTTGATTGTGACATTTAAGCTAAAGTTGACTAAGTAAGAAAATTGTATTTTTTTTCAATTTATTATTGAATTGATTGACTATGAAATCCAGCTTTTGAAATGGCATGCAATGGTAGCCTCAAAGGGCACAACTGAACAAAATGATCAAAAATTGGATATGTCTATCTTATACTGATTTGCTTGTTTGCATGAAAACAATAAATTAGAAAGTGACTTTATATTTTTTTTTAATGCGAGGAAATCTCATTTTAAAAAGCGTATATTGTGAACCTGAAAATATTGTTTTTGATATTGATATTATTTTTGAAAATATTTTTTATTTTAAATATATTAAAATAATTTATTTTTTAATTTTAAAAAAATTTAACACATAAAAACAATTTAAAAATATTAATTTTTTTAATTTAAACAAATTACGGAGATATTATTGTAGGTGCATATTTAAAGCAATGTACAATAAAAAGTAGTCCAAAATTTGCTTTAAATATACATCCCAATCATGTAAAATAAATTGCTGATCAGTTTTTAATTTTGATCTGATCAAATCTTAATTTAGAAGATGATCTAAATAATAATAATAAATAAGAAAAATTATGGAAAATGAATTTATTATATTTTCGAACACGTAATTATGACTAATTAGAGATCAAGATCACCGACAAAGAAATTAAATCATAATTGTAAAAGCTCTATAAATCATATTCTTAAACTTCCATACAACTTTGAAGCAAGATGCCATGAAGATGGCTCGCCATTACAAGTTTGATGCAAGGATTTGGTGGCAAATACACACAGCTGTACAAGCATGGCTATTTAAAGACAACATTAAGCATGCTCTAGACATTTCTTATGATACAACTTTTACTAGAATTCATCACTAGCCAATCGACTTATAGTAGACAGTTGATCTACATTATTATTCAAGACACGATTTAGTTTCGTTACAAGAAGAAGCATTCATTTTGGAAACATGATGGGAGAGCACTGGCTTTGGTGTCAGGAAGACTAGGAACAACTTCGGAACTTGATTGGAGACCGCTGGCTTTGGAATCAGAAAACTTAGGAACAGCTTCGGAAGCACTGGTTTTGATATCAGAACGCTTAGGAACAACTTCAAAACGTGATGGGAGAACACTGGCTTTGGAATCAGAAAGCCTAGGAACAACTTCAGAACTTGATGGGAGAGCATTGGCTTTGGTATCAGAAAGACTAGGAACAACTTCGGAACTTGATTGGAGACCGCTGGCTTTGGAATCAGAAAACTTAGGAACAGCTTCGGAAGCACTGGTTTTGATATCAGAAAGCTTAGGAACAACTTCAAAACGTGATGGGAGAACACTGGCTTTTATATCAGAAAGCCTAGGAACAACTTCGGAACTTGATGGGAGAACACTGGCTTTGGTATCAGAAAGCTTAGGAACAGCTTCGGCAGCACTGGCTTTGATATCACAAAGCTGAGGAACAACTTCGGAACTTGATGGGAGAGCACTGGCTATGGTATCACAAAGCTGAGGAACAACTTCGGAACTTGATGAGGGAGCACTGGCTTTGATATCAGAAAGCTTAGTAACAACTTCGGACATGCTAGGCCTGAGAGTACGGGACTGGCTGATTCACTCCATGGCCAAGTGCAAAAGAGTGAGAGCCTGCTTATTATCAAACCTGGATCCTAACTTTTTGTCAACCAAATCCCGAATCTTCCCGTCTTGGTGTAAGCGACAAGCCTGAAATTGCAAAATAGGATATATATAATCCTGCAGCTTTAGAACACGAATTGTCCTGAAAGGGATATATATAATCCTGCCAAAAATCACTTACAGTATCTAAAAGGAAGTCAGCTTCCTGGTTTGGATTATATTCAGCATTACTTTTCCCACTGACTATTCCAAGCACTACAATCCCATAACTGTACACATCTGCTTTAACTGTTATGGCTTTCCCCAATGCATGCTCAGGTGCCAAATATACTCTGTAATAGTTTGAGAGATTAATCACTAGTTATAGCTAACGATAAATAAGATTAAATTGTTTTGATGATGTAATTTGCTGCTTACCGCGATCCCCTTGCTTTGATGGCTGTAAATGGATCTTCCTCGTTGTAAATTGTTGCCAACCCGAAGTCTGATAGCTTTGGGGTAAGAGTTTTATCAAGCAAAATGTTCTTGGCATTTAAATTCCCATGAACAATCTTGATCTTGATGCTCTTTTCTTCTTCTTCGTGTAGATAATTCAAACCTTTCGCTATTCCTAGGCAGATATCAAATCTAGTTGGCCAATCAAGTTCTGTCTCAGTGTTTGTATGTTTTTGTTCTATAAATTCAAGGAATATGTTAGCTTTTGTTTTTCCTGCTTGAAGAAATTTACATTGGTTAATAAACATTATTTCAATCTAGCTAGGGTAAGGTAGTGAAAATATTACCAAACAAGGCTTTATGAAGGGAGCCAGTTTCCATGTATTCATAAATTAGCAGATGCAGGTCTTTATTGGAATAGCCATCCACCAATCGAACTAGATTTTCATGACTCAAGGATTTCAGTATGTCCAAGAAATTATCACTTTTTAATTCATCTTTTTCTCGCTGTTTTGATGGCGGGGAAATCTTCCTGTCGATATCACTTTTTAATTCATCTTTTTCTCGCTTTTCTGATGGCGGGGAAATCTTCCTGTCGATATCACTTTTTAATTCATCTTTTTCTCGCTGTTCTGATGGCGGGGAAATCTTCCTCACTGATAGTTTAATCTAATGGCGCAAATTAGACTGCAAATTGAAACTCTAAATATAAGATACAGTTGTTTCATGACAACTTCAAAAATTAACTGATTAGCAGTAAATGTAACCTCGTATACTTTGCCGAAACGTCCACTACCATTCTCCATTTTGGAGCTGAAATTTTTAGTACCATCTATTATCTGTTGGAGGGTGAAAGATCTGTCCTGGACTTCTATTAATTTGTTTTTCTATTTGCAATGAAAAAACCATCAAAGAATTGAATTAACAGACACTCTACCCAATAAGAATCTTTCAAGCAGTAAAATGCAAAATGGAATTTGATTTCATATAGTCTCACCTCGCAACTCTGTATTCCAATTCAATCCCATTTGCCATACGAAAAGTGTTAACTTTCAGTAATGGATTTTCGATCTCAATTAATTTCATTCAAGGTTACAGTGCATGTATTTATAGTAATAAATACACTAAAAACTAAAAAACACACAAAACTCACCTAACAATAAATTACAAAAACAGTTATGCTAATTTACAAAGCTTAACTGTTTATATTCTAACTGTAATATTTAACACTCCCCCTCAAGTTGGAGCGTATATGTTTATTAAGCCCAACTTGTCAATTGCTCCATGAAATGTCTTTCCTGAAACCGCCTTTGTGAGTATATCTGCCAATTGATCTTCCGACCTTACAAACGGAAATTGTATAATTTTCCGATCAAGGTTTTCTTTAATAAAGTGTCGATCGACTTCGACGTGTTTGGTACGATCATGCTGTACAGGATTATGCGCAATCTCGATAGCTGACTTATTATCACAGTGCAGACCCATAGATGTCTCATACTCAATTCCCAGGTCCTGTAGTACCTGTTTAATCCATAGCAATTCACACACACCATGAGCCATACCCCGGTATTCTGCTTCTGCACTCGATCTAGCGACCACTTTCTGTTTCTTACTTCTCCAAGTTACTAGGTTACCTTCTACAAAAGTAAAGTAACCTGATGTCGATCTTCTATCTGTCTGATCTCCTGCCCAGTCTGAGTCTGTGTATCCTGTAATTTCACGAACTTCATTCTTTGAGAATAGGAGTCCTCTTCCCGGTGCACTTTTTAAATATCTTAAGATCCGATATACTGCTTCCATATGCTCCTCTCTGTTAGAGTATAGAAGAATATTCTAGAATAGTGTAATGTGTATAAATAGAGAAGTGCACACACAACAAATGTATGCAAAACAAGAATTCAATACAATGTAATTCTAAATTTCAGTTTCCCTCTCTTTTCTCTCTTCTCCCTCTTCCCTTCTCTAAACTAATTCTTCTTTCAATTCTGCAAACTCTCTCAATCCTAACATGGTATCAGAGCGTTTATGCTAACGCAAGAATTGATTCAAGCTTCCGCAATGTAATCCTTCAATGGATCATTCAAAAAAAAAAAAAACAATAAAAAAAAATCTGCAGCTGAAGATGAAGATAATCATCCAAGCCGGTGCTGCTCCTCATTTACAATATCTCTCATGATTCAAAACTGTGAGAAGACGATCTCGTTAAGCCGCAGGAGAAGTCTGGTTAGATGCATCAATATTTCGCCGCTTGCTTCAACAAGAGATTCATACCTGCCTTTTCGAAGTCATTTCTTGACCAGAACTTCATTTCGCCAGTCTCCAGCCGATTCTCTGTTTTTCCTTCAATCTCTATCTCTTATGTAGCGAAGCATGCCTCTCGTCAAGTATTTGCATGATCACCGAGAGAGTTCTATCAATCAAAACCACTCCTCTCCTTCGATTTTCCTCCGTAACCTCCATCTCCAGATCTATCAGTACCTTGATCCTAGCCGAACACGATGGAGGCACAATCAAATCACAATCAATAAGTGCAGTAGAAGCTGCTGCCAAATCTGTGGACAAACACACTTCAATTTCTTTACTATTAGCTGGTTCCGGTCCTTCTCTTCAACAAGCCGCTGCTCATGCCGCCTCCTGTCATCCCTCAATTTCTCAGATTTTGTTGGTAAGTCTAGATACATAAATCACACAGCTCAAGTTACAGAGCGTCCTGATCTTGGAAATGCACAAGTTATGAGATGCTGATATTTTGTGTTAGAGATATTTTGTGTTAGAGCCCTGGGATTCAAAAATTAAGGTCACAGATTGATCGATACAGCTTGCTCACTGGCTTGCTGAGAAGAGAATGGGTAGCAAGAAAGTGGAGCTACAACGAATCGAAAACAAGAGCAGTCGCCTAGTTACTTTCTCCAAGAGGCGAAATGGATTGTTCAAGAAAGCTCGTGAGCTCTCCGTTCTCAATTTTTTGATGCTTTGAGTGAGTGAGGAATGTGTGTCTGTTTGGAGAGAAACAGACAGAGGCCGCTGGGGCTGTGTCTAAGAGTGAGATTGTGGAAGTTGAAGGAGCGTGTTGCTGTGGTATGTTGGTGATGGTATGGAGGATGGAGAGTTCTCAGAGGCTCGTGAGGATCTTGCTGCCCTGGAGAAGAGATGAGGCTGCGGCGTGGCTGCGAGAAGATTTGTTGAAAACCTAGATTTTATGTCTGTGTGCTGTGTCGTTTTGTGCGTGTTTTGGTGCCGTTTTGTGTGTGTTTTGGTGCCGTTTTGTGTGTGTTTTGTGTGCTTTATGTTGTGGTGTGCCGTTTTATGCCTAACCTTCCACCGTTTTGCAAAAATTAAGAAAAAAAACTTAATCCAATGAAGAAGAAGAAGAAGAAGAAGAAGAAAATGAATTCTTACACAGATTAAGAAATTCATCGGCAAAAACTTCAGAAAAGCTGAAGAAAAACTTCAGAAAAACTGAAGTAGATTCAAAGTCTCACAGAGACAAACTGATATTCCGGTCAAGAAATAGACCGAAGAAATTCCTTCTCTTCTCTCATTTACATACTGTTTGTCAAAAGAATTAAGTACTCTTGTATTTCATTTTCATTGTTGCAATCTCATGCTTGGTTTATCAAAGCATGAGATTGAGGGGGGATGTTAGAGTATAGAAGAATATTCTAGAATAGTGTAATGTGTATAAATAGAGAAGTGCACACACAACAAATGTATGCAAAACAAGAATTCAATACAATGTAATTCTAAATTTCAGTTTCCCTCTCTTTTCTCTCTTCTCCCTCTTCCCTTCTCTAAACTAATTCTTCTTTCAATTCTGCAAACTCTCTCAATCCTAACACTCTCCTGGTGAATGCATGAACTGACTTACCACACTGACTGCATAGGCTATGTCTGGCCGTGTATGTGATAAATATATCAGTTTCCCGACTAATCATTGGTAACGTCCTTTGTCAGCTGGCGTCTGATCTTCTGCTAGTCCCAGTTTATGATTCATTTCCATAGGTGTATCTACCGGTTTGCATGCAAGCATTCCAGTTTCTGCCAACAAATCCAACACATATTTTCGTTGTGAAAGACATATCCCTGTTTTTGACCTCGAGACTTCAATCCCTAAGAAGTACTTCAGTTGTCCGAGATCTTTCATTTCGAATTTCGATGCCAGAAACTGTTGTAGAGCCGTTCTTTCTTCTGGATCATCTCCTGTTAAGACCATATCATCCACATATACTATTAGAGCCGTTACCTTCCCTCCTTTGTGCTTTATAAACAAAGTATGATCTGAATTACTTTGCTTATAGCCAAACTCTTTCATCGTGGATGAGAATCTTCCGAACCATGCCCGGGGTGACTGTTTTAACCCATATAAAGCCTTCTTTAATTTGCACACTTTCGTTTCTCGTGAGCACCTGGTTTTCACTCCGGGTGGCAATTCCATATAAACTTCTTCAAGATCTCCATTCAGGAAGGCATTCTTGACATCAAATTGTTGTAAGGCCCAGTCTCGATTCACTGCTATCGATATGAGAATCCGAATTGTGTTTATCTTTGCAACCGGGGCAAAAGTTTCTTGGTAGTCCACCCTATACTTCTGCGTATATCCCTTTGCTACCAACCTTGCTTTGTATCTATCAATGCTCCCATCTGCTTTCAACTTCACTGTGAACACCCATTTACACCCAACTTTCTTCTTTCCTGTTGGTAGTTGACATAACTCCCACGTGTTATTCTTCTGCAAAGCCTCCATTTCCTCATTCATTGCCTTGGTCCACTTTGGGTCTGCTAATGCATCCTATACATTACTAGGAATAGACACATTGAATAATTGATTAACAGTAAATGCATATGATTCCGATAATCTATGGGTAGAAATATAGTTGCTGATGGGGTATTTAGTTTTGTGTTTTGGATCAGGTTCATACTGTTTCTTTGGGACTCCCCGGTTTAGTCTTTGTGGGTATCTATGGGTCTCATTATTTTCTAAGACAGGAATTTCTTTTATATCAATTGGGATAGGATTTAGGGTTACCTGAGGTGACTGAGGAGAGACATTCTCGGTTGATTCTTCGATTAATGGTGTAGGCGTTGGTAATTCAAGAGACATAGGGGGGTCGTTACTGAGATCATTCTGGTCTGTGCAACCTTCCTGGTTATCATCCCAGCTTGGTCTCATTTCCTCTAATTCAAATATATCTTCATTCTCTTCATTGTTACTCTCCCCCTGAAGAGAAGAACTAGGAACTCCCCCTGAATAATAGGGTTCAGATTCGCGAAATGATGCATCCAAGGTCACATGTGGCTTTCGATGATGAGGATCGTAGCACCGATATCCTTTTTGAAATGCCGAGTAACCTACAAACACACACCGTTTGGCACACGGATTGAGTTTGCTTCGTAGAACCTTAGGGATGTGGACATATACCGTACAACCAAATACTCGAGGCTCCAAATTGGGAAGGTGATGAACCGAGAGAAGAGATTCCATTTTCTATTGAGGAGACTGAAATTCAATTGCACTGGATGGTGTTCGATTTATTCAATACGCAGCGGATTTGACTGCCTCACCCCAATAATATTTTGGCAGATTCATGCCAAATAGCGAGGCCCGAACTATTTCCATAATTTGCCTGTTCTTTCTTTCGGCTAATCCATTCTGCTGTGGAGTATATGTGCAGGATGTCTGATGTCGAATTCCGTGACGTTGTAAGAAGTTACCTAGCACTTGATCCATAAATTCCGTACCATTATCTGACTGAAGTGTACGAATCTGTCGTTGGTATTGGGTCAGCACCATTTTCTGAAATTCCTGAAATGCTGTACTTACTTCACTTTTATTTCGGAGGAGAGATATCCAGGTCATCCGAGTACACTCATCAATAAAGGTAACAAAGTACCGTGCATTAGAAAAAGGATGAGACCTTTGCAGGACCCCAAACATCAGAGTGAATAACTGCAAATGGTTCTACACTTTTATTCAAACTTGGCAAATAGGAAATACGGTGACTTTTCGCCAATTCACAGATGTCACACTTAAAATCCAAAATACTTAACCTTGAAAATAGATGCGGTTGTAGCTTCTTCAGGTACCCAAATGAAAGATGTCCGAGTCGTCGATGCCATAACCAAACAAGAGCCTGAGCTTGATCCATACTTCTGGTTTGATGTGCATGACCTAGCTTTAACCCCCCTTGTTCCGTTAATTCCAAGTAATACAGGTTGCCCCGTCTAACACCATAACCAAGAATCTTCCGGGTTAGAATGTCCTGAAAAACACAGAATGGAGGCCAAAACGTGACCGTGCACTCAAGGGTAGTCATGATTTGACTAACCGAGAGGAGATTAGACGCAAGAGATGGAACAATAAGAACAGTATCTAGTGTAATAGTATCAGTTAAAACAAGAGATCCTTCCCCCGTAATAGGGGAGGTACTACCATTAGCAGTGTATATATATGTCCGGAAAGAGGGTTTATGACATATTAAATTATCGGAATCTCTAGTCATATGATGAGATGCACCTGTATCAATAATCCAAGTACTATTCTTTGTAATAACAGAGTGTGCAAATTCGTTTTCGATGATACCTGGATGGGCCACATTCGCTGTGGGCTGTGCCAGATCTGCTTCCGTCAGATAAACCAGAGGTTTTCGGAATTTTTTCCGAGGTTTTTTCGTAAAGTCCCACCAGTCCGAGTAGCCAATAATTTCATAACACCTTTGTTTTGAGTGCCCTATTTCTCCGCAGTTAGAACACATCAACCCACCCGTATTTTTGTATTTTCGGTCAGCCCCACTTTGGTCAATTCCACTGTTTCGGTCAACCTCACTATTTCGGTCAGCCCAATTTTTCCGGTCAGCACTATTTCGGGCAGCCCTATAAAAGGCTTGCCCTAATTCTTTTTCTTTCCTTTCCCTTCCCCACGCCGTCGCCCCCTGTCCCTTGCCTCTCCCTTGCTCCCCCGATCGATGGTGCCCTGCCATCATCACCGTATATTCAGGGACCATCGGAGGGCCTCCGCCGTGACTGCCTGTCATCACTTGTTTTTGGGAGAACACGTGACGGACGGCAGCATATGCATCTTCGAGAGTCAGTTTAGGATTTTTCCTTAAAATCTCCTCTCGGATCTGTTCGAAGGATGAGTCATCTTGATGAACCACCACTTGTGGTGACGGTTGGAGGTAAGTGTTGGAGTAATTTCCATTCTGAGTTTGTATTGTGTGGGATGGAGTTGTTGATTGAGTGTTTAATGTCTGTGGTTGTTGGTTTTTCGGAGATGAAGAAGTTCAAATGGTTTGTTGGGGTTTTTTTTCTGGGTTTGTGGGTCTCGGTTTTCTGAGAAGTTTGGTTTGAATTTGTGGTTGTTCGTGGATGGAAAGTTGGGTTGTTTGGTTACTGGGGAAAATTGTGGGTGTTTGGTTGCTGGGAAAATCTGGGTTTCTGGGGAAAATATGGGTGTTTGGTTGCTGGGAAAATCTAGGTTTCTGGGGAAAATATGGGTGTTTGGTTTCTGAGAAAAAAAATTATGGGGAAAAAAAAAAACTTCAGGTTAATTCGAAAGAAAAAAAATACGAATTCGGATTTGGTGATGGATTGGAGATGGATTTCTGGGTTGTTTTTCCTTTTCGATGAATACGCAGTGAGCTTCGATTTGAACAGTAGTGGTTCGTGTGAACAGATATCACGAGCACTCGTAGCCTTCGAAAAAAAAATTCGATTTGAAAACAAACTTTAAATTTACTCTGATACCATGTTAACTTTCAGTAATGGATTTTCGATCTCAATTAATTTCATTCAAGGTTACAGTGCATGTATTTATAGTAATAAATACACTAAAAACTAAAAAACACACAAAACTCTCCTAACAATAAATTACAAAAACAGTTATGCTAATTTACAAAGCTTTAACAAAAAGATATAGAATTAACGGAGCAAATGCACAACCTATGGTGATCCCGGCTATTTGAGAAGCAGAAAGCTTCCCATTCCCATCATCAACATCGAAGTCTGTATATATCAGAAATCAAAAGGTAATTTCTTTTTTTTTTCAGATGTGAAGGGATAAAACATATTCGAGCTTGAAAAAAATTAAGAGAAATGTGCTTTTCCTTACTTGGAGTTACAGAGATGGCAGATACAAGAGGTCCATTCAGACTCCTTAGAGATCCTTTGCCGGCCCAGAAAAAATGAATTTCCAAGGGATTGTCGTCATCAACTATCGCAGTGAAATTTGCTTTCCATTCTACATTTGGACCTTTGGCCATCTCTATTATGTTGAGATCCTTCAATTTTCTCTCACCCTGAAATGAGAATGAGTACCATACATGATGGAAATTGCTAGTACAATTAAGCTGTTGTTCGGAATAATCACCTGAATATATACATCGAAAATACGAGTCCCTAAGCTGCTATAGTATTCATCCCGATTATAAATAGTTTCAGCAAAGTGAAGTTCCACTGTGTAAATTCCTTTGAGCAGACAGAACCCGTAGTATTTCAAAGACACAGGGCAAAACCGAGCTGTTCTATATAAAACAGAAACTCCACTGGTCATGTTTTTGACGAACTCGCTTGAATTTCTATTTGTGGAGATGAAGTCTCCAGAACAAGAATATGCCCACGTTCCTGGAACGCTGAAAAAACTCTCTGTAGAAATATCTTCATCATATGGATTCCCTTCAGCGTTAATACGCGCGCCGCCGCAGTTTATGAACAAGGAATGATCTGCAAAACATTATTCCCATTAGAAACTGAAGGACTCAGATTCTATAATCTTAATTTAAATTTCATGAATAGAAGTTTAAAACATACGTTGTGATGTACATTTCTTACTCAATGCAAGGATAGAATGCCTATAAAGAACAACAAACATGCTTGTGAGAAAATTAAAACTCATCAGTAATCTTCTAGAAGATTAAAATTCATCAGAGTACAAACAGGTCCAAAGGATATAATAGGAATACACACTCATAAGTTGAAGTTTTAGAATGAAGGAGAGATTCAAAGGAAAAACCAAAATCACAGCACTTACATATTTGGCTTTCCAGGGTCCAGGGTCTTGACTTCTGTTGAATCATGGTGTGCTGGATCTGTAATGTCATCTTTGATGAAATCTGCAAAGTTATTATAAGACAAATCCCTGCAACATAATAGTTTTCGTAAGAGAATGTATTTTCTTTTCGCTTTGTTGGATGAAGATTATTCAATAACCGACTGTAAATGTAAAATAGATGCATCGTCCCAAACTTGAAGGTTATGGAAACTTACGCTTTATCTGTCTTCAGAATCCAAGGAGGAATTGACCCATTAAGCTTATTGTTCGTGAGTGACCTGTTAAAAAGAAAATTATCCATACTCTTAATGGATTCTGAGAAACAACTTATGATGAGTTGAAGAAATTAATTCACATACAGTCTATCCAAAGATGCCTTCTGCAAAGATTGTGGGATCGAACCGCTCAAGTCGTTAAAGCTCAAGTCACTGCACCAAGTACATCAAGGCTGATATAACAAAAACTGTATAAAAAAATAAAAAATAGCAATTGAATACATCATAAACAAAAATGAACTTACAGGTAATATAATGATTTCCAATTATTACCAATGTAGTCAGGGATTCCACCAGTAAGTGAACAATTCCTCAGTACCCTGTAAAAACCATTTAATAAGTTTGTAATTTTGGATTTATCTGCTGATTGTGATATCTGACAGCAAAATAATTTATTTATCAATCCCTTAATTAAAATTATTATTAGCAACATGGAACAAATCACTCACAGGTAATTTATGCTTGTCAGATTTCCAATTTCTGGGAAACGGAAACTAGTGTTTTTAAGATCACTGACCGTCCTGAAAAATAAAATAAAAATTCTTAGAAACATTGAGTAAAGAAACATTGAGTAAAGAAAAAATCTTTATTTGATGTGGGAAATAAAGATAAGTCGAAGACAAAGCATTTACAATTCATCAAGACCGGACAGATTGAAAATCCTTGGAGGCAGCTCCCCTTCGAAATCATTTCCCATGAGGTACCTGTGATCAGTATACTCAATAGTTTTTTAAAAATATCTGGATATTAGCACATCAAAATAATTTAAAAACACTAATCAAATTAATTTAAAACACAAAATAAAAAATAAAAAATACTTGTAAAAGAATTTTTGACACGCATTCCATTGCCTAGCAGACACCAAATGTGTCATATAATTAGTTTTATATTTCATGGAATCACATATTTTTTTAGAAATAAAATAAAATCCGTGTTAAAGTTTTTCCTACAAAAAGTAATTTAAAAAAAAAATTAATGGTACGTACGAAGCACCCTTTCGATTTTCTATATATGAGCTTGATTAACAGTTAAATTTCTGAGGAGAAAAAATGCAGGGAACTTACAGGTGACTGAGATTGGTGAAATTTGCAATGAACGATGGTATCTCACCACTCAACTTGTTCCCAGAAACAGCACTGCGAAGACCAGTAACGTTTCTATTAAGCAAAATGAACCACGGAGAACAATGAGGCTAAGACATAACATTAACAGATGCACTTACAAGCGATGCAGAGATTTAAGTTTGACAAAACTTTGTGGCAAAGTTCCAGTCAACTTGTTGGAATGCAAAGATCTGTAACAAAACAAAAACTCCTGAGTTTTTTATATATCAAAGGATAAGTTGTTGTCTCTAGCAGCTTACAGTTGTTCAAGCTTGCTCAAATTTCCAAGTTCTTGCGGAAGATAACCAGAGAGTCGATTCTCGCTCAAAGCCCTAATTAAATCAAGAAAATTAAGGGATCAATACCGAGCTAAAATGGAATAATACTTCAAATAAATTAAATGGAATCTGGCAGATTGAGGTAAGAATATTTACAGTATATTGAGATTTAAGAGGTTTCCCAATTCTTTAGGAATTCGACCAGATAACATATTATAACTCAAGAACCTGCGAGCATAATTATTTTTTCCAAGGATTGCAAGATCATTAGAATATATTCCAGTAGCTAAAAGCATCGACATTGATACGTGAGTAACGAAGAGACGATGATGGTTGTTTTACTTACAGAGTGGTAAGGTTCATCAACTTCCCTAAAGATGGAGGTATGGAATCATTAAGGAAGTTCGCTTGCAGATCACTTTGGTCAGTAAACAGGACAGTTACCATTTAGTCCAATATTATTATATATTATCGTACAGAACGGTTAAAGAGACCAACAAAATAAAAAGGGTAATACAGCTTACAGTGTTTCCAGAGCCTCCAGATTCCCTAATGTTGGAGGTATTTGCCCAGATAATCGATTAAATCCAAGTAGTCTGATAATTATCAGATAAGTTTGTGACTATCACAAGAGCGTAAAATACAAAAATAAAAAAAAATAGAAACGATCAAGCTGGATCACTCACAGAGTTTTTAGCCGAGTCAACTTCCCCAAGGACTCTGGAATGGTACCATGAAGTTGGTTGTTGGACAGATCACTGTTCAGGTAATTAAGTCCATCAAATAATTACGTTGCTGAAGAGCACAACTGATTAAGGTGTCATATTTCAACCCTCAGAGGGAGAAAAATTTATGAACTTGGATAATAAAAATCTCTAATTTCATCTCAAATCAGTTAATTAAATCGATCATGTGGGATTGACTTGGATAGCTAGTTTTACTATTGATTGATGTTGTTAAGGAACCATCTCATCTAAAAGCTCAAACTGATAGGTAAGGTACCAGAATATGATTTATATTATTCTCTAACACACCCTCTCAAGTGAAAGCTCTTGAGGCTTGAAACTTGCACAAACTCATTACCTTGTGCTTGATTTTTATCAAATAGAATGGGAATTGTGAGATTGAACTCGTGATCATTGGGTCAACAATGTTCTGATACCATGTTAAGGAACCATCTCATCTAAAAGCTCAAGCTGATAGAAAAGGTCCTAAAATATGATTTATATTATTCTCTAACAGATGTAAAACCAGACTCTTAAAACAATTTGATAGAGTTTTTTCTAGGATCTTAAAACAATATTTTAAAAATCATATATCAAACGAGAGATAACAACAAACAAATTTATGGCAATTAATCTCACACGTCAACTTCTTAGATGTGATACACGAAGAGAGAACATGGTAAATCTTCCCCAAAACTACTAGCAATCCCCTAAAGCTATCAAAATAAGACGAGAAAAGCATGCGAGAAACACACCTATTATAGAGTTTTAAGTGCTAAGTAAAATGAGTGTAATAACTTGTATATTTTTCATTAACATGTGCAGGTATAAATACAAGATGAAGAGCTTGAGTCAAGCCTTAGTTTTAGCTATTCTATAACTGTCTACAAGATTAGCTATACATAATTCAAATATTCAAATTACAT
This sequence comes from Salix suchowensis, assembly GCA_029030765.1. Lineage (NCBI taxonomy): Eukaryota > Viridiplantae > Streptophyta > Magnoliopsida > Malpighiales > Salicaceae > Salix > Salix suchowensis. The sequence goes on from CM054995.1 coordinate 27,996,753, forward strand.
AAAGACTTGATCTGAATGAAGATTTTACGGAGAGGATGAAGCTAAGTGAGTGATCTGTGGAGATTTGATCTCTTTCCTTATATGCCCCCGCAAGATGGAGGTACCATCAGTAACACCAATCTTGGACCTTAACAGTTGAAAACGGTGGCGTGCTAGTGGCTTGGTGAGTAAGTCTGCCAGCTGGTCTAGGGTGTGTACATGGTGTACTGTAATGCGACCTTTTTGGACAAGATCACGAACGAATAGAAGATCGATATCTATGTGTTTCATTCGAGTGTGCTGGACTGGATTTAGACTGAAATGTGTTGCACCAATGTTGTCGCAAAAGACTTGAGGAGAATTTTGAAGTGATAGACCAAGCTCTGTGAGTAGAGAGTGAAGCCACACGGTCTCAGAGGTGGCAGCTGCTAACGCCCGAAATTCAGCTTCAGTGGAAGAGCGGGAGACGACTCTTTGCTTCCGTGCGAGACCATGAAATAGGATTGGAACCGAGAAATGTAATGTAGGCAGTGGTGGAGATCCTTGTGTCAGTGTTGGTGGCCCAGTCTGCATCAACAAATGTTCGAAGTAGGAAGGGACTTTGCTTATTGATTAGTGTCCCATGGAACATTGTGTGCTTGAGGTATCGGAGAATACGCTTTGCTTTGCAGTCCCAATGACACACGGTGGGTTTGTGCATAAATTGGGATAGGCGATTTACGGCAAATGCAATGTCGGGTCTTGTTAGACCAAGATATTGCGAGCCCCCTATAACTCGTCCGTAGTCCGTGCTATTTGCGGAGTCTTGAGCCATCGGTGAGAGTGAGAGGTGTCTTTGGTAGACATTGGAGTGTGAATGTCTTTTGCCAAGTCCATGGAGTGTTTGGCAAGAAGATCTCTTATATATTTGTGTTGAGAAAGGAAGAGTCCTTTTGCCGTGGGAATGACTTCAATTCCAAGGAAGAAGTGAAGATTTCCCAAGTCCTTGGCGAGAATGTATTCTTGAGCTTGTTAATGATGTCGACGACAAAGTTGGATGTGTTGCTCGTTATAACAATGTCATCTACGTACACAAGACAATAGCATAAAACATTGTTAGAGGAGTATATAAATAAGGATGTGTCAGTGGGCTGATGAGACAAATCCAAATTGCAAGAGAGCATCCCGTAGAGACCTTATACCAACGGGCGTGGTGCTTGTTTCAGACCAGTAAATGCTCTTCTTGAGTTTACGGACATGATCGAGGTTTGGATTTGTCAATGAAACACGGAGGTTGATGCATGAACACAGTCTCTTCAAGGTTGCCGTGAAGGAATGCATTGTTTATGTCTTACGCTAGAAGGGTCCCAGACCTTGCATGACAGACAATGGAGAGTATCGACCAAATGGTGGGCTGGCTTTACAAGCTGGGCTGAATGTTTGAGAGTAATCAAGGCACTGGTCTTTGATGGAAGCCCTTAGCCACAAGACGGGCTTTGTATCTGCTGATAGTGCCATCGGGATTTCTTTTTGTGCGAAAGACAAACTTGCAACCTACAAGGTTCTGACAGTGTGTGGGTGGAACAAGTTCCCATGTGGCATGGTTAAGAAGTGCTGTGATCTCCTCTGCCATTGCATTTCTCCATAATGGCTGCTTAAGTGCTTCACTTACACAAGATGGTTCAATTGACTCAGGTAAAGGATGTGTGACAGTGGTGTGAAGTTGTTTAGGACAGAATATATTGTTCATAGATCTAGTTGTCATGTTATGATTTCTGTGAGAAACAACAGTAGGTGGAAGTGTTACCTGAGCTGTGGGGATGGTTGTGGATGTTTCTGGATCAGAGGCAGGGAGAGAGAGTTCTTCTTGCGGGGCCATGGAAATCGGTTCTGAGGCGGGAATTGCTTTGGGAATGACGGCCAAGGGTGGTGCGGGGAGCGGAGTTGCACTTGGGTGGTGCTAGATGTAGTAGTGGAGCGAGATGAAGTGGAAATAGCGAGGCACGAGTGGGTCTAATGTGAGCTGGCCCAGGGAACACTTTGTAGTGGATATGTATTTTCATCAAATGTAACGTGCCTTGAGACATAAAGGCGCTGAGTTGGTATGTGAAAACACAGGGTATGCATTACGAGTAGTGGAGTAGCCAAGGAAGACACACGGAACCGATTTGGAGTTGAAGTTTGTTGGTGGTATAAGGTTTAAGCCATGGAAAACATAGACACCCAAATGATCTTAGTTTGAGATAATTGGGTTGTTCTTTGAACAGGGGTTTGAAAGGGAGAATTGTGATGAAGGATGGGTGAAGGCGGCAGATTTATTAGATAAGTGGCAGCGACAAAAGCATATGACCAGTATTGAAGGGGAAGATGAGCATGGGTCGAGAAGTGTTTGGCCTGTTTCCACTATGTGTCCGTGGCGACGCTCCGAAACTCCATTTTGTTCGGGAGTGTGTGGGGGCTGTGGTGAAATGGCTGATTCCATGAAGGGTGAGGAATGGTTGAAGGGCAACAAATTCGCCTCCATTGTCCGAATAGAGTCCTTTGATGTTGGTGTTAAATCGAGTGGTGATCATTTTATGAAATTGAGGGAAAAATGATCTTGACTTCGATTTGGTACGAAGTGGAAAGAACCATACATATTTGGTGAAGTGATCAATGAAGATCACATAGTATTTATGCCCTTGAATACTTGGTTTGTGGTGATGGACCCCAAACATCGGTGTATATTAGATCAAATGGAGCAGAACTATTTAAGCCATGTTTGTGGAAAGGTAACCGATGAGATTTATTGATTGAGCATGAATCACAATTATGAGAAATTGAAGAATTGCTAGAAATTGGCGAGGGAAAAGGAAGTGATCATTACGGCAACGACTTTGGGAGATGGATGGCCTAGGCGTTGATGCCGACCATTGATTGAAGTTCGTTCATGAACCATGGCAATGGGGATGGGAGGAACTGATTTTGGGCGGGGGGTAAACACCATCTTCACATGGCCCTTGAAGAAGAGTCTCTCTCGTCCTCCGATCCTTGACAAAAAAAAACAAGAAGGGTGAAGCTCAAGGAACACGTTATTGTGCTTGGTGAAGTGATGAGCCGAAATCAAATTCGATTAATGGATTGAACACAAAGGGTGTCTTGTAGTTTGAATGAACGTTTAGGAAAAGGGAGAGTGAGAGAACCTGAGTGAGTTATTGTCAAACCTGTACCATCTCCAATGAGCACCTCATCGGTGCCATCATATTCAGAGTGTAGTTGCAGATTTGAGACTTTGGAGGTGATGTTGTGGGAGGCTGCTGAGTCAATGAGCCAGTGCTTGTCTGGACTAGGAGCAGCTGTAGTGCAATTTGCGGTGGCCTTTCTTGTGTGTAGCTGTGGGCAGTATTTTGCCACATGGCCAAGTTGATCACAGTATTGACATTTTGGATTGTATTTTGGTTGTCTTACATAGCGTGGCTGATATTTGTTGTCATACCGTGGAGAGGTTGCATGTTGAGAGGACCATGGTTTCTTTGAAAAACGTGGATCCTTTCGTTGGGTGTTATGAGCCGTGACAACCAGTGAAGGAGAGTGGGAGTCCATTCTTTTGAGGTAAGCTTCATGACCAACCAGAAGGTCATGAAGTTCTTCAAATGACAGGGAGGATTCACGTGTGCGAATTGGAGCCATCATCTCTCTGTATTCAGGGCCTAAGCCATTGAGTACATATAGAGTAATGTCATCTGCAGAGAGTGGGTTATCAATGAGTGCTAGCTCATCAGCAATTGATTTCACAGAGTAGAGAAAATCAGTGACAGTCAGTGTGCCACGTTGAATAAGAGTAAGATCCTCTTTGAGTTGCATAACTCGAGTTCTAGAACGACCGGCATAAAGCTTGGTCGGTTTGTTCCAGTGCTTGAGAGGAAGTTTTAGATGTCTGCTATGAATGGTATGACAGCATCAGACACTGAGGTAAGAATTGCATTCAAGATTAATTTATCTTGTCGAAACCAATGAATATAGGCAGCAGTAGGTGCTGCATCAGGGCTGTCAATTGATGGACATGAAAGTGTACCATCTACATAACCATAGAGGTTGTAGCCGAGAAGAAGGGATTCAAACTGGGCATGCCAGGAAGGGAAGTTGGTTGGTGTGAGACGGATGGTAATTTGCTGAGTGGCATTAATGGAAACAGGTGGTGGGTTAGCAACTGGTGTTGTAGTTGCAGCGGAAGAGTTGTTTGAGGAAGCCATCACAAGTGCAAGAGTCAAAAAAAAAAAAAAATTAAGGAAAAGGAAACTCGTTAGAGCAGGGAAGGCTCTGATACCATATAGAGTTTTAAGTGCTAAGTAAAATGAGTGTAATAACTTGTATATTTTTCATTAACATGTGCAGGTATAAATACAAGATGAAGAGCTTGAGTCAAGCCTTAGTTTTAGCTATTCTATAACTGTCTACAAGATTAGCTGTACATAATTCAAATATTCAAATTACATAAAGACTTGATCTGAATGAAGATTTTACGGAGAGGATGAAGCTAAGTGAGTGATCTGTGGAGATTTGATCTCTTTCCTTATACCTATGTCGCTGTTAGACTTAAAAATAATAATTTATTTGTGATGTATTTCTTAACAAAATATATTTTGATAAGCTATCTTAACCACTTCCCGAGAAGAGTTATTATAGGATGTCGTCGGCTTACAAAACTAGAAGTTGCAAACCATTTTGTGGCAATATTACCTGCTTTCAGACTTTCAAGTGTTACTTAACATATATAAAACCATTTTAAGCAACATTAAAACAATTTACAATACACAGTAAAACGGTGGTTTTAGAACAACAACACAGCAGCATATACCTACATTTTGGTCAGGTGGGTGAGCTCACTTAAACGCTCATCGATTTGTCCATGTAATGGCAAGCGGTGTGTAACTCTGCCAGCGAAAAATTAACTCAGTGAAATTCGGAATCATTTATGACCCAAGTGATATATATTTCAGGAAAATATTTACAGAGAAGTGATGCGGCAACTGTTGGTAGTGCTTTCATTGCAGGCGCCACATTCAAAGGAAATACTTTTATCATCGGACGGTGAGCAGTATTTATGTGAAACTACTGGTTTTGGGAGCCCCAAGCTGACGATGATTTTTTCAAGAGCATCCACTGCATGGAAGATATTTTACCAAATAATTAATTCATCGTCTAATTTGCTGAATACATAAAAATATGCTTGCAAAGACAAATTGTTTATTCGAAAGTTATTACATGAACTAGTTGTTAATATTTTTCTTAACCAAAATATTTGGTACTAGGAGTGTTCACGGTCGGATTTAGTTCTGTTCGGGCAAAAAAACCCAACCAAACTATATTTGGCACTAGGAGTATATTTTTAAATGTACGTTGTTCGTCCATCTTTCTTTGTAAAGATAAAAGTAAATATACTAAAATAAGAAAATAAAAGATTTATATACTCTGTTAAAGTATAATGAACTGCTCATGCGCGAATAGATGATGTGTCAACATGCATTTAATAGAATTTCTCAAATTAAAACACCAAAAATATCATTAACTCTTTGGAGCCAGACAGTATTACTCACCTTCAGCACAAGGTAACCCTTCATCTGTGTAAGGATTTTCTGGAGAACAAGGTGACCCAGAGCCATGTTGACAAAGAAGAAGGAGAAGAGGAACGGAGAGAAAGAAAGGAACAGCCATTTTTTTTGTTTTTTGTTTCTCAGTTAATCTACAATATGGGAGGTGTTGGCATATTATAGGCAGAAAAATTTATAAAAGACAAATGCAAGGCTGCTTTTGAACTTTCCTGGCCTTTAAAAATTTTTGTCATAGAAATTACATAATTTTGCAGTCATTTAACAACCACAGATGTTTACAGCTTTTGAATGCAAGGCTGCTTTTGAACTTTCCTGGCCTTCAACAACCACAGGTGTTTATGACGTCTAATGTTTATGACGTCTGATGTTTATGTAATCAAGATATTACATAATTGTATATTAAAAAAATATCAAGAAATATTAATTATATATTGATCCGACTATTAAATTGATATATCGTTATGTTGATTTGTGAACTGTGTGTGAGAAAGCATTCCACTTTATTTTCAACCAAGTGTATTTACATATATATATATATATATACATATATTATTTGAGTATATGTAATTTTAATTTTTCATTTGGATGCTTGTATTTGAATTCTGAGAAACCTAGTATTACTACTCTCAGTATTCAATTCTACAATCAAATTTCAATCAAAATAATTAAAGACACCCTTAGAAAGTCTTGGTTGTTCGACGTTCTAACCCAATTCTTGAGCCCATTTTGAAGTATTTTTGGTTAAAATATTGAAAAAATAAAAACCAAAAAACATGTTCTTGCTATATTTGCGTCACTTTCAACGTATTTAAAAATTAGAAAATTGTCTTTCAACGAGTTCACTTGTTAATGCATTTTATCTTTCAGCCCGTACATTCCTACAATTTGTCCAAATCAGAGCATATTAAAGAATCATCTCATCTAAAAGTTTAAGCTGTTAAGTGAGGTTTCAGAATGTGATTTATATTATCCTCTAACACACCTTATTAATTGAAAGCTCTTTGAACTTGAAACTTGCACAGACCCACGCTACCTTGTGCTTGATTTTTATCAAATAGAATAGGGGTAGTGAGATTGAACTCGTGCTTGCTAGGTCAACAAGGCTCTGATACCATGTCAAGGAACCATCTCACTTTAAAGCTTAAGTTGATAGGTGAGGCCCCGAAATATCATTTATATTATTCTCTAACACACACCCTCAAATGAAAGCTCTTTGAGCTTGAAACTTGTATAGGACCACACTATCTTGTCCTTAATTTTTATCAAATAGAATGGGGGTAGTGAGATTCGAAAAAACTCTGATATATTATGACTGCTAGGTCAACAAAACTCTGATACCATGTTAAGGAACCATCTCACCTAAAAGTTTAAGTTGTTAGGTGAGGCCCCCCAGAATATAATTTATATTATTCTCTAACAGATCATTCATAAATGGAAAGTGTGTAGATGTCAACATGTCATAATCGTTTGTGACAAAAAAAAAAAAAAAGAAAAACATACCCTAATTGTTAGCAAAACTAAAAATATTACTATTAGGAAACTAATGCTTATGATTCTCCAAAGATAATGGTTTTGTGTCACTATAGAATCTTAGTAGATCATCCTTTCCCCTTGTTTTTTGAGAGAAACTATAGTTGTTAAAATCAGCACCCGAATGGTCGAATCATATAAAAATTAAGCACCTACACGTCCTTGATAGAATGATATTCTTGGATCTCTGCCTTCAGTCGTGATCGCATGAATCATGTTATGGTATTTCTTACAAACAACAAAACATCGACAACTTCTTTCCCTTTTTTTATAAAAAAAATGAAGATAGCATGCTTACTTGGCAAGGTTGGTAATGTTTAATCGTAGATGATTCTTTAGGGGACTTGATCTATTGCTTTTCCTTGGTCTTAGCGACCTCGGGACAAATAGTTTCCTTGTAGCACTTTGAAGAGCCCGACACTACATGCATGCAATTTTTGATTAGTTCCTGAAGAAAACCATTCGGGTCTAATCTATATCATAACATAGTCTCCCACATTAAATTCATTATGTCGTTTATGTACATCAGCTTAAAGTTTACAATGCACATTACTTGCTTGAATATGTTTAGTGATCTCAATATACAAATGCTGGATTCTAGGTGCAAAAGACTCTGTTGACTCAGACACTCTAGCATAAAGAAACATGGGAAGGTCTAAAGGTTTCCTAAGCTTGTAACCATGTACAACTTTAAAGGGACCTATTGACCTATTAATAGAGCTATTATAGGCAAAGTGGGTTGTAGGAAGAATTAGATCCAATTCCTATTATGATCATTCACCAGACACCTCCAAACATTGCCTAAACTCCTATTAACCACCTTAGTTTGATCATCAATTTTTGGGTGGTAAGTATTATAAAACTTAAATTTGGTTCACATCATGTGCCAAAGGGTTTTCTTTATCTGAGACTATGGTTTGGGGAAGACCGTACAACCTGACAATCTCGTTAAATAGAGTTTCGCAACTCTAGAAGCATCTGTGGTCTTAGTATAAGGAATAAAATGAGCCATCTTAGAGAAGTAGTCAATAACCACCAAAATAGGATCATGTTTCTTTGCACTATGTGGAAGTCCAAGCACAAAATCCATGCTTACATCTTGCCAAGGGAAAGTTGTTTTTTATGTTTAACTAGTTTGCAAGTTAAGCATTGACCTACCAATTTAGCGACATCTCTTTTCAAACTAGACAAAAAAAAAACTGATGTTCCACCTCTTCGATGTTTTTATTCCCTCCAAAATGTCTTGAGAGACCTCCATCATGAATCTCCCATATAAAAAATTTATGCACGGATGTTTTCGGGATACAAAGCTTATTATCCCTAAATAAATATTCATCTTGGAGGTGATAACCATTTATAACATTGTGATTCTAAACCTTCAATGTCAAGTATATTTCTCCAAATTCTGAGCAAGATTCATACTCTTTAAGTCTTTCAAACCCTGTGACTTCAACACTCATTACAGATAACAACGTTACCTGATGACTCAAGGCATCTACAACTTTATTCTCTATTCCAGATTTATTTTTCAAAACAAATGAATATACTTGCAAATATTCAACACAATGACCATTCCTATGATTGAGCTTCATTTGGTAGTTAAGATAGCGGAGGGCCTCATGGTCGGAGTAAAGAACAAACTCATGTGGTAACAAGTAATGACACCAATAGCGCAAGGCCTGGACCACTACATAAAACTCTATCATATACTAAGTACATTTGTTTTGCCTCATTACATTTCTCATTAAAGTAGGTTATAAAGTGATGTTCTTGACCAGGTACTCCACCTATACCGAACCCCAAATCATCACATTCTACTTCAAACATCTTAGTAAAGTCATGTAGCCGCATTACAGAGGCTTCTATAATCCTCTTCTTCACCTCCTTAAATGCATTATTAGCTCCTTTACTCCACTGAAACTCACCTTGTTTCAAACAATCTTTAATAGGTGACATGATGGTGTTAAATCCCTTAATGAAACAAACAATAGAAAGTCGCAAGCCCATGAAAGCTAAGAACCTCATGAATAGTCTTAGGTTTAGGCCAATCTACTATTACTTGGATTTTCTGAGGGTCAGCAGAGACTCCTTTCCACGGCACTATAAACCCTAAAAAGACCACTTGATTTGTAAAGAAGGAACACTTCTTGACATTTGCAAACAAATTCGCCTTTCCTAGAGTGGAACAAACTTGAATGAGGTAATCAAAATGTTCTTTCTTAGTTTTGCTATAAATAAGAATATCATCAAAGTACACCACTAAGAACTTTCCTATAAATGGCCTAAACACTTGTATCATTACTCTCAGAAAAGTGCTTAGTGCATGGAAAAGCCAAAAGACATGACTAACCATTCTTATAAATCATCCTTAGTCTTAAATGTCGATTTCAACTCATCTCCTAGACAGATTCTAATATGATAATACCCACTCTTCAAGTCAATCAGAGAGAAGATTTGAGCTCCTACCATCATATTTAGCATGTCATCGAATTGAGGGATTGGGACACGGTACATGATTGTAATCCTATTAATGACACGACTATCTACACACATTATTCATGATCCATCTTTCTTAGGTATTGGCAGTATAGGTACTGCACAAGGGCTCAAACTCTCTCGTATAAATCCCTTTTGTAACAACTCTCACAGACTTGCCTTTGCAATTTAGTATGTTCACTTGGGTTCATTACTACCAGATTGGGATCTAAAAGGGTACCACGAGTGTCCTAACATCTCGTCCACAAGCGTTTTGTGACCAAGTTGTAATTTTATACTAGGGTATAAGCGTTACCAAGGGTGGACACACCTCTAAGCATAAGCTCTCTTATAAGGTCATCGCTTAAGACTTTTTGAAACCTACTTAGGGTCATCACTTCATCCTCCCTATTTCTTTTACAAATTTGTCGTGCCATATATTCTTTTGCAGATTTATCGCCTTGCCTCAAGTTATTCCACTAGTACAAAAGATTTCCTCTATAATTACGAGGCAAGTACTTTTATCCTAATTTAATCTTCATTTCAACTCAATCAGTAATAGGAGGTTGACCTGTTCTAATCAAAGATTCCTCTACACTTTCACAATAGAGCTGAGTAGTCTCACTAAGTTTCATCTTTGCAAATCTTACCCTTCTATTCTCAAATAAATTATACCAACCAAAAATTTGATCCATGTCACGGATCTATCTATGAAAGATCCACAGGTCAAGTTCACCCTCAAAAGTTGGGACTTCTACTTTGATATGTCTCATGACTTGCTCATTGGGGTCATCATCGTCATGATTACCTTGATTGCGGTTATATTAAAGATTCCTAGGATGAGCTGCTCTTTCAAGGTAATCATTGGAATGCTCATTATCTTTAGGGGTTATTAAAGTCACTATGAACCTAGTGTTGGTTAAGTTAGTGGTTCCTATGAGGAACTAGTTTTTGAGGATTCCTATGGTTGTCATTAGAATTCTCACTCTCACTAGATTGTCTTACTTGCAAGGTTTCTATGGACTCCACCTTCCCAGAAAGGTTGTTTATTTGATTGGACATGCTGTTCATTTTCGGTCACATAAGTTTTAATTACTCTTGTATATCTCTAAGAGCATTACTATAGTTTGGGTCCACGGTAGTTATGACTTGTAGATTGCGTACTAGATGACCACTATGTAAATGCATACAAAAACTAATCCTAAGACTGTGACGGAGATCACAAACAACACTTGCAAGTAAAAATGCAAAACAAACCTATAGTTAAAAATTTTATTTTATTTTATTATATATACATATACATATATTGTTCTTTGAGACTAAATAATGACAAATTAAACTAGGAAAGTTTGCAAGCAAGTAATGTAAGTCCTTCAAATGCACATATGTAATCCAAACTAATTGTTTCAGTTTCCCCATGAATTTAACCAAGCTCCACAATTAATTAAGAGAATAGATTACTCAATGCCAATAAACAAGTCCAAAAATATAGTAATTCAATTTTTGAAGTGGAGTGTGTAATATATTTATTGGCAAGCACAAAGATAATATTAATGCTAGATTTTGGTTAACAAGTGTAAAAGCATACCAGGAATAATGATATTCAATAGCTTAATAATTCCTGACAAGATGATGTGGCAGCGTAGGATTATGTGGTAGATGACATGGCAACTTGTTTATGTGTATGTTGATGCAAATGTTGTTGCGGAGGCTAACATTGACATGTGAATCTTGTTCAAAAAAAAATTGACATGTGAATCGTTTAATTGTAAGAGCAATTAAAATCCTAGCCTTGATACTAAATTTTATGCGGGACAATAAATAATAAGAATTAAAGCAAGAAAAGAAAGAAACTTTAAAGAAAGAAGAAAGCTAGAGAAGAGAAGAAAGGGGCTTGGAGATATGCAAAGTCTGCAATATTTTCATCAATCACCAAAATGTCTCACAAAATATCAAAAAACATATAAATAATAAAAATTTAAAACATCTCACTATTAGGCTCAATCTATCAAATCAAACTGTTTAACATAAATAATTCAAATGAATAAAATAACAATGAAACATGTCCAAAAATAAATAAAATAAAAATGAGACAGATTCAGATTCAAATGTGCTGAGTCTCTTATCCTAAAAGATGACATGATGAGTCATCCAATGTCGTTTCTATACCCATGTAATACGTGGTGTGGGTCTGGTGTCCCCACCACATGGCGGGTACTTTTTCCTGCCAATATTCTGCTGATTCAAATGGTCTTTTCAAGAAAGGATGCTCTGCTGGATGCCAATATATCATCATGAAAGGAGATTTTGATGCGTTTCTATATGCTGCTGCGTTTTGAGGGCTGATTCGTTGGATAAAATACTGATGCGTTTGGGGTTGCCGTCGCTGTCATTATTCTAGTTTCTGCAGCGCTCAATTTTCTGGATAGAGCTGCTGCTCGGTGGAGAATTTCTCTATTGATTGTGCATCTTATCTGCTGCTGTGTTTTAGGCTACTGCTGCTATAATTTTGTGTTTAGCTACTGTCACGGAGGAGTTTTTTATGCTGCAAAGGAGAGTTTTACTGCATATATGCTCTCCAATTATCCACACTCTAATTTCAATTCTTGAAAACAACAAAACACAGCTTCTTTTTTTTTAATATTGATATTCAGCAACTTCTTGCACAGAAAAAATAAGAATACATCATCATTATATGTATAAAAAGATTAGAAGTCAAGCTGTCATAATCTAATAAGAACTGTAAATTAATACGAGCTCGTTTAGAATACTTTTTATTGTTCTTGGAAAATGTCGAGTAAGTTACCAACCTGTGGCCTTCCCAGTACTGATGCTTTTTATTAATCTCTCTTCTTGACTGGGAAAAATCTCGACATGATTGAAACAGAAGACGCTGAACATGGACGAAGACTTGACCATAAATTTCATCTTCATGTTAGGGCCCATTCATTTACATTTGCTGGGCAAAAGAAATGCATCAACTTTGCTTTGGCTTTAATTATTATCTTTCTGCCTGACAATGCAAGAGATCGACATAATTGAAACAGAAGATGCTGAACGTGAACAAAAGACTTGACCATAATCTTTAAGGATGCATTATTGCTTCTTGATGTTCACATTCCATGTGTCCAATCATTAACATTATTATTTTTCTTTCATTTTTTTTTAATCAATTTAACCAAAAACAAACATCAGTCTCACATCACTTTTACTCTTGCTTCAATTTTGATAAGTTAAAATCTTATTACAAGTGGCATAAACGATACGTTGTACCAAATCAACTTCACTTGCAGTGCTCCGAAATCTGAATCCAGAGCCAAGTTGGCAAATTAGAAGAAGAACGGAGAGAAAGAAAGGAACACCCTTTCTTTTTTTCCCCAGTTAATCTATGATGTGGGAGATGTTGGCATAGTGCTATGGACAAAAAGATTCCCCATACACAAAAATGTACTATCAAGATTTATAAAAGACTAGTGCGAGACTGCTTTTGAACTTTAATAATATTTGTATACTCATGAGCTTTCAATCTGTGTTTCGGTCCCTCAAAAAAGTAACCACAGCTGTTTATGTCGGGGACTAGCATGACGTATAAATCCGAAAACATATGGCTGTTACTTTCATCTGGGATTGCTTGGAGTATTTGGTTAAACAGAAACATCTTAATCTTTAACAATACCTGACCGGATTGGGATTCATGTTATGCTCTGGCTCTACACAGGCTATAAGCATGGTTAAGATTTTGTGAAGATAACTTTGTTTATACTGGAAATAATCTACTCATAAGCTCAGATGGGATAAGAAATTGGTATAACAACTTGCAATATAAACACTAATCCTCTTACATCATGATTGCCTATAAATACAATGTTATTTTTCAAATAAAGGACAGTCCGAAAATTACTTTATCTTTTGGGTTGCCCTCTTGTGTTGAGGAAGAACTTATTGAATTCTGGAGGACACTCTGCTGTTAGAAAAATATCTTTAAAGACAGTGTTCGTGGATGCATCATGTTTTCTTATTTTGTTTCCTTTTTTGCCTTCATACTTTACAACAGGATTTTTGCATTGGAATTCATGTTATGCTCTAGCTCTATACAGGCTATAAACAATACCTGACCGGATTGGGATTCATGTTATGCTCTAGCTCTACACAGGCTATAAGCATGGTCAAAATTTTGTGAAGATAGCTTTGTTTATACTGGAAATAATCTACTCATAAACTCAGACGAGATAAGAAATTGGTATAACAACTTGCGATATAAACACTAATCCTTTGGTTTATTTTTTTCTATATTTTCTTTCTTCTTTTCTCCCTGAACTTCTCTTGTTATTCTTAGCCACTACTAGCTAGCTAGTTTTCTTCAATAGAACTCTTCGATTATCATAAAATAAAAATAGAAATAGAAATAAAAATTCCTATGAGGATAAGGTCATCATAGAAAAGGAACCTGTGAAAAAAATATCAATCAAAATGTAGAACTGAGAAAAGACAAAAGATATATGTATTCATCATCCGATCAAGCAGGAAAGATCCAAATCATGTAAAGGGAGTGATCTCGGTCCCAGTCATAAGTGCGCGACCTTGGGTCAGCTCAGTTTCCTAGCCTTCCCTAGGCATGTAAATTACCGGCCTTCAATTGTTTGAACTTAATAAGAAAAATGTCCACAAGGAATATCATTTCTACAAACTAGCAATCCCAGTTAATGTACGACTGGTATTTTTCTTACGATAATAATACGAATCATTTGAGGGTTAGTTCACAAACTTCAGTGATTGTTGTATTGGGAAAAAGAAATTAAAAAATAGATATTTTAGAAAGAATAGCATACTGCCTTAATATAAATGTCCTTTTCTTTTTTGAATAAAACTCCTTTTCTTAAAAAAATAAAAGAAGAAGCTGGGTTTAAACATTTCTTTTGTAATGAAAAACACTTATTATTGTTGGTGGGAGAGACCAATGGTGGTGGGGGATAAAACACATTGTTTTATTTCAACAAAAAATCAAGTTTAAACACTGATAAACTCTCCCTTCTCTCTCTCTATTATCTCCCATATAATTCACATAAACTAAACTTCCTATTTATACATAAAATGAAAGCGTGAAAAAAATTGACTTTTAAGTGTGAGCGTAAATGGTAGGTGTGTGTGAAATCAGCTGACAACTACATACAGTAGCTATAGTTGATGGTGGCTGGTGGTTGCCTTTCTTAATCTCTGTAAATTGAGTTTCACCAAAAAATTACCCCTTTAAACTCAATCGGGAGATGTCATGCCAAACATGAATTTCAATCCGATAAATATATCTCATTTCAATGACTTTGTAAAAATATTTGCAACTTGATCATTTGTTTTGCAAAATATCAATCTAACTTATTTGTTCTTTATACACTCTCGGATAAAGTGATGATGTGTATCAATATGTTTATTTATTTCATAAGAAATTACATTAATAACATGGAGAAAAGATGCTAAGCCACCTCCCAAATACCCTTAACTCCATTCCCATCCTTATCACTTTTTCTTTCTTTTCTTTAAACGGGAGGTGGTGGGTCTGCGGTATAAACCGTTAAATCTTCTTCTACTGATATTTTTATACTTCAAATTAATATTCGTATATATTTTTTATTTGTTGAGGGAGAACTTATTGAATTTTGGAAGGTACCCTAATATTGAAGAAATATCCTTAAGAACCGCGCGTGCTCGTGGACGACTCATGTTTTCTTATTTTGTTTCCGTTCTTTGCCTTCATACTTTACAACAGGATTTTTGCATTTGGAAAATTTTAATTGAAACAAAAGATGCACTATTATTTTTCAGTATGGATCCACTCATTGGTCCCAAGAAATGTGATAAGTTACCAGCTTTTGGCCTCGATACTGATGGCTTTAGCCTTAATCAATCTTTCTCTGCTTCACGATGCAAAAGATCAATAAAAGGTGATGGACGTGAACAAAGAATTGACCATAAATTTTAAAGATGCCTTATCAATTATCAATGTTCACAATCATTTACATTGATTGGACCCCAGTAATATAAAGTAAGGTATCAACATGTGGCCTTCCTACCTCTCACTCTTTAGCTTGATTCATCTTTATCTGCTTGACGATGCAAGAGATGGACAAACTTTAAACATAAAAGTAATGCTGAATGCAAAAAAGACTTTACCATAACACTGATCTCTCATCCTTTATCTTTGTATATTGTTTTATTTCTACTTCTTCATTCCTCTAAATGGCTGGAAAATCTTAATAAAACTCTTTCGATTATAATAATAATGTTGTATAACCGAGCCAAGTATAACAACATGAAACAGTATCTGCAGATGTTAATTACATAGCACAAAAGCGGTCTCCAATCTCCAAAAAAGCGTTGGGTTTAGACATTTCTTTTGTAACGAAAAAAAAATTATTATTGTTGGTGGGAGAGACCAATGGTAGTGGCTTTAAAACACTTTAGGGGGATGAAACACATTGTTTTATTTCAACAAAAATTCAACAAAAATTCAAGTTTAAACACTGATAAACTCTCCCTCTTTTCTCTCCAGGGTTCCTCTCTTCTATCTCCCATATAATTCACATAAACTAAGCTTCTTATTTATACACAAAATAAAAGAGTGAAAAAAACTAACTTCTATAATATGAACATAAACGATAGGTGTGTGTAAAATCAACTGACAACTATAGTCACTAGCTGTAGTTGATGGTGGCCAATAATTGTCTTTCTTGATCTTTGTAGATTGAGTTTTACAAACAAATTCCCCCTTTAAACTCAATCGGGAGATGTCATGCCAAACATGAACTTCAATCTGATAAATATATCTCCTTTCAATGACTTTGTAAAAATATTTGCAACTTGATCATTTGTTTTACAAGATATCAATCTAACTTATTTGTTTTGTATATGCTCTCGGATAAAGTGATGACGTGTATCGATGTGTTTATTTTTTTTTTCATAATACACTAGATTCTTTGCTAATGCAATTGCCAATCAACTATCAATATAAATCTCCATAGGATTTTCTTGAGGAAATCCCAAATACTTCAACATATTCCTTAATCTTATTAAATGACATACAACTGAGTTAGTAGCAATATGCTCAACTTCACAACTTGATAATATCACAATCAATTGCTTCTTGGATGATCATATGAAAAATATATCTCCCATAAAAAATACAAACCCTACTGAGTTAGTAGCAATATGCTCAACTTCACAACTTGATAATATCACAATCAATTGCTTCTTGGATGATCATATGAAAAATATATCTCCCATAAAAAATACAAACCCTACTGTACTTTTTATTTCATTCAAATCTTGACCTTAATCACTATCTGAGTAGCCAACAAGTTTAAAGTTCTTACTTGATGCAGAGAACATACCTTTTATTAAATCTTTTGATATGATAGAAAATTCTCTAGCTACACTTAAGTGCATTTGATTTGTTATCTCCATGTATCTGTTGATAAGTCTTATTCCATAAAGTATATTCAGTTGTATCACCATATCTCACAAAGATACGCACTTAGGTTAATTTTATTAAAATCAAATTAATAAAATGGAGAAAAGATGATAAGCCACCTCCCAAATTCCATGAACTCCCATCCTTGTCACTATACCCAAAATAGTAATTTTGACCAAATTATTTAACGTGGTTCACCGTCTTCAGAGTTTTCGAGTTTTCTTTTAACGGGATGTGGTGGGTCTACGGTATAAACCGTTAAATTTCCTCTATCTTCTTCTACTGATATTTTTATACTTCAAATTAATATTTTTTATATATTTTTTATTTGTTTATATTAAAATATTATTTTTAGGCTTTATCAAATAAAAAAACACTTTAAATCACGGAGTAATATTCTGAGTTATATTAGGCGGGATTGGGATTTTTTCTAATAACTTGGGATTCGACCAAGACAAAAATCAAGGAGCCCTCAATGGAGACAAAGTCCATAGTTGCGACACTTAAAAATGGGTGTTTGGGAGTGCTTTTAAAAAGTAATTTAAAAAAAAAATTATTTTTAAGTTTAAATTAACAAATTTTGATGTTTTTAGATTATTTTGATGTGCTGATGTCAAAAATAATTTTTTTTTTAAAAAAAACATAATTTTAATATATTTTTAAATAAAAAACACATTAAAAAACAATTACAACTACTCCCAAACAGGCACTCAATCTTAACAGAACCATTATTAATTGTCAGTGATGTGTTCCGCATAATACCCTTACTGATATCATTCGAACTCTCCACCTTTTTTTTCTTCCTTATCATTCTCTTTCTTTTCCTTCTTTATTATTTAGATAAAAACAACATATTCTTCCACCAATCAACTCCTCTGTTATATTAAAGGTATATATATTACACCATACATCATGAATAACATTCCTATCATAATGTTACAGAGGCCTAATGATAGATGGCATACATTCAAAATCACCACATCACACCAAACATTATCAAAGTATCTCCGGCCCATAGAAAACAAAATAAGATAACACAATGTCTTTATTTACCCACTTTATTTTGTAGGGTTATAGAAGACTTTCAGTTTCTAGTTAGAGTTTGTTCATTGCCTTCACAGACACAACATTCTCACAAGTGCAATTGTTTATTATCAAGTTGCTGACATTGTCTTTTATTTTGCATATAGAATGAAAAATACTAGTGTGTTATTAATCTTCTTCTAAATCACCTTTGGACATCAATAAAATTCTTTAGATGAAAAGAGTAGTACCACCATCTCCATGCAAAATATATGCACTATTATCTGAGTCATTGCCACACCCTCTGCGAGAGCACGGTGTCGCGGCAACCCTCCCCATGAATGGGGAATTCATGTCAGGGTTTTTTTTTCTTTGTTTTGTAAAAAAGGAGTCGTCACCTAGTATTATGGTTACTAGGAAACCTAACTGATCTTTTAGAGATTCTAAGGCAACAGACTGGTTGCGTAAAAAGAAGGTTTTAGGACCCCTAGTATGCCCTACCTAAGGAATTTGGATGATATATATACCACAAAAAAAGATTGCATTGTATGAAAAAACTAAACTGCACGAGAGAGAAAGAGGAAAGAGAGATGAGAAAAAGATTTGTTGTTAATATCTTTGCCAATCATGTTTAACCTTGAAAGTTGCTGCAGCATCTGCAGAAATGTGGAAATATGGAAGTTGTATATAATCAAAGAGTTTCTTGACATTTGGTGATTCCAGGACATATCTGCAATCAAACCCGACAAAAGAGTGCACGAAGCATTGGCAACACACCATAAATAAATAAATTATGGAAGCTGATAGTTGAGAAAAGCAATTGCAAAACGAAAAAATATAATATGAAATTGATTGTTCTAGATATTGACTTCACATCACACTTTGAAATGTTTATGTCAAGATAAATGGAGCACAATTTTTAGTATAATTAAAAGTCTAAACAGATATTTTTTAGGATTTTTAAGGAAAAGATTACGCTCACAGTCAGAAACAGTATTGATAGTCTGATATAAATTAAACCGCACAGTTGATTTGCTCACCTGGCAACAGTCTGGTGACGTATGCACTCCCTCAACATTACACCATAGTGCAAAGCCATATCTGTGTTTTCATAACTAAAGAAGCAAGATACCGTAGTTAGAAAATCCCAAGAAGTATAGTTCACATGACAACCATTTAATAAAGACCTTGTAAACAGCCATCCTCTTACATTATAAAAAATCTAAAAAAAAAACAAACACAGAACAGCTGAACGCAATTTCCAGACATCCAAGAAGAAGACAGGCATCACTTGTGAAACAGATCATAATGGAATCTTGAAACAGAGAATGGATAGCCAGCCAAAATATATATATGTGATAATTAAGGTACAAAAAATTATCCACAAGATGTTAGATACTATGCAGTAAACAAAAAATTTAACCCATTAATCATCTTGAAAATATTAGACAGCCTATTGAAAAGAATCATTATATTCACAATCCCAGTATTCCCCAGAAATAATGGCTTACCCTGCTACCAAAATATCCAAAAGATCTGTATTCTTCCCCAGGTAGTCTGATGCAATCAACATTGAATTAACTTGTTGCCTTTGTAGATTTGCAACAATCTGAGTGGCATCTTTCCTGGCCTGCAAAGAGAAACATGTTCATGCTAAATGACAAAGAAGAGAAACTGGCAGTTAAATGAAAATTCTTTCCGGATGGGAATTTAATCCAACAGATTCAACAGGGCAAGTATAAAGTATAAATCATGTCACTAAACCGATCCAAAAGAACAATGAATAAGAACAGTATCCCCTCATAAATGTGATAGCAAATTCAATACAGCAATCTACACAGCTCTCAACCACTACTCATGAGCGCTTACCTCTAAGTTCAATTGGGGAAGACAGGATCAAAATACGAAGTGTGTTTTCTCTGAAGAATTCCTGAGTCAATTGCGCACACGCTTCTGACACTGGTTCAGACTCACTATTTCCATAAAGAATTGACTTTAACTCCCTGATATTTTTAGCTAACTCTGCCATCTGCATTAGAAAATACAATTGTCAAATTCGAATACCACAAATAAAATGCTTGACAGAAGCTTAAACTCAGTAGCCCTACTCAAGAAAAAACTTATCAAAACATGCAACACAAGCAAGAAATTATACAGCAGCCGTAATGTATGTTCATTGCAATCCTACATCCACACTCACCAAAATTCAACAGCACTATTCTAATTATTCTATTGTGAACAAACTAGTTGAAACAAATCAATGGCACATATAGCACCACAGATCACACCTAATTAACAAACCTACAATCAAAGTTTCCACTTTGACTCCCTTGACAACTAAAGCTATCAAAAGCTAAAATCTTAACACTCAACCCACTGCCAGTAATATCAGACTCCTCTCGTAACACACCCCACCACATTCACGTTAAACTTGGCCAGCAGACTAACCTCTTTGCAATCACATTAGCACTCAGCAAATTAACTATTTCTTCCTATCTATGTAAATATTCTCAGCATACTCTAATCTAAGCCTCAATCAGACATCAAGAATCATCCTAAAAAGGCAAGTTTTTCATGAAGATTGAACCTTTCTCATACAAAGCAAAAAAAAAGTAAAGCAACCCAGATCCCAAACAATCTCAAATCAATCAAACCCCACCTAACTTAAAGATAACAACAGAAAAAGAACACAAGCACATATAAAAAATATAGATATGAATAAAAATATACTGCCAACCTTCTCTTCTCGTTTTGAATCTGATAAAGAAGTTGAACTCCTCGGTTAAAATATCGCGAGTCTGTCTAACTAACAGGACTCCTCGGTTTTGACTTGAAAAGTCCCTTCATCCTCTTTGAATCACCCCCTAACCGTCCCGATTTCGAACTCAACAGCCCTGAATGTCCCGATTTCGAATTAGTCAATAAATCCATAACCTCAATTTAATGATTTTGCTTTCTATCTACTAAAAGGGTTCACGGTTTACTTGGTTTCAGCCACCAATTTTGCTTTTGGATGATTGGGATTTTATGGGATCTTGGTAAAAATGTGTGCTTGATTCGACGGTTACGGATTTTTGGGCTTTGCATAAACATATTGACAGTCTTTACTTACTGAGTCACTAACCGCTAAATACGTAAAGTACAGACCTATTTTTTCATACACGTACATGTACTCATTTTCTCATTTTTTTTTAATTATTAACAATAATGAAAAAAATATTAATATTACCGTCCTCACAAAACACTCTACAATAATAGAAAATTTAAACGTTGTTTGATTCCAACAATTTGGATTCATTGTTGACTAATGTTTTTAATAAATATAGGACGATTGGATCTGTCTGTTAATTTAAGAGCTTTATATTCGATTTTTCTTGGAAATTATTCATTTAATTAATACTCAATTATTCATGCCTGACTAAGTAATAAAATTCTATTTTTCTGATGTATCATTGAATCGATTGACTACGAAATCCGGCTTTTGGAATGGCATGCATTGGTAACCTCGAAGGGTACAATTGAAAAATATTATCAAAAAAATCTTGCAACGGGGAATTTATTGTCCGGAGCACCGGCATGGGGGCCCACACTGGTTCGTTTATTCTTCCTAAAATTAGTGTCATTGAAAAACAATTTTCGAAAGTAGCATATGGAGATTATTTTGTTTTGAAAAGTAACGCAGCAAAACTGTGGATTCAATAGCGATTTCTTTTAATATATATTTTTTAATTTTAAAAAAATAATGTGCTATCAATAAATTGCTTTAAATATTGATGCATATCAATTTAAAATTAAAAACAAATTACGGCGATATTATTGTAGGTGCATATTTAAAGCAATGTGCAATAAAAAGTATTCCAAAAATTGCTTTAAATATACATCCCTACTATGTAAAATAAATTGATGATCCTATATGTGATCATATCTTAATTTAGAAGATGATCTAAATAATAATAAATAAGAAAAATTATGGAATGTGAATTTATTATATTTTCGAACAACGTAATTATGACTAATTAGAGATCAAGATCACCCACAAAGAAGGTAAATCCTTATTTTCAAAGAAAAAGTTACCCAAAAAATAAACATAATTGTAAAAGCTCTATAAATCATATTATTAAACTTCCATGCAACTTTACAGCTTCATATGCTTAAAGAATTGTAGAGTTCGGTGATTATTTGATGAATGAGAGGTTTCTCTCTCTCTCCAAGAGAATATAGAAGAAGATACGGCAATGAGATTTATGCATACATTCTATTCTTCTAGATGCCTGTTAGTGTCTGTCTTATTTGACTGGGTCATGTTGACTATTAAATAAACCCTAGAAGTTAGGGAAGGGTGGTTTGTTATTGGTTTTTCTATTATAGTTTCCAGGAGAATCCCGTTAGTCTTGACAACATACTTGGGAGGTATTTTCTACATTATTTTTTGCATTCCTTTAGTTATTCAGTTCAATTGTAAGGCTATATATGCCCAACCTTAGTGCTTTAATAAAACAAGAAAACGAAGCCATTTTGCATCAATTGTTTGATCTTTGAGTTGCAACAATTGATATCAGAGCTTCCCATCGAGGCCCGAGTAGTACAAATTCAAAGGAAAAAAGAGAAGCAACAACTTGTATTTTGCAGCAACAAAATCAATATGGCAAGTGACAACACTGGTTTTGTGCAACCAACAATCCTAAGATTAGATGGACATTATGACCATTGGAGTTTGCTTATGAAAAATTTCTTGAGGTCTAAAGAGTACTGAAGTTTAGTGGAGAATGACATCATCGAACCTGTTGCAGACATTGTTCTCATTGAGGCACAAACAAGGGCACTGATAAACCAAAAGCTCAGAGACTTGAAAGCCAAAAATTTCTTGTTTCAGGCCATTGATCGTGTCACTCTGGAGACCATTTTCAAGAAGGATACATCAAAAGATATTTGAAATTATCTAAAGCAGAAGTATCGAGGGACAACTCATGTGAAACAAGCCCAATTACAAGCTCTCCACAGAGAGTTTGAGATTCTTACCATGAAGGAAAGGGAGTATGTTATAGACTATTTTGCACGAACTCTAGCCATTGCTAATAAGATGCATATTAATGGAGAACAAATGGAGGATGTAACATTGTTGAGAAGATCATTCGTTCAATGACCTCTAAATTTGCCTAAGTCGTATGTTCATTAGAAGAATCCAAATATGTTACTAACCTCTCCATTGAAGAATTGTAAAGCTCTCTACTCCATGAATAACGAATGATCAGCCAACCCATTGAAGAGAAATTATTGAAAGTTTCATTGGGTGAAACCAACAATCGTGAAAAGTCATCCACATGGATGAATCACGGAAGAGGTAGAGATCATGGTAGAGGTCGTGGATTTGGGAGAGGACGCTAGCATGAACACCATCAGGTGTCTGAACATGTTAGACCATGGGACAAGTCAAATGATGAAGGCTATCGCTGCCACAAATATGAACATTATCAGTATGAATGTCCAGAATCTGCTCGAACAAAAGAGGAATCAAATTATGTTGAATCAGAAGAAGTACTCTTGATGACTTACATTAAGGAGCAGAATGCAAAACTTGATGCCTGGTATCTAGATGTTGGGTGCAACAATCACATGAGTGGTAACAAATCTCTATTTTCTGATTTAAATGAAGATTTTAGAGAGCATGTGAAGCTTGGAGATAATTCAAGCATATCTATGATGGGCAAGGGAAATATTCAAGTGCATATTGATGATAAGAATGTGTATATGATTGCCAATGTATTCTATGTTCCAACAATAAAAAATGATCTTATCAGCATTGGACAATTGCAAGAAAATGGGCATACAGTTAAAATTCAATCAGGTTACTTAATTACTGAAGTCAAAATGACACAAAATTGTATGTTTCCACTGCTTACACACAATAGTTTCCCAAGCTGTTTCTCAACAAAAGTGTAAGACCCTACTTGGTTGTTGCATTTTTGTTTTGGACACTTGAGCTTTAATGGTCTAAAGACCCTTCAACAGAAAAACATGGTAACTAGTTTACCTCAAATTCACTGTCCATCTCAATTATATATAGAGTGCACAAAGGGAAAACAACATCGTGATTCTTTTCCACACACTTAAGCATGAAGAGCTGAACAAATCTTACAACTGGTGCACTCAGATTTATGCGGACCCATCAATCCAACTTCAAATAGTGGCTAAAGGTATTTCATCACCTTCACTAATGATTATAGTTGCAAATTTTGGGTGTATTTCTTGCGTGAAAAATTTAAAGCCCTTAATACATTTCAAAGTTTTAAAGCCAAAGTAGAGAAGATGACTGTATACTTTATTAAAGTATTCGTATAGATCATGGAGGAGAATTCAATTCCAATAACTTTGCAAAGTTCTATGAAGATAATGGAATTCAAAGACAACTCACTACACCACACACACCTCAACAAAATGGCGTATCAGAGATGAAGAATTGCATGATTCTGAATACGAAGTATGATGGTAGGGATTGGTCTTCCAAAGAATTTCTAGCTCGAAGCTGTATATTGGAGTGTTCATCTACTAAATCAAAGTCCCACATTTTTAGTCAAGAAAATGACACTAGAAGAAGCATGATTTGCTCATAAACCATCAGTTGATTATTTTAAAGTGTTTGGGTGTATATATTATACACATATACCGCACAAAACAAGAACAAAATTGGACGAAAAAAGCATGAAGTGCATTTTTCTTGGAGTTAGTGAGGAATCCAAAGCCTACAAGCTTTACAATCCTGTCACAAAAAAGATTATTATTAGCCGTGATGTTCAATTTGATGAAGGCAAGACGTGGGAATGGAGTAGTACCAATCAACCAAAATTGTTGAATGACATTGAAGAAATTACAAAAACAGGTGAGCAACCCAGAGAAGTCGATCATCTCAATGATGAGCAAAATCATGGTCCATTTTATGACACTATTATGACACAACTGCTTAATCATATTGCAGCACAACCAACAAGTTCACTGTCAGTCAATTCAACAGTATCACAACCATCAAGCTCACTGCCACCTCAGAACCTTAAAAGACCACCAATGAAGCCAACTAGATTAATGGATTATGTTAGTGGTGATGAGCTATCAGATGATGAAGCCCTTGCATACCTTGCCTTGCTTGTAGATGTAAAAATAACAATATTGATTTTAGAGAGAATTTTACTATATTTCTTATTGTCCATTCTCTGAACATACAACTGAATATATATTGTTACATTAATGAAGAAAATTCTAATGTAACTATTCTTTAATGTACAATATCAAATCATAGGATCATATATTCCTCAAATTGGGATCTGAAAGGTTAATTAAGGCTTGCATGATTCTGTCAGTACTGCGTTGACTTGTTTATTCATTTATGTTGATTTTGTCACTGCATACATTCTTCTGCACTTGTTTCTATCTGCATTTATGTTGCATATATTTTCTTGCATTTAATTGTTGATCTTCATCCTTAATTTCATTTATTTCTTTCTGCATTTGTGCTGCATATATTCTTTTGCATTTAATTGCCAATCTTTTTCCTTAATTTTATTTAATTGCTGATCTTCATCCTTGATTTTAGTCAACATAATTTGATCCTCCACACACACCCTCAATCTGGAGGGTAGGTCACAGACATTCAGATTAAATTGAACCTGTTGAACCTTGTTTTGTGACAACAGTTTGGTAAGAGCATCAACTAATTGGCCTTTCTTAGAGAGGAACTGAATTATAAGTTCTTTGTTGTAAACTTGGTTGTTAATAAAATAAAAATCAATTTCAATGTGTATTGTTCTTGCATGAAACATAGGGTTAAATATGAGATAGGTAGCCCCAATATTATCACACCATAAAATCTGGGACAATTTCAATATTGGCTGTTGACAATTTTGAGAACCAAGATCTGGGAGCCTACCGTAAGCCATAAAGAGATTTATGTAATTTGTACACATGATTGGGATCTCAAATGCTGGAGAAGAATGTTGATCCGTGTATGCATAAAACAAGACAAATGGTGCAGGTGGTGTGCATGTAGTAATATGGTTATATTGCGAATCAGTGGGACATGAGAGAGAGGACACATTTAGTTGTTGGGGAAGGGAAACAAATGTTGAAGAAGGGTTGTTATTAATTACAAACTCACAATTTTCCGAGTAGGAGAAAAAGGTTTCATAAAAAAACAACATTTCAAGAAACATAGATTTTATCGTAGAGATATCTAAACACTTGTACCCTTGATGACAAAGACTATAACCAATGAAAATGCAAGTTTTAGATCTAAAATTCAGTTTATTCTTGTTATATGGTCTTAAGTTTGGCCAACAAGCACAGCCAAATACCCGTAGAAATTGATAATCAAGAAGTCGATGATATAGTGTTTGAAAGGGAGATTTATGGTTTAAAACAAGTGTTGGAAATTGATTTATGATATAGGTAGCGGTTTGAAAAACATCTTCCCAATAAATCATAAGTAATTTTGAATGTCCTAACAAACTTAAACCAACTTCAACAATGTGTCGATGTTTGCGTTCAATGGAGCCATTTTGTTGATGGGTGTGTGGGCAAGCTAGGCGGTGGTTAATTCCATTCCGGTGGAAATAAGTGTTCAATCGGCGATACTCACCACCCAGTCTGATTGGATTGTTTTTATTTTGCTTTCAAATTGTTTTTCCATATATGCTTGAAATTTTAGAAAGACTTGTTCAATATCAGATTTCAGTTCGATAGGAAATAACTAGAGAAATTTAGAATAATCATCAAGAAAGCTAACATAGTATAAAACACCTGATGTGGAGAGCTTTGATGCAGCCCCCCCATCAGTGAAAATTAAATCCGAAGGTTTCGAAGAGACAAATGTAGAAGATTTAAAAAGCAAATCATGGCGTTTTGCAATTTGACATTCAGGGCACACATCGTGTGTTTTAATTTCTTTATCGGGAACAAAGAATGGATAGTATTTGATTGACCATTAAATTAGATGCATGACCGAGTTTACGATGCCACTCAAGGGTTCAAACAATGGAAAAAGCTCGAGGAATGTTGGATATAAATTGTGAACTGATAGAGTCCATCATAGAGATAACCTCAATGAAGGGCCTTCCCCGAGTAATCCTTCACAAGAAAATAGAGAGAGTGAAAGTCAAAATAAACATTATTGTCAACACAAAATTGATGAACAAATAGTAAATTTTGTTGAATTTTAGGAACAAAAAGAACTTGGTTAAGTACAAATGTAGAAGAAGGGGTTAAAATTTTAGAAGACCCAATTTTTTAGATTTGCAAACCTTGCCCATTACTGACTTGCACACTGTCATTACCATTGTATTCATTTTCTGCAGATTCAAATCAACAACAATATTTGTAAGATGGTGTGTGTCTTTTATGTCCGCATGCCATGAGGTCTCCCAAGGGTTGGAACCATGACGCATTGCTACCAATGCTTGTTTTGATTTTATTGATGATGAATCCTGGTAAGATAAATCGAAACAAAATAACATTTCTTAGCAGTGTGTCTAGTTTACCATAGATTTGGCAAGGTGGGGGACTAATTATTGTTTTTATGGGTGGAATTATAGCCACCATGATTGTTGACTCGCCCCCTGTCATGAAAGCCACCATATCTTGGATAATTGTATTGTCGTTGTGCCATATTTGTAATAGGTTGCTAGGGAGTGAGATGATGTCGAGAAAGCCAAGCTTTAGAGGTCAGTAGAAGAGAATAAATTTCTTCAAGGGTGATGCTATTAGTGCGTGCTGATATTGAGGCAAAAAATCTATCATATTTATGGTTGAGACCTACAAGAATATAAGTTATGATATCATCATGGCTTAGAGTTTGTGTAGCAACAACTAATTCCTTTGTGAGCTGTTTTATGAGCTGGAAATATCTAGTGGCTGATTTGCTGCCTTTCATTACAGTTGCAAGTTGTGTGCGAATTTGGAGAATGCGAGCACGAGATCATGAGGAGAAGGTATCATCTAAGGCATTCCAAACAACCATGGACGTTGTATAATTAATAACTTGAGCAAGAACTGGTTCAAATAATGAGGTCATAAGTGTAGTTAGGATGAGATTGTCTTGACGAACCCATTGAGAGTAGGTTGGGTTTAATCTTTCAGAAACACCACTTGTTTCAGGATGAGAGATGGAAATGATTTTAGGTGGTTTGGGGATGCTCCCTTCAATGTATCCAAAGAGATTTTGTCCTTTGAAAAATGACACCATTTGTGCTTTCCAGAGAATAAAATTGTCATGGTTCAATTTTACCGTGACAACAAATGGCATGGAGATGATAGAAGGGTGGGTTGGTATTGCGGGGAAATTTGACGAAGACATTTTCAGACGTTGATTCTCTCGGGGAAATTTGATAAAGAAAATTCTAACGTAACTATTCTTTAATGTACAATATCAAATCACAGGATCATGTCTTCCTTAAATTGGGATCTAAAAGGTTAATTAAGACTTGCATGATTCTGTCAGTACTGCATTGGCTTGTTTATGCTTTTACGTTGATTCTATCACTGTTGCGTTGGCTTGTTTATGCATTTATGTTGATTCTGTCACTGTGTACATTCTTCTGCATTTGTTTCTATTTGCATTTATGCTACATATATTTTCTTGTGTTTAATTGTTGATTTTCATCCTTTATTTCATTTATTTCGTTTTGCATTTGTGATGCATATATTCTTCTACATTTAATTTCTAATCTTCATCCTTGATTGTATTTAATTGCTGATCTTCGTCCTTGATTTCAGTCAGCATAATCTTATTCTTTATAGCAGACAATAATCCCATCTCTTTCCATGATGCTGTTAAAACAAACATTTGGAGAAAGGCTATGGATGCTGAGATCACAACTATTAAGAAGAATGAGACATGAGAGTTAACAGATTTACCTGACTGTCATCACCCCATTTCTGGGTTACTCCCCAAAATCAACCCAAAAATAACAAAAATAAAATAAAAGAGGTCGGCGTTGGTAGAAAAATCAATGTGCAAATTTTGGTTGTTTTCGAGAGTCTAATTGTATCTCTTTTGTCCCCAAAAATAGAGGAAAATACAGATTCAAGACAAAAATAATTTATCATCGGATAAATCTGTGTAAAAAGTAAGTCGGGAGATATAATTATATTTTTATGGGCCAATTTGATTTAATCATCGGCCAATTTAAAAGTATAATTATGTTTGGGAATTAATTTAGGGTCCAATTAAAAGATTTAATTAAGTGAAAGGACTTAATTATACTTTAAGTTGGTCAAATTAATTTTATTAAGGGCTTAATCGATGAAAATTCAAGGTCTGGAGCTTAATTTGGGTTCAATTGAGAAGTTGGGAATTTTCGGAGACTAAATTGAATTTTTCCAAGCCAATCGTGCGAAATGAGGGGTCCAATTGAAGATAATTGAGAGTTTAATGGTCAATTAAGGGTCAAATAGCATAAATTGGAAGTCAGGGACCAAAATAAAAAAGGCGCGCAAATTTAAGGCTAACATTGAATCTTTCATGGGGATGCAATCACACAAAATTAAAAGTTTAAAACCAATTAGGGGTGCGATTAAACCAATTAAAACTTGAGGGACCAAAATTGCATTTTCCATCTCCCCGCAATCATCACAGGCGTGATTGCACTGTTCAGTCACCTGAACAGTGCAGGCACGCCACCTGCAATCACAGGCGGCAACCCTTCGCTGCACGCCATGGGTAGCCGAAGGGTTGCCTTTCAAACCTATAAATACATGCATGAAATGCATGCAAAGGAGGGGAAGAAAACTGGGAAAAACAGGGAGAAGAGGGAAAGAAAACTGTGCAGAAGAGGAAGAAAAAAAGGAGGAGAAAAAAGTAGAGAAAAGGCAAAAAACAAGGGAAGATTTACGTGAGAAAGATAACTGGTCTTCATCCCTCTCGGTCCAGCTCTTTCTCTCTCGGTCTCGGCTTCTCTCTATAGAACCAGAAGCAGCTCTCTCTTTCATCCCTCTCGGCCAGCCGACTTGGACCACCGTTCATCCACCTATATCTACCCTCATCACCTCCGGTAGCCTCCACTCCATGCCAGACATCTCAGCAGCTGCTCAGGCGAAGAAACGGTGACAACCCAGACGACAGCAAGCCAAACCGTGCATCTTCCGACGTCTTTTCCGGCCACCACAGGCCACCATTTCCGACGCCACCACGACAGGGAGAACCACCTCGACCTCCTCTACCTGTAGGTATTAGCAGGTAAGCCTCTCGTCGTGGTCGACCATTTTACTGTTCATCGTCTTCTTCCTACACTGGGGGAGTGAATCCCCATTGGGTCGTTTAGGTCGGGTTCAGTCCCCAGCCCAGCTGTCAAGGTTGATGGGCCTTTTGGCCCATCAGGGATGGATAGTCCAGTCCAGCCCAAGTGTATCCTAGTTGGGCCCTTGACCCAACATGGCTGAGCCGGCCCATTTAGATGGGCCCGACCCGACTCGAATTTTTTTTATTTTTTATTTAAAGAATAAAAATTGCATTTAAAAAAATAAAAAATGTGTTGTTTTCGTGCATACGGCCGGATTCCAAGATTTTTTTTCATCATATTTTTTCATAAAAAAATATTTTGCATCTTCATCATGTTTTAAAACAAAAATTGGATATCATAACTGGTTTATGATTATCCATTGGAATTTGGCCAAAATATCAAAAATAATTTTTTTTTTGTTTTATCTATTAGGGTGTAAATTTACATTGTAAAGTACATCCATGGATAAAAAAAGGTTTTTAAACTACGGTGTAAATTTATATTGTAAAGTACATTCGTAGATAAAAAAGATTTTTACTACGGTGTAAGATTACATTGTAAAGTACATCCGTAGATAAAACAGGTTTGTAACTGCGGTGTAAAATTACATTGTAAAGTACACCCGCAGACAATTTTTTTTTTTTTTGAAAATGCAGTGCAAAATTTTGAACTTAGAAAAACAATTAAACAACAATGCAGCTTACCTTAGGTAGGGTGCACTGGGGGTGATGCGTCTTCCCCTTGCACAACAAGTCTCCTTACCTAGACTCTCGCAGACCAATAGGTTCCTAGTAACCTTAATACTAGGTGGCGACTCCTTAGAATTATAGTTGTAAATTTTACGGCTATAAACACCCTCCATTTTCACCGCGCGCCGTTGTCACTCCAGAGAGGGATGGCGGGGCGCGAAGAGCGTAAAAAAATCACCGTCGCAACAATGGTGTGAAAACTGTTGGTGTCAAATGGATATATAAAACAAAGTTAAATGAAAAAGGTGAATTTGACAAACACCAAGCATGTTTGGTGGCTAAGGGATACACACAGGAATATGGGATTGATCATGCATAAATTTTTGCACCAGTTGCACGATTAGATGACATTCGCTTGCTGTCATTGGCTACTCATAACTCTTGACAAATATTTCAGGTGGGCATGAAATCTACTTTCTTGCATGGCGAATTGAATAAGCAAGTTTGTGTCGAACAACCTTCAGATTATCTACAGAAAGAGAATGAATAAAAGGTGTATAGATTGAAGAAGGCACTTTATGGACTGAAACAAGCACCATGGGCTTGGTACAGTCGCATAGAATCATACTTCTCCAAAACTGGCTTCTAGAAAAGTCCTTATGAACATACTATGTTCATCAAAATTGGGAAGGGAGGTAAAAATCTGATTGTTTGTTTATACATGGATGATTTGATCTTCATTGGAAATGATGATAACATGTTTCTTGAATTCAAACAATCAATGATGAATGAATTCGATATAAGTGACTTGGGAAGAATGTGTTACTTCCTTGGTATTGAGGTCAAGCAAGCATATGGGGGTGTGTTCATTGGACAAAAGAAATTTACACATTGATAGAGTATAAATACAATATAAAATACATGTGTATATTCTAGATAATATGAGTATATAGGAGTTTGTTAGAGGTTGTATGAAAGGTGTATAGAGGGGGCAGTTGCTCACATGATTTGTATGCAGAAAAATATATTCAAACAGTACAATAATTTGAAATTTGGCTTTCCCTCTCTTTCTTTTCTATACTCTCGTTTCTCTCTTCATCTTCAGCTCCTCACAAGAAATCTCCTTCTTCTTCCTTGAAAATACTTGATTATTCACAAAATCTTATAGTCTCAACACACATGAGATCTTTGAAAAGTTTCAAATGATTGATTGCAATTCTGTTCATAATCCAATTATCCCAGGCTTCTAGCTCACAAAAGATGTTGGAGGAGAAAGAATTGATAACACGTACTACAAGCAAATTGTAGGAAGTGCGATGTATTTTCTGCATTCCTTTAGATATTTAGTTCAATTGTAAGGCTATATATGCCCAGCCTTAGTGCTTTAATAAAACAAGAAAACGAAACCATTTTGCCTCAATTGTTTGATCTCTGAGTTGGAACAATGCCTTGTATAGGAAACACGGACAGTTTTATTATTAGGAAGCACGACACTCAAATTTGCTAAGCTAGATGCCATGAAGATGACACGCCATTACAAGTTTGAAGCAAGGATGTGGTGGAAAATACACACAGCTGTACAATCATGGCTATTTAAAGACAACATTAAGCATGCTCTAGACATTTCTTATGATACAACTTTTACTAGAATTCATCACTAGCCAATCGACTTATAGTAGACAAATGATCTAGATTATTATTCAAGACACGATTTAGTTTCGTTACAAGAAGAAGCATTCACCATACTTGAGAACTGCATAAACTCTTAACAGCATCAACCCCAGTCTTGATCACACAACTTCGGAACTTGATGAGGGAGCACTGGCTTTGATATCAGAAAGCTTAGTAACAACTTCGGACATGCTAGGCCTGAGAGTAGGGTACTGGTTGATGCACTCCATGGCCAAGTGCAAAAGAGTGAGAGCCTGCTTATTATCAAACCTGGATCCTAACTTTTTGTCAACCAAATTCAGAAACCTCCCTTGTTGGTGTAAACGACCAGCCTGAAATTGCAAAACAGGGTTGCCTTGCAGCTTTAGAACAAGAATTGTCACTAGGGAGTATATAATCCTGCCAAAAATCACTTACAGTATCTAAAAGGAAGTCAGCTTCCTGGTTTGGAATATATTCAGTATTACTTCTCCCACTGACTATTTCAAGCACTACAACCCCGTAACTGTACACATCTGCTTTAACTGTTATGGCTTTCCCCAATGCATGCTCAGGTGCCATATATACTCTGTAATACTTTGAGAGATTAACCACTAGCTATAGATAACGATAAATAAGATTAAATTGTATTGATGATGTAATTTGCTGCTTACCGCGATCCCCTTGCTTTGATGGCTGTAAATGGATCTTCCTCGTTGTAAATTGTTGCCAACCCGAAGTCTGATAACTTTGCGGTGTGAGTTTTATCAAGCAAAATGTTCTTGGCATTTATATTCCCGTGAACAATCTTGATCTTGATGCTCTTTTCTTCTTCTTCGTGTAGATAATTCAAACCTTTCGCTATTCCTAGGCAGATATCAAATCTGGCACTCCAGCTTAGTTCTGTCTCAGTGCTTCTATGTCTTTGTTCTATAAATTCAAGGAATATGTTAGATGTTGTTTTTCCTGCTTGAAGAAATTTACTTAGATTAACAAACATTATTTCAATCTAGCTAGGCTAGGGCAGAGAAAATATTACCAAACAAGGCCTTATGAAGGGAGCCAGTTTCCATGTATTCATAAATTAGCAGATGCAGGTCTTTTTTGGAATAGCCACCCAACAATTGAACTAGATTTTCATGGCTCAAGGATATTAGGTTGCCGATTTCACTTTTTAATTCATCTTTTTCTCGCTGTTCTGATGGCGGAGAAATCTTCTTCACTGCTAGTTGAATCTGATCGGGTAAATTAGCCTGCAAATTGAAACTCAAAATATAAGATACAGTTGTTTCATGACAACTTCAAAAATTGACTGATTAGCAGTAAGTGTAACCTTGTATACTACGCCGAAACGTCCCCTACCAATCTCCATTTTGGAGCTGAAATTTTTAGTACCATCTATTATCTGTTGGAGGGTGAAAGATCTTTTCTGGACTTCTATTTGTTTTTCTATTTGCAATGAAAAAACCATCAAAGAAATTGAATTAACAGACACTCTACCCAATAAGAATCTTTCAAGCAGTAATATGCAGAATGGAGTTTGATTTCATATAGTCTCACCTCGCAACTCTCTATTCCCAAGCAATCTCATTTGCCATACGAAAAGAAATAGAAGTAACGGTGCAAATGCACAACCTATGGTGATCCCGGCTATTTGAGAAGCAGAAAGCTTCCCATCATGAACTGTATATATCAGAAATCAAAAGGTAATTTCTTTTTTTTTGGCAGATGTGAAGGGATAAAACATATTCGAGCTTGAACAAAATTAAGAGAAATGTGCTTTTTCTTACTTGGAGTTACAAAGATGGCAGATACAAGAGGTCCATTCAGAGCTGCTGGGTTAAACAGAGATCCTTTGCCGGCCCAGAAAAAATGAATTTCCAAGGGATTGTCATCAACAATCGCAGGGAAACTTGTTTTCCATGCTTTATTTGGACCTTTGGCCTTCTCTATTATGTTGAGATCCGTCAGTTTTCTCTCACCCTGAAATGAGAATGAGTACCATACATGATGGAAATTGCTAGTACAATTAAGCTGTTGTTCAGAATAATCACCTGAATATACACATCGAAAATACGAGTCCCTAAGCTGCTATAGTCTTCATTCTGAGTATAAATAGTTTCAGCAAAGTGAAGTTCCACTGTGTAACTTCCTTTGCGCAGACAGAACCCGTAGTATTTCAAAGACACAGGGCAAAACCGAGCTGTTTTATATAATGATTCTTCTGAAACAGAAACTCCACAGGTCATGTTTTTGACGAAATCGCTTGAATTGCTAGGTTTGAAGATCGAGTCTCCAGAACAAGAATATGCCCAAGTTCCTGATGGAACGCTGAAATAACTCTCTGTAGAAACATCTTCATCATATGGATTCCCTTCAGCGCTAGTACGCTCGCCGCCGCAGTTTATGTACAAGGAATGATCTGCAAAACATTATTGCCATTAGAAACTGAAGGACTCAGATTCTATAATCTTAATTTAAATTCCATGAATAGACGTTTAAAACATACGTTTTGATGTACAATTCTTACTCAATGCAAGGATAGAATTCCTATAAAGAACAGCAAACATGCTTGTGAGAAAATTAAAACTCATCAGTAAGCACTGTTACAGCACAGAAGATTAAAATTCATCAGAGTACAAACAGGTCCAAAGGATATAAGAATACACTTACAAGTTGAAGTTTTAGAATGAAAGATTCAAAGGAAACAAAAGAAAAACCAAAATCACAGCGCTTACATATCTGGTTTTCCAGGGTCCAGGGTCTTGACTTCTGTTGAATCATGGTGTGGTGGATCTGTAATGTTATCTTGGATGAAATTTGCAAAGTTATTATAAGACAAATCCCTGCAACATAATAGTTTTCGTAAGAGAAGGCATTTTCTTTTTTGTTTGTCGGATGAAGATTATTCAATAACCGACTGTAAATGTAAAATAGAGGCATCGTCCCAAACTTACGCTGTATCTTTCTCCAGAATCCAACGAGGAATTGACCCATTAAGCTTATTGTTCGTGAGTAACCTGTTAAAAAGTAAATTATCCCAATCTCTTAATGGATTCTGAGAAACAACTTATGGTGAGTTGAAGAAATTAATTCACATACAGTCTATTCAAAAATGGCGCATTCTTCAAAGATTGTGGGATCGAACCGTTCAAGTTGTTAAAGCTCAAGTCACTGCACCAAGTACATCAAAGCTGATATAACAAAAACTATAAAAAAGCCATAGCAATTGAAAACATCATAAAGAAAAATGAACTTACAGGTAGTTTAATGCTGTCCAATTATTACCAATGTAGTCAGGGATTCCACCAGTAAGTGAACAATTCCTCAGTACCCTGTAAAAAACCATTTAATAAGTTTGTAAATTTGGATCTATCTGTTGATTGTGATTTCTGACAGCAAAATAATTTATTTATCAAATGTCATAACAGTGTCATGATGATACTGGTGGGATTATAAGTTTTCAATCCCTTAATTAAAATTATTATTAGCAACATGGAACAAATCACTCACAGGTAATACATGTTTGTCAGTTTTCCAATTTCTGGGAAAGAGAAACTAGTGTTAAGATCACTGACCAACCTGGAAAAATAATAATAAAATTCTTAGAAACATTAAGTAAAGAACAAATCTTTATTTGATGTGGGAAATAAAGATAAGTCGAAGACAAAGCATTTACAATACTCTAAGGCCGGACAGATTGAAAATTCTAGGAGGCAGCTCCCCTTCAAAATCATTTCCCATGAGGTACCTGTGATCAGTATACTCAATAGCTTAATTGTATATGATTGAACGGTTGGTTTTTATATATATATATATATATATATATAAGTAACAATTTTAAAAAAAATAAAAAATAATTTTTTTTTAACAACAACAAAAGATTGTTTTCTATTATTTTTGGGGTTTTTATGTGTAAATTATATTTATCACAACAACTATAATAATATTTACCATGCTGCCACCATAATAATACCACTAGTTCATCATCAACATGTTTAGGAGAGTGTTTGAGGTTGCTTTTTAAAGTATTTTTAAACTTAAAAATGTATCAAAATAATTTTTTTATTTTTTAAAAATTATTTTTTATATCAGCACATTAAAATGATCTAAAAATACTAAAACAGTTTACTTTAAAACAAAAATAAAAAATTCAAATAATTTTAAAAACGCTTTTAACATGCAGTGCCAAATACACACCAAATGTGTCATATAATTAGTTATATATTTTATGGAATCACATATTTTTTAAGAAATTAAATAAAATCCGTGTAAAAGTTTTTCCTAAAAACAAGTAATTTTTAAAAACAATTAATGGTACGTACGAAGCACCCTTTCGATTTTCTATATATGAGCTTGGAATGATTTACAGTTAAAATTTCTGAGGAGAAAATTTGCAGGGAACTTACAGGTAAGTGAGATTGGTGAAATTTGCAATGAACTGTGGTATCTTACCACTCAACTTGTTCCCAAAAACAGAACTGCGAAGACCAGTAACGTTTCTATTAAGCAAAATGGACCACCGAGAACAATGAGGCTAAGAAATAACATTAACAGATGCACTTACAAGACAAGCAGAGATTTAAGATTGACAAAACTGTCTGGCAATCCTCCAGTCAAGTTGTTGGAACCCAAAGTGCTGTAACAAACCAAAAACTCCTCAGTATTTTATATATCGAAGGATAAGTTGTTGTCTCTAGCAGCTTACAGTTGTTCAAGCTTGCTCAATTTTCCAAGTTCTGTCGGAAGATCACCAGAGAGTCGATTCTCGCTCAAACTCCTAATTAAATTAAGAAAATTAAGGGATTAATACCGAGCAGAAAATTAAATGGAATCGGGCAGATTGAGTTAAGAGTATTTACAGTGAAGTGAGATTTGAGAGGTTTCCCAATTCTTTAGGAATTCGACCTGATAACATATTATAACTCAGGGACCTGAAACCATAATTATTTTTTCCAAGGATTGCAAGATCATTAGAATATATTACAGTAACTAAAACCATCAACTTTGATAAGTGAGCAACTGAAGAGACCATGATGGTTGTTTTACTTACAGAGTGGTAAGGTTCATCAACTTCCCTAAAGATGGAGGTATGGAATCATCAAGGAAGTTCAAGCGCAGATCACTTTGGTCAGTAAACAGGACAGTTACCATTTAGTCCAATATTATTATAAATTATCGTACAGAAGGTTAAAGACCAAAAAAAGAAAATAAATTACAGTGTTTCCAGAGCCTCCAGATTCCCTAATGTTGGAGGTATTTGCCCAGATAATTGATTATATCCAAGGTCTCTGATAATTATCAGATAGTTTGTGAGTATCACAAGATCGTCAAATAAAAAAAAAATAAAGATAGAAAAGATCAATCTGGATCACTCACAGAGTTTTTAGCCGAGTCAACTTCCCCAAGGACTCTGGAATGGTACCATGGAGTTGGTTGTTGGACAGATCACTGTTCAGGTAATTAAGTCCATCAAATAATTATGTTGCTGAAGAGCACAACTGATTAAGGTGTCATATTTCAACCCTCAGTGGGAGAAAAATTTATGAATTTGTCCGAAAGAAAATAAAAATCTCTAATTTCATTTCAACAAACAAATCATGTAACCTTTTTCAAATCAGTCAATTAATTAAATTGACCATGCTGGCACCATAATAATACCACCAGTTCATCACCGACATGTTTAAGAGAGTGTTTGAGGTTGTTTTTTAAAGTATTTTTAAATTTAAAAATGTATCAAAATTATTTTTATTTTTTAAAAATTATTTTTTCATATAGGCATATAAAAATGATCTAAAAACACTAAAAGAATCTAATTTAAAACACAAAATAAAAATTTCAAATAATTTTAAAAACGCTTTTGACACGCAGTGCTAAATAGATACCAAATGTGTCATATAATTAGTTTTATATTTTATGGAATCACATATATTTAAAAATTAAATAAAATCCGTGTAATTTTTTTTCCTACAAAAAAGTAATTTTTAAAAACAATTAAGGGTACGTACGAAGCAACCTTTGGATTTTCTATGTATGACCTTGGACTGCTTTACAGTTAAATTCTGAGGGGAGAATTTGCAGGGAACTTACAGTTCAGTGAAATTGGTGAAATATGCAATGAACGGTGGTATCTGACCACTCAACTGGTTCCCAGAAACAGTACTGCGAAGACCAGTAACGTTTCTATTAAGCAAAATGGACCACCGAGAACAATGAGGCTAAGAAATAACATTAACAGATGCACTTACAAGAGACGCAGAGATTTAAGATTGTCAAAACTTTCTGGCAATATTCCAGTCAAGTTGTTGGAACCCAAATAGCTGTAACAAAACAAAAACTCCTGAATTTTTAATATATCAAAGGATAAGTTGTTGTCTCTAGCAGCTTACAGTTCTTCAAGCTTGCTCAATTTTCCAAGTTGTGGCGTAAGATCACCAGAAAGTTGATTCCCGTTCAAAATCCTAATTAAATCAAGAAAAATAAGGGATTAATACAAGATAAATTAAATGGAATCGGGGAGGTTGAGTTAAGAATATTTACAGTGAAGTGAGATTTGAGAGGTTTCCCAATTCTGTAGGAATTCGATATGATAACATATTATAACTCAAGGACCTGCAACCATCATTTTTTTTTCCAGGGATTGCAAGATGGTTAGAATATATATATTCCAGTAACTAAAAACATCAACTTTGATACGTGAGTAACTGAAGAGACAATGATGGTTGTTTTACTTACAGAGTGGTAAGGTTCGTCAAATCCCCTAAAGATGGAGGTATGGAATCATTAAGGGAGTTCATGCGCAGATCACTATGGTCAGTAAACAGGAAAGTTACCATTTAGTCCAATATTATCGTAGAGAAGGTTAAAGACCAAAAGAGAAAAAAAAGGGCAATACAGCTTACAGTGTTTCCAGAGCCTTCAGATTCCCTAATGTTGGAGGTATTTGCCCAGATAATTGATTCGCTGCAAGGTTTCTGATAATTATCAGATAAGTTTGTGACTATCACAGGAACGTCAAATAAAAAAAATAGAAAAGATTAATCTGGATCACTCACAGAGTTTCTAGCCGAGTCAACTTCCCCAAGGACTCTGGAATGGTACCATTGAGTTGGTTTCCGGACAAATCACTGTTCAGGTAATTAAGTCCATCAAATAAATATGTTGCTGAATAGCACAACTGATTAAGGTGTCATATTCAAACCCTCAGTGGGAGAAACATTTATGAATTTGTCCCAAACAAAATAAAAACATCTAATTTCATTTCAACAAACAAATCATGTAACCTTTTTCAAATTAGTCATTTTAGTGTCTGTTTGAGAGTGTGATTGAGATTGTTTTTGAAAGTGTTTTTTATTTAGAAATGCATAAAAATAATGTTTTTTTTTAAATAAATTATTTTTGACATCAGCATATGAGAATGATTTAAAAACACCAAAATTTTAATTTAAAAAAAAAAAATTCAAATATTTTTGAAATGCAGTGTCAAACATCCCCTTATCGATCATGTGGGATTGACTTGGAAAACTAGTTTTACTGTTGATTGATGTAAAACCAGACTCTTAAAACAACTAGATAGTGTTTTTTTCTAGGATCTGAAGACAATATTTTTAAAAATCATAGATCAAAAGAGAATAAGAAAAGTAAAGAGATCCTACTCCAAACAAATTTATTTAGTTGGGAAAATCACCTACTCCATGAACGAATCAAGATTTCACAATAAATTTTTTTAGTATAAACCCAACGAGAGTTGCACCAAAAAATCTCACAAATCTCGCATCAACTTGTTAGATGTGATACATTTATAAAATCACGATGAGAGAACACCGTAAATCTTCCCCAAAATCACTAGCAATTCCCTAAAGCTATCAAAATAAGACAAGAGAAAAGCATGCCAGAAGCACACCTATGTCGCTGTTAGACTTTAAAAAAAATATAATTTTAATGCGTTTATAAACAAAATGAATTTTGAAAAGCTATCTCAAACACACCCTCAAGATGAGATTTTATACCACGTCAGCTTATAAAGCTAGAAGTTACAAATCATTTTGTGGCAATATTACCTGCTTTGATACGTGAGTAAGTGAAGAGACAATGATGGTTGTTTTACTTACAGAGTGGTAAGGTTCGTCAAATTCCCTAAAGAAGGAGGTATGGAATCATCAAGGAAGTTCGCTTGCAGATCACTTTGGTCAGTAAACAGGACAGTTACCATTTAGTCCAATATTATTATATATTATCGTAGAGAAGGTTAAAGAGACCAACAAAAAAAAAAAGGGCAATACAGCTTACAGTGTTTCCAGAGCCTCCAGATTCCCCAATGTTGGAGGTATTTGCCCAGATAATCGATTAAATCCAAGTAGTCTGATAATTATCAGATAAGTTTGTGAGTATCTGAGTTTTTAGCTGGTTCAACTCAAGAGCGTAAAATACAAAAAAAAAAAAAAAGAAACGATCAAGCTGGATCACTTACAGAGTTTTTAGCCCAGTCAACTTCCCCAAGGACTCTGGAATGGTACCATGAAGTTGGTTGTTGGACAGATCACTGTTCAGGTAATTAAGTCCATCAAATAATTATGTTGCTGAAGAGCACAACTGATTAAGGTGTCATATTTCAACCCTCAGTGGGAGAAAAATTTATGAATTTGTCCGAAAGAAAATAAAAATCCCTAATTTCATCTCAAATCAGTTAATTAATTAAATCGATCATTTGGGATTGACTTGGATAGCTAGTTTTACTGTTGATTGATGTTGTTAAGGAACCATCTCACCTAAAAGCTCAAGCTGATAGGTAAAGTCCCAGAATATAATTTATATTATTCTCTAACAGATGTAAAACCAGACTTTTAAAACAATTTGATAGAGTTTTTTCTAGGATCTTAAAACAATATTTTAAAAATCATATATCAAACGACAGATAACAACAAACAAATTTATGGCAAATCTCACACATCAACTTCTTAGATGTGATACACGAAGAGAGAACATGGTAAATCTTCCCCAAAAATACTAGCAATCCCCTAAAGCTATCAAAATAAGACGAGACGAGAAACACAAATATGTCGCTGTTAGACTTAAAAAAAATAATTTATTTTTGATGTATTTCTTAACAAAATATATTTTGATAAGCTATCTTAACCATATCCCGAGAAGAGTTATTATAGGACGTCGTCGGCTTACAAAACTAGAAGTTACAAACCATT
The DNA here is from genome assembly GCA_029030765.1 of Salix suchowensis. Classification (NCBI taxonomy): domain Eukaryota; kingdom Viridiplantae; phylum Streptophyta; class Magnoliopsida; order Malpighiales; family Salicaceae; genus Salix; species Salix suchowensis. Next base: position 28,038,594 of record CM054995.1, read on the forward strand.
TTGTGGCAATATTACCTGCTTTCAGACTTTCAAGTGTTACTTAACATATATAAAACATTTAAAGCAACATTAAAACAATTTACAATACACAGTAAAACGGTGGTTTTAGAACAACACCACAGCAGCATATACCTACATTTTGGTCAGGTGGGTGAGGTTACTTAAACGCTCATCGATTTGTCCATGTAATGGCAAGCGGTGTGTAACTCTGCCAGCGAAAAATTAACTCAGTTAAATTCGGAATCATTTATGACCCAAGTGATATATATTTCAGGAAAATATTTACAGAGAAGTGATGTGGCAAATATTGGTAGTGCTTTCATTGCAGGCGCCACATTCAAAGGAAATACTTCTATCATCGGTCTTTGAGCAGTAATTACGTGAAGTTAATGGTTCTGGTAACCCCAACTTGACGATGATTTTTTCAAGAGCATCCACTGCATGGAAGATATTTTAACAAATAATTAATTCATCGTCTAATTAATTAGTTGAATACATAAACATATTTACGTAGAATTTTTCTTCGAAAGTTATTACATGAACTGCCTGTTAAAAATAATGAACTGCTCATGCGCGAATACATGATATGTCAACATGCATTTACTAGAATTTCTCAAATTAAAACACCAAAATATCATTAACTCTAAAATAAAAAAAAAAATAGTATAATGAACTGCTTGTTAACAATGCTATCTTACACACACTGTAATTGTATCAACTCGATCTCTGCTTTATTGAATACCTTTAGGCTGCTTATATAGCCATTACATACTGTCAAGATTATTGAAAGCAGGAAAAACAGAAATAACCACCGAGTCAGTATTATTCTAACTGACTACTACCAACTTTGCTGACTCATAATAGTTTGTTATTTAACAAACTATATCTAACTGCATTAACAAACTATCCCAATCGCCATCTGTAACACTGCTCATGCGCGAATAGACTTAGCAAGCAGTTAAAATCTCGATAATATGTAGTAAAGTTGGAGTATGTAAAGAAATAAAATCATTGCTAGTTGCGCACCGTAGAGGTAAAGTCAAAACCCTTGTCTTTTGATGAGTTGACAAGTATTGCAGATCAACTAAAAGATGTGCTCGGTACTCTGCTATTTAGGAAAAGATAGTGACCTGCGCAGACAAGGAAACTATTAGAGTTTTTTCCTATTGTAGTTCTACTAGAATTCAAAGTGTAATTAGAATGTATAAATACTTACAGCATTACTGTAAATCAATAAGAATCGTGAACAAGTTTTTTCACCATTAAATTCTTCATGGTATCAGAGCATTAATCGATTCTGCTCCCTGTGTTTCTTTTTGTTTGTCGTCTTCTTTCACTGTCATGGCTGAGTTGATACCTGCAACTCATGACACCTCTGAGGGGACCAAGGAGAAGACTATCTCCATGTCCAGCAGCTCAGATATGGATTTAAACACTGGCCAAAAGTTGTCTTCAATGTCTTCAATGTTGTTGAACGAATTCAACTACCTTCCCTGGTCAAGAGCCATAAAAATTGCTCTAGGGGGAAGATCAAAACTGGGATTTATTACTGGAACAACCAAGCCTCCAGAAGCAGATTCCCAGGAATATGAAGCATGGCTATCCAAAGACCAACTGGTCATGTCATGGATTTTAAACTCAATGGAGCGCAATCTTGCTGAAATTTTCAGCTACTCTGATTCCTCCTTTGAGCTGTGGAAGGCAATTGGTGATATGTATGGAAATCAAAACAATGCTGCACGCATCTTCCAAATTCATCAAGAAATCTCCAAAATTTCTCAAGATGGGAAATCGTTTGTAAACATGTTGGGAAATCTGAAACGTCTATGGAGTGAATTAGAGCTTTATCGACCACACACCATAGATGCTGTCACCTTGAGAAAAAGAATTGAAGAAGACAGAATTTTTCAATTGCTGGCAAGCCTCAACCCAGAATATGAAGATCTTAGAAGTCACATTCTAATGAACCCAGAACTGCCATCCTTCCAAACTGTGTGCGCCACGATTCAAAGAGAAGAAGTTCGTCGAAAGGTCATGTCTCGCACCACAAATTCCTTTAATTCTGATGCACATGCATATATTTCTCGTCCCTTCTCTGAGAATAAAGGTTACAAAGGAAAAAGGCACGAATTCAAGTGTCAACATTGCAAAAATTCTGGGCACACAGTTGACAGATGCTGGATTCTACACCCAGAACTGAAGCCGAAATTTATGAAGGAGCATAAAGGAAAATTAAGCACTACTCATAGAGCAAACTTGGCTACTCATTCCAGTGACTCCTTCACTGCCAGCCCTGTCACCTTATTAAACGAATTTGCAAATTATTTGCAAACAAAGCAAGGCCAAGGAACAAGTGCAGAGCAGACGCAATCTGGGGAGTTCATCAGCAAATTTGCAGACTTCTTAGCTGGTGCAAATGCCGAAAACAGTCAAGGTATTTTACTTGCGTTTATGACTGCATTAGAACCAGGTAATTTGCATAATTTATGGGTAATTGATTCTGGTGCCACTGATCACATGTCAAACAAATTGGAAAATTTCTCTAATTTTTCTACTTTTTCGTCCCCTGTCTTCGTCTCTGTTGCAAACGGGAAGGGAGTTCCAGTTGAGGGTAAGGGAAAAATGAAATTAGTGTCTCAAAGTATTGAGTCTAACGTGCTATACATTCCTTCTTTTCCCTTCCAGCTACTTTCTGTCAAACGTATAACATCCACTCTCAATTGTGAAGTTATATTGTCTCCTTACAAGGTTGTATTTCAGGACCTCATAACCAAGAAGAGGATTGGTGAAGGATTTCTTTTGCATGGACTTTATTTCTTCTCTTCCGATCCTCAAGTGTGTAAAAGTCTCCTTGCAAGAGCTGCACCTATTACTCAACAAATTTTGTGGCACCGTCGTCTAGCTCACCCATCAATTTCGGTTTTTAATCAAATTTCTCCTGTATTCCACCAAGGAAACATTGACTGCGAAATTTGTCATTTTTCAAAATCATCAAGACTACCATTCAATAAATCTGTGTCTCAAACAACTCAGAAATTTGAAATTGTCCATTCGGACGTTTGGGGACCCTTCTCCACCTCAATTGATGGTTTTAAATATTTCGTAACTTTTATTGATGATTTTTCTAGAGTCACTTGGGTTTACTTGTTAAAATCTAAATGTGAAGTGATTGATTATTTCAAACACTTTCATAAACTGATCACTACCCAATTCTCGGTACAAATTAAAACTCTTCGATCAGATAATGGCACCGAATACATGTCCCATAACATGACGCATTACCTAAATTCTAATGGAATCATACACCAAACCAATTGTGTGCACACACCACAACAAAATGGAATTGCGGAAAGGAAAAATCGTGATTTGTTGGAGAAAACAAGAGCAATCATGTTGCAAATGCATGTTCCTAAATATTTATGGTCGTTTGGTGTTCTTACTGCAACTCATCTTGTAAATCATTTACCCAGCCGAGTGCTGGAATTCAAATCTCCCCTTGAAGTTTTGCAGGAAAAAATACAAGATGTCTCATACTTTAAAGTATTTGGGTGTATTTGTTATGTACACTTACCAGCAAATCAACGCGACAAGTTGGATCCAAGAGCTGTCAAATGCGTCTTCTTGGGGTATTCACAAACTCAGAAGGGGTATAAGTGCTATGAGCCAAAATCCAAGAAACTCTACACTTCTCGCGATGTTCGGTTTATTGAAACCAGTTCTTATTTTGAAGAATCAAGTCAGGAAAATGTATTCCATGATTTTTTTTCGCTGCTTAATGTTGAGCATCCCGTTGAGAATACTTCACCGGAAGAAGCTGACGCTACTATGGAAAGTATTCCTAATGCCGCCGATGACAGTGGCATGGAAAGTATTACCGATGACAGCCATGCTCCTTCAACTCAAAATTCAACTCAAAATTCTGAGCCTCTTCGCCGAAATCCATCTCGAGCACGGGTGCCGCCAGCTAAATTAAAAGATTACGTTGGCTACAACGTCAGGTACCCCATGACTAAATCCATATCTTATCAAAATTTGTCACCAGTGCACACAGGTTTCTTGACAGCAATATCCAGTACTCAAGACCCCACAAATTTTAAAGACGCTCAAAGTCAAAGTGTTTGGCAAAAGGCAATGGCAGAAGAACTAGCAACCCTTGAAGAAAACAAAACTTGGAGCGTCACTCCCCTTCCACTTGGGAAACATGCAGTAGGGAGTCGGTGGATATACAAAACCAAATTCAAGTCTGACGGGTCTATTGATCGCCACAAAGCTCGGCTGGTTGCGCATGGATTTACTCAGAAATTCGGCATTGACTACAAAGAGACATTTGCTCCTGTTGCGAAAATGACCACCGTTAGAGTCTTATTATCGGTAGCCATCAACAAAGGCTGGAAGCTGTCGCAGATGGATGTTAAAAATGCATTCCTACACGGAGATCTTGAAGAAGAAGTATTTATGAAACTTCCACCTGGCCACCCTCAAAATGGAAATTCCAGCTTGGTGTGCAAACTTCATATATGAGAATATGAGTATTATGTGTGAGAATTAAGTGAGATAGATGAATATATAAATTGAATGAATCAGTGTGCATGCAAGTTTTAATGTTTAATTGGTTTAGGGATTGACTCTGAAAATATGTCATGTTGACTTTATAGTGTTATACCAATGTAAGCTTTTGAGCCTTCAACATTATATTCTTTGATTGTTCGTTCTTTCAATGATATGTATCTCTAGAACTTGCTTCCTATCTTGTTGAGATTACATTTGCATTACATAGATGCATGAAGATGATAAAGGCATTAGGAATTTTAACCGCCTGAGCCAAAAAGCCAACCTAAAATATATTATCTTTAGTGAGCCCCTTTTGAGCTTGTTTATCTTTTCTTTGGTTTATCCATGTATAAGCCTTAAACTTTTTATATGTTTTCCTCTTTTCCCCTAGCCAAGGATTAGTAGAGCTATACTTATGATATCTCATGGAATTATGGTTGCAAATGATGTGAAAAGAAAGAAGTAGTGATGTTTGATGAAAAGATGGGCAAAGTTGCCAAAGGTGAAGAACAAAAAAAAAAAGAAGAAACGAAGAAAAAAAAAAGAAAAGAAGAAAAGAAAAGAAGAAAAGAAAAAAAAGAATAGAAACGAGCTTGAAATCAAAAGTAGCTAAGCATTGGTGCTTAAAGATTGAAAATTGATGTGCTTAAATGGAATATCTTGTTAGAAATATCATTTTTCAGAATGCTCTACTTTCTTTGGTTTGAACCATTTCTTTTACTTTCTTTTACCTCACCTTAACCTTAGCCCCATTACAACCGGAAAATAAGACCTTTTGATTCCTGCGTTGTTTGTAATATTATAGTAATGGAGATGAGATTGAAGAGCAAGCTTATGGTAGAACATATTCATTGATCGAATTTCAGATATTTAAACACATAAGCCCTAAACACATGAGTGTTGGAGTGTATATCAATGAGAGGACCTACCACTTTGGCATGGCATAGATTTCTTTTAAATCCCAAAGAGTAATTGAGTTTTGAAATTTGCATGTAAACAAATTTATGAAGATTTATGTTCTTTATCCTTCTCGATTGTATTCTTATTTATAATGCTTGAATTCTTGGATATTGATGGGAGATTAAGAGATTAGTCATGGTTATTTTTAATTTTAATTTTTTTTACCTATCCTTTCTCGAGGACGAGCAAGAGCTAAGTGTGGGGGTATTTGATGCGACCATATTATTTGATAGTTTCATCCATATTTACCTAGTGTTTTGCATATGTTTTGTGTATAAAATGCCTTGATATTTTTTGTTTTATGTTTTGAAGGCATTTTTGGATGAAAGATGCAAAAAGGAGGTAATTGGAGCTGATTGACAGATTTGACCTTCAGTCGGTGTTTTGTGCAGAGTGGAAGCTCTAGAGATCGAAATGAAGTGATTCCAGTGACATTAAAAAGCTAACATCCATAAATTTATGGAAATCTAAGGAAAAAGAAATAAAATAAGGAAGATCATGGAAATCGCAGCCTTCAAAGTCAAATCTTGCAATCTGCCGATATCGACCTTTGTCCATTCCAACTTCAATATCTCGCGCTACAGTCATCCGATTGATGCAAACTTAATTGTTGTGGATGCAGGACTCAAAGCCATATAAACGCTCCAAATTGCAGCTCAAAATGATGTGATATGAAGGAGATATGAATTTTACAAGGGACAACTAAATTCTGCCATCTTAAGGAAGTACTATTTTGTAAAATAGACACTAGGATTTCTAAGCATATATAAAGGAGGAGAGGAGCAAGGAAGTGGCGGCCAGCACCAAAGAAAACACAAATCTTCCTCCTCCAAACCCTAAATCATGTTTTCTTCCATTTTTTTTATTTAGTTGTTCAATAAACATGCAAGGCTAGACTCTTTTGCTTGGTTGCAAGGACACGGAAACTTTCAGATTTCAAGAACTGTGAGATCTATTTTTACCTCAATTTTTCAGTTTATATGATGAATATGTTTGTTCTCCTATGCTTATTTTCCTATGATTGTTTATTTAATTGCTAAGAGCGGACTCGAAGTTATTATTGTAGACAATCGATTACTAAGTTTGATATCAAAACCGGAGTTGTGGTATATGAACTTATGAAGCAACTAAGTTAATAATTGTAGCGGATCTATGTTATTAATCTTAGGGAGAACATTCAATCGAACTAAACATATATTGCGGACTATTATGTTTCTTAATTGATCAATTTATCTAGATTTTAATGTTGCCATTGAATCAAATTACTAGTGCGGACACTGTGGTTGTTTGATGGTTAGGGTAAGTTATACGGCGGATCCGTTAACGAACCAATTTTAAAAAGATATAAATATTCAGAATATAAATTGATGTGTCGTTTCCATGATCAGTTCTGATTTCTGTAGGTGGATGTTGATTTGCGACCAATGTTTGCTTTATTGATAAATTTCAGTTTTATATAATTTTCGCTTAGTTTGCTTTAGCCTAGCCTAGACAACTTCCACCCCCCCCCCCCCAATTGCATAACATATAGCACGAAAATATGAACTAAATCGTCCTCGTGGGATCGACCCCTTGCTTGCTCTATACTATCTTGTTTGATTTGTTTTAAGCTAGGGTAATTAATTTGTGCGACCACGACATCGCAACACTGTTGCACAAATGTGCGCACCATCTTGACTTTAAACTTCTCCATCTCGTGGGAGTCATCCAGCTTCCCATGGTAGTAAGGACCTATGGAGATCACTATGGGTTCATAACATTTCTTGTTCGATTTAATCCCACTAAATATCTGTGGAACCCTTGGAATTCTAGGCCCATGCATGCTGCTGGCTCATGGTCTCTCTCTGCTCAACGCCCATTATGGATCCCAACCAATTATTATTTTCAGGGACTATAATGTGTGTTTCTCCCATTAGAAGTACAAATATTTACTGAACAAAAGATATTGTGAACAAAATAATTTATGATCTGCACTTCCAATGCATATCACGAACAGGTAACGATGGATCTATTAAATACCAAGTTAGCAACTAGAATCTTACCTTACTTGGAAGTTGAGCTTTGATACTTTAACTGTTTCACTCTTGTCCAAAACATGTGTTCCTCAGCTGTCGACAGCCTGGTGATAAAATTTGCAGTGTAACACCAAACTTAACGTTTAATTTTCTTGACATCAAATTAAAGTGGTAGGTTGCATGACAGGACTGTGAATAAACCAGAATAAAATTGTGATTTGATAATGATTACTTTGTCAAAATACGACAGACGGCTTGCAAAATCGAAACATTTCTGCTCAATTTCTAACTTTGCTGTCTCATTTATGATGTTTGATTATCATTTCCAATGCACAAGTTATAGAATATGTTATTAAAAAGTCCCAAGCAGTCCAAAATGCAGGTAAGTGTTGAAGAATATAAGTTTCAAAATTTGCAGGTTGTAATACTATTAAATGTGAAATGCGTAAAGGTTAGTTTGTTCCATGCTCAAAATGCAAGAAAAATAAAGAAAATAGAACAAACTTTTGTTTCTCCAGTCTTTAGTGGTGAGAAAAGAATAGAAGTCCAGAGCTAAGAGGCTGCAAAATGTGTTTTCATTCGTTTTATTTTTGTTCTTCACAAGCTTGGACAGAACTTTTTAAAGCTCAGAAAGAAATTCTTTGTCGAAACACTGGGATGAAATTAAAGATATGCTTTAAAGGTTTACTCTAAGATATGGGTAGAGCGGGTAGCTAATTTGTGTTGAATGTTATATTATTTATATAAATACTGCAATATGCGATGGAATATAGGAAGAAATTGCGAAAACTTTTTCTCCTTCACCTATCTTTTTTAGCTAAAGGATTTAAAATCTGGCCTGACGGATTTTACATAAGGTTATCGAGTTACAGGTAAAATATAATTGTGAGTTGATTGATTTTTAGCATGTAGTTTTGAGCACTAAACAATTTTAAAGCATACATCTTAAATTGGTTGAAGTGGACCGGCAGAATGACAGGCATTGCATTTTATGGTTGGTGGGCGCAGTTGATGGTGGCCGATGGTCGCTGACTGTCATCCTTGACGTGTATGAATTGAGTTTACTTCAACACTAACACCATAAATTAAGATGTTGCCCTGGAAATACTTTCACGAGGCCAATAATAAAAGAATACTTAAAAATCACAGTATAAACCGGACCCTTGTAATGAGGGATAACTTCTGTTTTTTTAAGGCTCTTCTAGCTCTGATATCACTGTTGGCGAGAGTGGGGGTATGAAACCACTTATGGTGGTTTACAAACAAACACAAAGAAGGATTTATAATCTGAAAAACAGATTTATATTACTCAATAATTTAAAACACTAACAAGTAGAGGAGAAAGCTCTCGAACTCTCAAATACTCTTACTCCCTTATTCTTCTTTTTGCTCCCACAAACTTATATCACTCTGATACAGACTATTTATAGATAGACTTGTCAATGTAAACTCATTAAATGCAAATACAAGTAAAATTCTACATTTCGAAGATGGAAGTCATTGTTGAACCCTCTCTCGTGTTAGAGTATAAATATAAGATATGTTGTTGTAACACACAAGTTGTATGAGAGAACAATCAATATACAAAATTCAAATTCTCCTCCTTTTCTCTCTCTCTCCTCTGTTCTCAATTCTCTTCTCCTCTGTGAATTCTTCTTCACTCTTCTGATCTCAACATGGTATCAGAGCTATTATTCTAGCGCATGAATTGATCCAAGCTTCCGCAATCTGATCCTTCAATGGATCATTCAAAAAAAAAAAAAAAACTGCAGCTGAAGAAGATGAAGATGATCATCCATGCCGCTGCTGCTCCTCATTTACAATATTCCTCGTGGTAATTCCATTTCTTTCAAACCTTCACCCAGTAATAATCTTCACAGTCTCAATATTAAGCTGATACAAACTAGTAGAATGCAATTTCCTTCCATTCATCACGCATAAGAAGTGTTGCTGCTCCTCATTTAGTTGTTGTCTTGTTCATCCGTGAGATTGCATTTCAACATACATTTCAAATTTCTCCAGTCTCTGCACATCAAATTGCTGTATTCAAATTTTACGCAACAAAACTAAAGCTCAAACAGAGCAGCAGCAGAGCAAAAAAAAAAAGAGTTCCTGCAGCAATTCTCTCTATCAAGTTCTCGAAGAAAAACAAGAGAGAAGTGAGAAATAAAAGCAGGGAGATCCAAGTGAAAGATCTCGCCGGAGAGGTGAAGACTCAGACACGCCCGTAACCTCGTGCTTGTTTCAGGCACACCTCCTCTCCATTTCTCAAATAAGTCATATGAGTTGTTGCTCTAAATAAACATCGCTCGTCCGCCAGCACCCCTGTAACTTTGTAATCAGAACCAACAGTAGAATCACTGCTATCTTGTTCAAAGATCCATGTTGCTCCTTCAGATCTGAGTACATATCCAAAGCAGAGAGACACGATGGCTGCGAAAAAGACAGAGCCCAAGGAAGGATAGATCTTGGTTCCACAATTCCCAAATCAATTTCCTTTCCCAAACCTCAATTCATCGGTAATCCCTCAAAAATCAACCCAAATCTCAACTCAAATCTCAAGTTTTCAAAACCTAATCCTGTAATCCCTCAACTGAAAATCTCAACTCGTAATTACTCAGCTCAAAATCTCAATCCCTTACTAAAAATCACAAGCCGAACTTGTTCTTCCACACGGCGGCACCAAATCTTCATTTCTTCCCCAAATTCCAATTCATCGGTTCTTCACTTCTTCCCCAAATTTTCTCACGGCAGCAACTGAAAGTGAAAGGTACACATTCCAGTCCCCAAATCCTTGAATTTATTGAAAGTTTGAAACTGATGAATCATGAAACTGGGCATAAATTATAAAACTGGGCATTTATGCATGATAAAAACTGGGCATGACGTGTTATTTGAATTGAATTGATAGATAATTAGGATAAGCGACTGTATTATACTATTATGAACTTGTGTATTATACTATTATGAACTGGGCATTCAAGCCCCTCGGCTTGATTTCAAGTGCTTCGATGTGTGGGGGGCATTGCTAATAAGGGACAAGGGAGGCTGATTTAATTAGTTGTGTTTGATCAATTTCTGTGGGTGTAAAATTCTTGGGTTTGTTTTTGATTGATTGTTATTAATTAGTGGTGTGTTTGATTGTTGAGGAATTGTGGGGAAGGGAGGGAAAACTTGGGTTCTGGAGTGAAATTGGGGTTATTTTGGGTGCTGCAAGATTATCTGGAGTGAAATTGGGGTTATTCTGGAGTGAAATTTTTGGCTAGTTTTTTTAAAAAATTGTACTTTGGAAAGTGGAACTGGTGGAAGTTTCTGTCAAAGACAATTTTATATTAATAATGTTTTCTTCCATCTTTTTTGGTTGATTGAAGTTTCAACTTAGTTTCAATATTTATAATTATTCCTGTATTATGCTTAGTGAATAGAATGTGTTCTCCTTTCCATTTTTTTTCTGCATTATATTATGATCTTTCCGTCTGGGGATTGTGAGTATTATAGCATGTAAACTAAATAGGAAATATTGTAATCTTATTCCTATGTGGTAATCTCCACCATTACTATTGTATGTTGCCCTACACATATATATACAAAGGAGTGGCTAACTATTAGGTTAAGCCTCCTAATTACTTCTCAACTTGGTATCAGAGCCCCAATAAATTAAAACACCTCTCAGCCGGCAGCCACCTCTCCTCCTCTCTGAAATGGATCTCTCTCAGCCGGCAGCCACCTCCTCCCTTGCCGCAGCACCGGTTGTGCCCTCCTGCACTCCTGCCGCAAGTCAATTCTCTTCTTCGGCATCAGTTATGCCACAAAATACAGATGTTGGCCATGCTCTTCTCAACCCCACTAATGCTCCTCTGCTGCCAGCCTCTTCTCCTCCTCCTGCCGTGGCAATTGTGTCCCTCTCCCACACTCATCAAGTCATCTCTTTAAAGTTGACAAACACCAATTATTTATATTGGCGAATGCAGATGAAACCTTATCTCTTAGGCCAAGGAGTTTTCGGCTTTGTTGATGGTTCAAACTCCTGCCCCTCTTCACATACCATGGCTGCCGATGGTCTCTCTCTTCAGGTATCTCAATCTTTTCTCCATTGGAAACAACAAGATCAACTCATTCTAAGTGCATTGCTCTCTTCCCTGTCCATGGAAGTTCTTCATCTTGTTGTTGATTGTACAACCTCATGTGCGGTATGGCACACACTTGAGCAAGCTCTAGCTTCTACATCCAATTCCCGGATTATGCAACTTCATGGTTCTCTTCAAGACCTTAGACAAGGTGATGATTCGGTAACTCAATTTTTGCAAAAGGCTAAGACTATATTTGATGAGCTAGCAGCTGCTGGCAGACCTATTTCGCTAACCGATTTCAATCTATATGTGTTTCGTGGACTTCGCGGAGAATTTAAGGACTTAGTGACAAGTCTGATTACAAGGGCAGACCCTCTACCATATGCAGATTTGCTTAGTCATTTGCTAACCCATGAATTTGTGCATAAAACCTCTCACTTGTCTTTGGGACCTGCTGCCAGTCAAGCACCATTGCTGCCCACGCCACACTCAGCAATGCTCTCTCACCGTCAGTCTTCTGCCCAGTTTGGACGCAACAGAGGGCGTTCTTATGGCAGCTGGCGAAATCAGCCAAGAGGCTCTCGGTTTTCTGGCTCAAGGAACACGGGAAATTGGCACAACGGGAACTCTTATAACACGGGAAGCAATGAAAATAGAAGCAACACTTGGCAGCCAAACTGGCAGCGAAACAGGGGACAAAATTCATCAAATTCACGTTGCCAGCTGTGCAACATGTTCGGGCACACTGCTCCTCAGTGTTCTCAACTTCAGCAACGTGAACATGAGCATCAGAATAGTGCCAATCTGGCACTACAGAATTCAGGAAGTAGTGCTGACTGGATCCCGGACACCGGCGCGAATCAACACGTGACACCGGACCTTGCAACTCTAACCGATTCTGCACCGTATCTTGGTAACGATTTTTTGCATGTTGGTGATGGTAAGGCCCTTGTCATATCCCATGTTGGACGTTCTATTTTACATTCCCCAAAACGCATGTTTACATTGACTAATGTTCTTCGCGTACCTCACATTACAAAACCGTTGTTATCTGTTCAGAAATTCTGTCGTGATAATCATGTTTATTTTGAATTTCACAATTCTGTGTTTTATGTGAAGGATCTCGTCACCAAGGAAGTTCTTCTTTCCGGTCGGAGTCATGATGGTCTTTATGTCCTCTCGGAGTCTTCAGCTACGTCAATTCCTCAAGCATATTTGTCTCCTTCCATTTCCGCGATCGCCGACTTGTGGCATCGTCGCTTTAGGTCATCCAACTCCTCGCATTTTGAATTTATTAGTTTCCGAAAAATAAAATTGTTTGTACGTCTAGACGATCATTTTCTCAATGTCAAGCATGTCCTTTAGGAAAATCTTCCCGCTTTGTCATTACGATCGACGGGTCACAAAACATCAAATCCACTTGATTTAATTTTTTAGTGATGTTTGGGGACCCGCTCCCATGCTTTCCTCCGATGGTTTCCGTTATTTTGTTATATTTGTTGATGCGCACACTAAATATATCCGGTATTATCCCCTTGTTGCGAAATCGATGTATTCTCTACGTTTCAACGTTTTCAAACTCTTGTTGAGCGTCGCTTTTCTCGTAAAATTAAATCTGTTCAAACTGATTGGGGTGGCGAATATCGCAAATTAAATAAATTTTTTGAAACCATTGGTATTCACCATCGCCTAATTTGCCCTCATACTCATGAACAAAATGGCACAGTTGAACGTCGTCATAGGCATATTGTTGAAACCGGGTCTCACCCTTCTAGGCCAGTGTCATGCTCCATTGCGCTATTGGAATTATGCTATGGAATCATCAGTTTATCTTATTAATCGCATGCCTACTCTTGTCCTTCAAAATAAATCTCCTTATGCATGCTTGTTTGATCGCACTCCTGATTATAATTTTCTCCGTATTTTTGGGTGTCTTTGTTTCCCATTTTTACGTCCATATCATGCTCATAAATTAGATTTTCGGTCTTCTCCATGTGTGTTCTTAGGATATAGCTCGTCTCATCTTGGATATCGTTGTCTTTATTTAGAGTCTGATCGTATCTATATTTCCCGTCATGTTCGTTTTCATGAAAGTGTCTTCCCTTTTAGGAAATCTGAACAGGTAACAACTGACCCCATACCATCCACTACACCTACCTACCTTCCATCATTGCAACCTCCTTCATACTTGCCTACCCATACCCACACCACCAAAAATATCAACCCACCTTTGCCCGTTGTTCCATCTGACCCTGCTTCACCACCCCGCATTGCCATACTATCACCACATGCTTGTCGTTCCACCGATTTTTTGTGCGAGAACAGGGTTCGGATGTGCAAGTTTCGAGAGCAAAGCACAATCTCGGTCCGAAACCGACCCAACAGCAGGTTCACATCCACCTGCGGTGCAGCCGAGCTCCTCCCCGAGTTCACCCCCTGGTATAAAGCTTTGTGTTGATCTCTCCTCTTATCCTCTTCAGCACACTCCAGGTACAGGTGCTGCTGCTCCTTGTCCCGCTGCTTCCACGCATCCCATGGTCCTTCGTCCGAGACAACCAAAGACAGCTTTAGTCACCACGGCAGCCTCTCCTTCTGCCTCCTTCCGTCGGGTAGATACTCCTCCCTCACATGAGCCACTTGTTTTTAATGATGCAAACAGATATGAGGCTTGGTATAATGCCATGCGTGAGGAAATTCAAGCGCTCCGCACAAACAGCACATGGACTTTGGTGCCGTTTCATCCATCCATGAACGTTGTTGGTAGTCGATGGGTCTACAAAATTAAACGCAAATCTGATGGTAGTATTGAGAGGTATAAGGCACGCCTGGTGGCAAGGGGATTCACTCAGCAAGAAGGTATTGATTATTCAGAAACTTTTAGTCTTGTTATTAAACAGGCAACGGTACGCTTGGTATTCTCCATTGCAGTTTCGAGTGGTTGGAAAATACATCAGCTTGACATTCATAATGCCTTCCTTAATGGCGTACTTGATGAAGAGGTTTACATGAAACAACCTCCAGGTTTTGTTGATTCTGCTCTCCCAGGTCATGTATGTCGATTGCATAAGTCTTTATATGGCTTAAAACAGGCTCCGCGAGCATGGTACACGCGTCTGAATGACTTCTTATTGTCCATTGGCTTTCGTGCTTCTAAAGTGGACACCTCATTGTTTATCTTCTCAGTTGGTAGCGACATTTGCTATCTCTTGGTTTATGTTGATGATATTCTGCTTACGGGTAATAATGTTGTTTTGCTGCAACGCCTAATTCGATTATTGAACTCAGAATTTAAACTTCGAGACTTGGGTGATGTTCATTATTTCTTGGGGGTTGAAGTTCAAACTACTAGTATGGGACTTATGCTTTGTCAACATAAGTATACACTTGACATCCTCACGCGAGCTGGTATGTTATCTTGTAAACCTGTTGACACCCCTATTTCGGCATCCAAAGCCACCATTATGCCTGATTCTTTATTTCCTGATGCTACTCGTTTTCGGCAATTGGTTGGTGCTCTTCAATATCTCACTTTCACACGTCCGGATATTTGCTTTGCTATTAACCGGGTATGTCAGTTTATGCATGCTCCTACAGAATCTCATTGGGCTGCAGTAAAACGCATCTTGCGTTATCTTCGTGGTACAGCATCACATGGTTTACACATTACTCGCAGCTCTTCTTTTTGCTTTACATGGATTTATCGATGCAGATTGGGCGGGTAGTATTGAGGACGTGAAATCTACGGGTGGTTACCTTGTGTTCTTTGGTCGACGCCGATTTCATGGAAATCGGGTAAGCAACGCATCGTTGTTCTGGGTCTTCGACTGAAGCTGAATATAAGGCCTTAGCAGATGGCACGGCTGAAGTAATTTGGCTTCAGTACCTATTAACAGACCTTAAGATTCCGACCACCCATGCTCCAATCATTTGGTGTGATAACCTTGGCGCCACATACTTGGCGGCAAACCCTGTCTTTCATGCTCGAACAAAACATATTGAGATTGATTATCATTTTGTCCGAGATAGAGTTGCGAAGAAAGAGATTCAGATCCGGTTTATTTCCTCCAAGGATCAACTTGCCGATGTTTTCACTAAGCCACTTCCGGCTCCTTCTTTTACAGCTTTCAGGTTCAAGCTTCGGGTAGATTCTCCACCCTCAGCTTGAGGGGGCGTATTATAGCATGTAAACTAAATAGGAAATATTGTAATCTCATTCCTATGTGGTAATCTCCACCATTACTATTGTATGTTGCCCTACACATATATATACAAAGGAGTGGCTAACTATTAGGTTAAGCCTCCTAATTACTTCTCAACTGTGAGGCAGTTTTCACTTTAGAAAATGGTTAGATCTTAAATGTGCCATCAATAATATCACTGCTGTTCAAATTTCAAAAGGCAGCCACCATGATGATAATTACCACGTTACATTCCATGCAATCACTAATGCCATTTTTTAAAACAAAAAAACTAGCACAGAGGCTTCATATCCACAGTTCACCATGCAAGCTTGCAATCTATAACTAGCATAGTTTTCACTTTATGTTTTTTTGACTTTGTGTTTGTATTGTATAATTTAAAGTTCATTTATCTTGAATTTAAATTATACTTGTTAAATTAATATTTTATTTTTTTCATATATATATATATATATATATATATATATAATTATATATATATATATATATATATAATTATATATATATATATATATAATTATATATAAACAGTACGAAACCGGAACGGTACGCCGGAACGCTCCGAAACCGGAATGGCGACCAGAACGGTATTGACAACTTTGGTTTGTTCCATGCTTAAAGTGCAAGAAAATTAAAGAAAATAGAACAAACTTTTATTTCTCCAGTCTTTAATGGTGAGAAAAGAATAGAAGTCCAGCCCTACAAGGCTGCAAAATGTGTTTTCATTCGTTTTATTTTTGTTCTTGACAAGCTTGGACAATTTTTTTTTTTTAAAAGAAAAAAGCTCGGAAATAAATTCTCTGTCGAGACACTGGGATGAAATTTAAAGCAGCCCCCCCTCCTTTTTATTCTCTCTAAAGTTCTTTACTTTGTAATCACCTCACAGTAATAGTGAAAGGTGGCACAGAAAGCCTCTTTCACCCGTCCATTGTCTCGTCGGTGACAAAAACCGCTGCATCAACCTCCTTTTCCACCGTCACCACTGCAAATTCTTCTTTTTTCGGACAACTTTAGCCACCATTACCTCCACCAGCTCCTCCACAGACACCAGTGGAGTCCTCCTGTCACGCCTGAACCCTCCAAGAATGGTAATCTCCTCTTCCACCTTCTTCCTTTCCTCCTCTGTCCTACTGCTCACATGAGTGAACAGAGGATATGTTATCGGCTGGCTCGTCTGGCCTAGCCCAGTAAAAGTTTCTGATTAGGCCGCCAGCATCCCTGAACCCAAACCTTGCTGGGCAGGTCCAGTTGGATGCGTTGTGCCTAACCCAATATAATATTAAAATAATATTTTAAATAAACGAAAAACATTCCATCAAATTTCAATTCATTTCAAAAAACATTGATTCCATCACATGATTTTCACTAATTTTGCTCAATATCGGTTGATAGACCTACACTATAATATATATATTCGGTACAAAATATCTTATTTTCTCTTAACTTTCTAATAAAATATATATATATAAAAAAATCATTTTTATTTTGTGCATATGACTGAATCCTAAAATAATTCCTAGATATATTTTCACAAAAAAATTATGTATTTCCTCATGTTTTTAAAAATGAAAAAAAGAATATTTTAAAAAGTTTACAATAATCTATTAAAATTCCACCAAAATATCAAAAATCATTTACCAATCATTTTGTTCATTTTTATTTCACATATATTTTCACAAAAAAATTATGTATTTCCTCATTTTTATTGATTATAAAACACTAGGATCAAAAACCACTTAAAGGTATTTTTCATGCAAATAAATAATAATTAATTCCTTGAGAGTTGTCGTAACATGACCCAACTAACTTGATGGGTCCAAAAATATTCTGGATAACTAGTAAAAACATGGTTTGATTTTGAAAAAAAGAGAGATGATATCTTATTTTTATTATTGGGATGATGACATATTGGAATGTCCCAAGATTAGCAGCATAACCCACCAAACCTACAAAAAGATCATGGACTCTACTGGTTTTACCAACTTTGTCTTTTAAAACTATTTATTCATAATAATATGATAACAAAATTAGATACTCATGGCATTGAACACCAACTAAATATCAATATATTTATTTGAGATTGGGATAATCTCATAAAAAACAAATAAAAATAAATTATGAAGACTAATTTATAATCAATCAAATGCTGAAGGATTCAATTGAAAGAAAAAAAAATAGAAGATGAAAAAAATACTATTTTACAGTGCTACTAAACCAAACATAATGGTTATAACTAGTTTATTTAACTTTCTCTCAAGAAAATTCAAAACTAACATGTTACAGGCAACCAAACATAGGTAACGAAACTAACAGATATATATCATAGGAAATAGACTCAAACACCAATAGATCAGATTCTACGCGGAAATCCAGAGTTGATGCATTTGCAGTAATCATCTACTTGGGTGGGAATCTTGTATAATAGGTCTGAGCGGCAGTAAGGAACAATCCAAAAGATGCAGCAAGAAGTGTAATAAAGGTCCAGGGATTACTAAAATAAGTTGTCTTCCACTCATACGCCCATCTTTTCACTGTGCTCTCACACTGCTTATTAATAGCCATTTTGATATCATTATAAGCAGCAGTATCATATGTATCATCTTTCATGGATTTTCCCATATCATTGAAGAGATTTGCGACTTTCTTGTCGGCTCCGAGATAATTGATAATTATGCCATTAGATCGCAGTTCCTTCACATCTTCTTCATCGTCAATCAAAGAATCCATGAATAATATGTATGAACTGACCCAAAGTTGATCAAGAGCAGCAGCTGATTCATAGGCCACCAGGTTTAAGAGAATGGACTCGGTTGAGTCATCTATGATAATTGGAGGAGCTTCAACTATTCCGGATAACAATGATGACTTGAATTTGACCTCGGTGATAGCACCAGCAGTCCATCCCGGCCAAAAAAGGATTCCCACCTTCTTAAGATTCTTGGCAGAATAATACAAGCCATGACCCCGGCTTCCTGGCGGGGCTTTTTTATCGTTTCTTTTGGAATAGTGATACATGGACTTGTAATATAAAAGTTGAAGAAGATGGTCAGGCTGAGTCTTCCCTGGTGGTGGTGACCAATCCAAAGACACATTTTTTGAATTTTGGCGGAATGAATCTAAACATTTCCAGAGCCATCGATCACTCAAGCAAAAGAATATACAAACACTGATTATGTGTGTCAGGTGTCTAAAGGTCAGTCACAAAATACTGGTCTTTATACTCCCTTACCCATTCCTAATGATATTTGGGAGGATTTGTCCATGGATTTTGTGTTGGGGTTACCTCGTACCCAGCGAGGAGTGGATTCTGTTTTTGTGGTTGTTGACAGGTTTTCGAAGATGGCCCATTTTATACCCTGCCGAAAGACCTCAGATGCGTCGCACATAGCGAGATTATTTTTCAGGGAGGTGGTTAGACTTCATGGGGTGCCGCAATCAATTACTTCAGACCGTGACACGAAGTTCCTTAGTCACTTTTGGGTGACGTTATGGAAAATGTTTCAAACTTCGCTGAACCGGAGCACAACCGCGCACCCACAAACTGATGGGCAAACAGAGGTGACAAACAGGACTTTGGGAAACTTGGTTCGCAGCATTTGTGGAGATAAACCGAAACAGTGGGATCATGTGTTGCCACAGGCTGAGTTTGCTTATAACAGTGCCGTGCATAGTGCAACGGGAAAGACTCCTTTTGCCATGATTTATGTGACGCCACCGAAACACACCGTGGACTTAGTTCGTCTACCCAAGGGAGGTCCAGGATTTAGTGTGGCTGCTGAGAACATGGCTACACAAGGCCAGGCTGTGCAGGAGGAAGTGAGGCAGAGGCTGGAGGCAACCAATGCGAAGTATAAGGCTGCAGCGGATAAGCACCGGCGTCGCAAGGTGTTTGAAGAGGGTGATTCAGTGATGGTTTTCTTGCGCAAAGAAAGGTTTCCTGTAGGGACTTACAACAAGCTGAAGCCCAAGAAGTATGGTCCGTATAAGGTTCTGAAGAAGATCAACGACAATGCCTATGTGATCGATCTTCCCGAAACAATGGGCATCTCCAAGACTTTCAATGTTGCAGATTTGTTTCAGTTTCACGCGGAGGAACCATTGTATCCTGATTCCGATCCAGAACATAACTCGAGGTCGAGTTCTTCTCAAGTAGAGGAGTCTGATGTAGAACAAGTTGCGGAATCATACATGCTGAAGAGGGATCATCCGAAATTCAAAGGCAACTGAATTTCGGCAACCGGGTCGTCGGAGTCGGAATAACGCGAAACTCACCCAGTCAATGCGTTTCGTCGTTTGCGGAAGAAATCAGTAGCTTTGCTGCTGACCTCGACCCAATTTTGGCCAAATTCCATCGTCTCGGCCCCGAAATCGTCATTTTTGCCATTTTAGGAAAGTTTTGTTTTTGCAATTACTTTTGATTCAAGAGTCCGAATTGACTTTGGTCATTTGGTACTCTCTTAGAATTCATAGCTCTTTCATATTCTGCATTTATCTCAAACTTGCCATTTATGGCAAATTTAATGTTTTATGTCCTTTCCTTTTCTGTATTGAATTAGGCTAGGGTTTTATCTTTAAGTATCCCTTGTAAACCCGGCAGCCGACTTATCTATCATTTTTATTGAATAAACTTTGAGTTTGATTGAGATTTAATCTCGTTTTCTTTGATTTTACGGAATATTGACGTTGGTCGTATTCCTTTGTGATTTTCTGCTGCGTCACTTCAACTATTCCGGATAACAATGATGACTTGAATTTGACCTCGGTGATAGCACCAGCAGTCCATCCCGGCCAAAAAAGGATTCCCACCTTCTTAAGATTCTTGGCAGAATAATACAAGCCATGACCCCGGCTTCCTGGCGGGGCTTTTTTATCGTTTCTTTTGGAATAGTGATACATGGACTTGTAATATAAAAGTTGAAGAAGATGGTCAGGCTGAGTCTTCCCTGGTGGTGGTGACCAATCCAAAGACACATTTTTTGAATTTTGGCGGAATGAATCTAAACATTTCCAGAGCCATCGATCACTCAAGCAAAAGAATATACAAACACTGATTATATTAAATACAAGAAATAAAGGAAATAAGATTGGGATCATAACCAAACCTAATGCAGTTAAGGCTATCGGGACCCATTTTTTCATTGGTTTACCGGACGAGCGGATATGAAGAGAGAGAAAATTATTGATGATTTCATTTGATTCGCTTAAATTCTCATACCTCTGTTTCTTCAATGAATCCAAGACTGCAAAAGGAAGTTGGTTCTCCAATAATAACAAGTCTCGTTTCACATGAAAAATTTGTTGTTCTGACATCTCCAATTTTTCACTTTCATTATCCAGACAGTGCATGAATTGGAGAATGAAGCAGCCATCAATAAACATCATCTTGATGAATTCCTCATCAGTGAAGTTTTCTGTTATGCTCTCATGATGGTAGCATCCCTTCGCATTTTGTAGCACCCCTTTTACGTTGACGTAGAATTCTTCTCTCGGTGCTTTAATATCGTCGACAAACTCGACCATCATTCGAGCCTTGAGTTTCTCCACTTGTTGAAGCTTCCCCTCACGATCTGAGTAGTGATATGGACCAATTGAGACCGCCTCGGGTCTATAACATTCTTCTTTTTTTTCCTTGAGTTTTCCTGGAACCTCAGGAATGTTTGGTTCTGGAACCTTAGGAATGTTTGGTTCTCCCGTTCGATTCTCCAGCGTTTCGCTAAGCCACGGAGGAAGTACTGAACTCGAGTCTATCCTTATACCAGTTGGATGTGTATCAGACATTGTTGTAGCGCAGAAGCTATTATTATGTGGCGATGGAGGCTCAGTCGATCAACGGTGATAACAGCTGACAAAAATCATTAAACATTATCAAGTAGGAAAACAAAATATACCGAAACATAGATAAGAGAGCTTGTTTTGAACTCACCAAAGACCAGGTTTCAGTTCCTCAGAAAATCCTCTTCTCAGAAAATCCTCAGTCAACGGTGATACTGCGCCTTTTATTATCTCCTCTTCTCGGAAGTAGCCTTTAAATATTACAACTACTTTCTCTTAGATTTTCTATAAAATATTCCCTCACGTAAAAAGATTTTAGACTTACATTTACATATACCTATATTATATTGTACGGGAGATTTAAATTCATAATAACTTAAAAGTCAATAAAATTCCAAGAATAATTTAAAAACTAGTAATTAATTAAGTAGGATTTACCTTTTCGTGTTAGATTCAGGTAAAAACACACATGTGGTTCTCCAACTTCTGGATTTTTAATTAGTTTTGTCCTTCTAATAAACTTTGATTTAGCTTTTTTGGATGAGCTAAAATTTGATTCAGTTAAAAAATCTGCATGGTCCCTATTTTTTTTTTTCATTCCAGTCCCTCATCAATTTAGTTTCTTAACATTACCGTTGTAGATCATGATTTTTGTCAACATGGAACTTCCATCCACTCCCCGTCCGTACAATTTAAAATTTAAATCTGATCAAAACTGTCCAAATCTCAGCTAGAGACTAATCGTAATAAATTGAATAAAAAACTGAGATTAATTACAAAAAATTAAGAAAAAACCAGATTTGAGAAAGAAAAATGAAGACCGAATGCAATTGAAGAAGAATCAATATTTTGTTTTTGTTATATTCTTATAGTCTTGTTATTTGCTTTTCTTTCTCAATTCGATTTGATTCTCGTTTTTTCCTCAAGTAAACACAATTTAATCTCAATTTTTTTATTTACCGTAATGATTAATCTGAAAGTGACATGTGGATAGTAAGAAATTGTTTATGTTTTGCAGTTCAGTCGTTCCACTTTCCAAAATGCAAAACAAAAGAGACAAAGAAAAAGAAAAAGGAACAAAAGAAGAAATCTATTTGTACGGAAATGAGCTTTGGTTTGTATTCACTGAAATCTTGAAGAATAAATCCAACGGTGGAGATCTGGATTCTATATTTTGCTTTAATCTGTATACCATAATATTTACAAAAAGTTATTTATGCCTGCCAATCTGCAATATATGGCATTTTGCTTGTTAAATAGATGCACACGTGATGGATGTGTGAAGCAATTTTTCTATTTAATAACTGCACACGTAATTATTGTGTGAAATAAAAAATTAATTAAAAAAACTGGTTATCTCTTTAACCACCCTATTACTGTATGTTTTAATCCCTTAAAAACATGTGCAAAAGAATTGATGCTTAGAATTGAAACACATTTTTTTTCATCAAATTATATTATGAAATCCAATCACTCAAAGAGCTTGCTATGGTTCAAAGGGTATACAATCTTTAAACTCATATATATTCATTTCACAATCATTTTTAGCGTAAAGCACTAACGAATTTTAATACCATTGAACAAGAAGTTTTGTCCGGAATTGCTTGTACGTGGGAAACAAGAATTATAGCTTTTGTGCTTGAGAAAACAGAATAAATTAAAGATAAACTTCATTAAAGATATCAAACAGAAATAATATTAGCACATACTTGGCGTACGAGTTGGTCTGTGTGTTTCAAGAGTTAAATGGACTTAACCTCATTCAAGTTTTGCAGGCTAGCATGTCACATGCGAGGGAAGGATAAAGATAGGCAGGAATGCTTCGTTATATGTCTTTAATCTTTACAAGATAAAGTAAGCAGTAGAGAGTAATTAATCTAGCTGCTTGTCTTCCCATGGAAATGTGTCTTCTCTTTTTTGTACTAAACAAGTTGCTCAAATTTTACTCCTTTCGGAATCAACATATTTGCACAACTGTGTTGAGAATAAAATCCCAGTGTGGCTGAACTTTGGATTAAAAAATTGCCATGGTTCATCATCGTGTTAGACAGGGCTGAACGTGTGAAATGCATGGGAAATATAACGAAAGGTAAGTTCTATACCCAAAGTTCAAGCAAAGTTTAAATAGCATAGAATTATTCTGATCTACAGCCATTAGAGAGTGAAACATGTGTGCCAGCTAGATTTTTCTTTTCTTTTCTTTGTTTTCCTTTTAAATTAATGAAAAAGCTTGGGACGGAAAATTCTTTTGTTGATATTTAGAAATTTCTTCAGAATCAACAAATCCTTCAATTACAACTTATGTTAGAATTAACGAAAACCGTTGAATTTTCTACCAAATGATTTCATTTTACATGGATATAAAATACTTTGTTTCGCAATGACTTAAAATGGGTGAAGGTAATGAGAATTTGTGAAAGTCTTGAAGGTGATATCAAAATTGTTTGATGGTAAAATTGTGTTTGTGTATAAAGTTGGAGGGTATTTTTGAAGTTCGCTCAAAGTTTAAAATGTTTGACGACTGCAGCTAGCTAAGCTCACGAACATTACTTGGTGGGTTTACTACATAATCCGAGATGAATTTTACCCATATCAGAAATGATATACATCAAGAAGGAATATTATTTGAGAAAAATTGAAAAGAAACTAAAAGCTCAATTTTTCATTCAAAAATAAATTAATGGTAAATTACAACAGAGATTGTAAATCCTCCAATTTCGTTGACATTTTTTTGTGAATTAATATTTGTATTTATTTAGAAATAAAAAATAGAAATTACATGGCAGTTGAAAAAAAAAAAGCACAAGCAGAAACAGCAGCAGCTACTGATAGCCAGGTAGCAAACTGTGAAGATTTCTTCCAAGTTCTCTCAAAGCTTTTATTCATAGCCTCACTTTACCACAACAATTATAGTACTAAAATATGAATGGTATAGAAGCACTACATATCAAGCACGCAGCAGTTACGGGAATAGGGTACTGTTATTGTCTGGCAACCTGCAGACACCATATAGGGGTTGCGCTGGAAAGACTTTCACGTACTTCAGGGCACTTACAATGAGGCCAAATATAAAAGAATACTTAAAAATCACAGTATAAACGGGACCCTTGTAATGAAGAATCCATCGCTTGAAGGTGTTCCTACAATGTGATTCGATGTCTTTTTTAACTTTATTGAATGCACGGGGATTGGGCACCAAATAATTGGCTACCTCATTGAAGAGTTTCGCGACTTCGTCTTCACTTCCGAGGGTAACGAGGAGTATACCCTGTGAGCGCAACTCTCTCACATCTTCAGGCTGATCAATCAGTGAATCCATGAAGCATATGTAAGAAGTGACCCAAAGTTTGTCATTGTCACCGAGGCATGCTTCATAGGCAACCAAGTTTAAAAGTAAGGACTTGGTTGAGTCGTCTATGGTTAGTGGAGGAATTTGGAGTCTCCCAGCTAGCCATGTTGGCTTGAACTGGACATCAGTGAACTTACTTGTTTTGCTAGGATTGAAATGAATTCCCACCCTTCTAAGCTCCATCGCAGGATGATAACGATACAAGCATGTCTTTGAACTATCAACTGGGGCGTTCTTATCAAGAAAATGCATATGAAAGAGTTCAAGGAGATGGCTGGCACCATAGTACTCTTCCATTGCTGTGTCTTTTGGAGTATTTGATGCTCCTAGAAAAATAGTTTTGCGGAAGAACTTTGATATCTTTTTCCTGCATGAGTCTCTTGGACGGGGCATAGCTCGAATGTGCTTGATGAAATCTTTGATCAATTTCATCCCTACATCATCTCCGAACCTCAAATTCATCAATCGCCTGAGGACTAGAAAAGGGAGTTGGTTCTCTAGTAAGAGAATGTCTCGTGCAACCAAAGCTGCAACGTGACTAGTCATCTTCAAATTCTCATGGTCATCAAGTAGGCAGTGCATGAATTGGATGACAAAGCAACCATCCAGAAACATCATCTTGGTGAATTCCGTCATGTCATCGAGTTCAACTGATCCATCCTCAACATAGCATCTTCTCGCCTCTTCAGCCACATCTACCACTGTTTTGTAAAACTCGTCAATGTGTCTCATACTCTGTTGCACAAATGTGCGCACCATATTGACTTTAGACTTCTCCATCTCTTGGAAGTCTTCATGCTTCCCGCGGTAGTAAGGACCGATGGAGACCACCATGGGTTCGTAACATTTCTTGTTCGATTCTATCCCACTAAATATCTGTGGAACCTTTGGAATTCTAGGCCCTTGCTGCTGGCTCATGGTCTCTCTCCGCTCACCGCCCATTATGGATCCCAACCAATTATTATTTTCTGGGACTATAATGTGTGTTTCTCCCATTAGAAGTACAGATATTTACTGAACAAAGGATATTGTAAACGAAAGAATTTATGATCTGCACTTCCAATGCATATCACGAACAGGTCATGATGGATCTGTTAAATACCAAGTTAGGAACTAGAATCTTACCTTACTTGGAAGTTGAGCTTTGATGCTTTAACTGTTTCGCTCTTTTCCAAAACATGTGTTCCTAAAATGTTGACAGCTTCAGCGATAAAATTTGCGGTGTAATATCAAACTTAACGTTTAAGTTTCTTGACATCAAATTAAAGTGGTACGTTGCGTGACAGGATTGAATAAACCAGAAGAAAATTGTCATTAGATAATGATTACTTTGTCAAAATACTACACAAGGCTTGCAAAATCAAAATATTTATGCTTAATTTCTTACTTTGTTATCTCATTTATGATGTCCGATTATCATTTTCCAATGCACAAATTACAGAATGTGTTATTAAAAAGTCCCAAGAAGTTGTAGGCATTCCAAGTTTCAGATGAGTCTTGACGAATATATGTTTCACAATTTGCAGGTTGTAATACTAATAAATGTGAAATGCGTAAAGGTTAGTTTGTTCCATGCTCAAAATGCAAGAAAATTAAAGAAAATAGAACAAACTTTTGTTTCTCCAGTCTTTAGTGGTGAGAAAAGAACAGAAGTCGAGCCCTACCAGGCTGAAAAATGTGTTTTCATTCGTTTTATTTTTGTTCTTGACAAGCTTGGACAAATTTTTTTTTAAAAAAGAAAAAAGCGCGGAAAGAAATTCTCTGTCGATACACTGGGATGAAATTTAAAGATATGCGTGAGAGATTTACTTTAAGATATGGGCAGAGCGGGTAGCAAATTGGTGCTGAGTGTTAAACTCTGGCCTGATGGATTTTACATAAGGTTATCGTGGTACTGGTAAAATATAACTGTAAGTTGATTGATTTTTAGAACTGTCATATGCATTCATGTAGTTTTTAGCACTAAACAATTTTAAAGTATATAATTTTAGGCAGTTTAAATGTTTTTGGATTGATTCAAGAGTTGAAACAAAACAAGATTGTCCTCTTCCACTTAGGAAATAAATCAGACCCTGTTTCTACAATTAAAAAAAAAAAAAAGCAGCCCCCCCTCCTTTTTATTCTCTCTAAAGTTCTTTACTTTGTAATCACCTCACAGACATCGTGAAAGGTGGCAGAAAACCTCCTTCACCCATCCATTGTCTCGTCGGCGACAAAAACCGCTGCATCAACCTCCTTTTCTGCCGCCGCCACTGCAACATCTTCTTTTTTCGGACAACTTCAGCCACCATTACCTCCACTAGCTCCTCCACAGACACCAGTGGAGTCCTCCTATCACGCCTGAACCCTCCACGAATGGTAATCTCCTCTTCCACCTTCTTCCTTCCCTCCTCTGTCCTCCTGCTCACATGATATGTTATAGGCTGGCTAGTCTGGCGTAGCCCCTAAAATTTTCTGATTAGGCCACCAGTAGCCCAAAACCCAAACCTTGCTGGGTAGGTCCAGGTGGATGCGTTGTGCCTTACCCTATATAATATTAAAATAATATTAAAAAGACAAAAAACATTCCAACAAATTTCAAGATTTATTTTAAAATTTTTTGATTCCATCACATGATTTTCAATAATTTTTTTCAATTTTGGTTAATAGACCTACACTATAATATATATATTCGGTACAAAATAACTGATTTTCCATTACTTTCTAATAAAATAAAATAAAAAATCCTAATTTGAAAAAATATATATATATATATATATAAATCATTTTTATTTCATGCATATGACTGAATCTTAAAAAATTCCTAGATATATTTTCACAAAAAAATGTATTTTCTCATGTTTCTTAAAATGAAAAAAAGAATATTGTAACAAGTTTACAATAATCTATTAAAATTCCACCAAAATATCAAAAATCATTCACCAATCATTTTGTTCATTTTTATTTCACATATAACAATGATATGATTTTCTTAGCATAAATTGATAAGTTTAGAAAATAATGAATCATTATGATTTGGAAAAAAATAAATAATAATTAATTCCTTGAGAGCCCAAATAAGTTGATGGGTCCAAAAATATTCTAGATCTAGATAACTAGTAAGAACATGGTTTGATTTTGAAAAAAAAGATGATATCTTCTTTTTATTATTGAGATGATGACATATTGAAATGTCCCAAGATTAGCAGCGTAACCCACCAAACCTACAAAAAAATCATGGACTCTACTGGTTTTACCAACTTTGTCTTTTAAAACTATTTATTCATAATAATAAGATAACAAAATTAGATGCTCATAGCATTGAGCTTTAGCTTAATATCAAAATATTTATATTGGACAAGGATAATTTGATAGAAAACAAATAAAATAAGTTATAAAGACGAATTTATAATCAATCAAATACTAAAGGATTCAATTGAAGGAAAAAAATACAAGATGAAAAAAAAATATTAGACCGTTATTAAACCAAACATCATGGTTACAACTAGTTTATTTAATTTTCTCTCAAAGAAAATTCAAAACTAACATGTTACAGGTAACAAAACTAATAGATATATATCATAGGAAATAGACTCAAACACCAATAGATCAGATTCTAGACGGAAATCAAGAGTTGATGCATTTGCATTAATCATCTACTTGGGTGGGAATCTTGTATAATAGGTCTGAGTGGCAGTAAGGCACAATCCAAAAGACGCTGCAAGAACTGTAATAAGTTTTCTTCCACTCATACGCCCATCTTTTCACTGTGCTCTCACACTGCTTATAAATAGCCATTTTGACATAATTGTTGTTGCACGTTGTAGCGCGGTGTCCCGGGAGGGATGTTGGCTCTCGCAATGGAGTTTCAGAAGGAGTCGCCACCTGGCTGTTGAGGGTCATTAGGAACACCCGATTTGTACTGGTCTAGTCAGAGATTCAAGGGTAGGGGACTAGTTGTGTAAAGAGAAGGTATTAGCACCCCTTGTATGCCTTACCTAAGGTAAGCTGCATTGTCTATTTCGATGTGATTTTGAATGCTTCAATGGGTCATATTTATTCACATGAAAAATGTTCTGATTGAGAAAGGAATCGGTCACCGCTCAAAATAATCTTGTGAATTTTATTGATTATTTCTAGCCTACTTGTAGTTTCTTCATTCACCACCTGAAATTAACCATTAATCCCCATGAATTAATTTTAAGATTGATCGATCCATAAAAGAAATCGACCACCGCTAAGAATAATCCTGACAATTTTGGTGGTTATTCCCAAATATGTAACTGTTAGCCTACACGTAAATCCGACAATTACTACCTAAAATCAACCGTTAATTCTCAAGAATTAATTTTGCGATTTGTTTTAATATTAGGCCAATTTCTCAAGATTTAATAAACTTGTTATTAAATCTATGATAAATTTTCAGAAAGCGCTTTGGCCATTGCAAATAAACACATTTTTTTTTATTTCACTTTATATCATTTTTTTTATCAAAAGCAAATATAAAATTAAGTAAACGCAACACAACACACACTCACACATACTCTTTTTTCTTTCTTTTTCATCATACTTTTACAAATAAAATACAACTCACACACACATTACCTTTTTTTCATTTTTCTCACTACATTTTTTAACAATAATTAAAAATACAATAAAAATTCAAATAAATACATAAACACAAAGAAAATTAAAAAAAATAAGACTCAAGAACAGTTCTGGACAGTGGTGGCAACAACAGGATGACTGGTGGCGCGTCTGCCCATGCGCCGCCGTTACTGGCGGTGCGTGGGACCACGTGGGGTGGGGTGGGGGGCAACAAATCTGCCTCTTCTCTTTTTCCTCTCACTAGTGGTGACTTCAACGCGACCTGCAAAGCACAGAAAATACACAGAAAACCAACACAAACAAAGCAGCTGGGCTCTTCTCTCCTCTCGGTCCCTTTTTTTTTTTTCTTCTTCTCCTTCCTCTTCCTCTGCTTTCTCTTCTTTTCTCGCCGGTGAGTGTGTCCATAATGACCTACAAACAGAAACAACCACACAAATACAAATACAAAAAAAATAAATTTAATCGGTTCTTTCCTTCAAATCTTGGCTCTATTCTCGGCGATCTACTCTTCTTCTCGGATCTGTTTCTTCTTCTTCGAGGGGTGGTTGAGCTGTCCATGGTGGTGCTAAACGGCATGCCCAAGAGGAGAGGAAGGGTGCTGATGGGTGCTTGGGGTTCGCAGACAAAGTTGTCGCGGTGGCTGGGAGAAAAAACCTAACTGGTGGGTTGATGTGGTGGCTAGTTGGATGACGCCGGAGAGGGGCTGAAGGCAATGGGGAGAGGGTGGCGTTTGTCGGCTAGAAAAATGAGAGGAAAGTGGGGGGAGAGGGGGCTGCCTGTGCTGATGGCTAAAGGGGTGAGTGAAAGGGAGAGGGAGTTATCATGGTGGTCGGTCAGAGAAGAGGGAACAGAAGGGGAGAAAAGGGGTGGGACTGCTGCTGCACCAAAAAGAGCTGGCGGCTGCAGCCCCCAAGGGAGAGAAAGAGATGGGTTTAGGGTTTTTTAGGGTTAGGGTTTTTTGGATGAATGTATATTTTTTGGTCCCTTCAATTGTGGTTGATACCCCTCTATTTATAGAGGTTTTTAGAGGCAAAATTCAAAATCAGCCCTTGGCTTGCGCGCTTATTTCAATTTGGTCCTTGATTTCCAATTTATGCGATTTGACCCTGCATTGATTGTTAAATTCTCAATTTGTTCAATTTTGCCCTTGTACCAAGAAATTTTTGGATTTTTGTCTTTTTAATATTTTTTTAATTTTTTTTTCTGAAAAATAAATATAAGTGGGTCAAAAATTGGGTAGCAGCAGATGCCCCCTCCTTACAATGCTTATGACTAAAGTCTTGGAAAAGACTTTAAATAGTAAGTGTTGTAAAGAAAAATAGAATGGTGGAGATGGTCTCATTATGATGAGTGACCTACCCAGATGAAAGAGGGTGAAATGGGTCTCATTATGACGGGTGACCTACCTGGATGGAAGATGGTGAAAGGGTCTCATTATGACGGGTGACCTACCCGGATGAAGGATGGGGTCTCATTTTTCTAGGTGACCTACCCGGGTTAGAAGTTAGAAGGGTCTCATTGCTCTGGGTGACCTACCCGGGTTAGCAGTGTTAGGAGGGTCTCATTTTCTAGGTGACCTACCCGGGTTAGAAGTTAGAAAGGGTCTCATTGTTCTGGGTAACCTACCCGGGTTTGAAATTAGAAGGGTCTCATTTTTCTGGGTGACCTACCCTGGTTAGAAGTTAGAAGGAGGGTCTCATTTTTCTGGGTGACCTACCCTGGTTAGAAGGTAGAAAGGGTCTCATTGTTCTTGGTAACCTACCCGGGTTAGAAGTTAGAAGGAGGGTCTCATTTTTCTGGGTAACCGACCCGGGTTAGCAGTTAGAACGGTCTTATTTTTCTGGGTGACCTACCCAAGCTAGAATGGTCTCATTTTTCTAGGTGACCTACCTGGATGGAAGATGGAGAGGGTCTCATTATTACGGGTGACCTACCCTAATGGAATTGATGATGAGGGTCTCATTATACTGGGTGACCTACCCGGATGGAATTAATGATGTGGGTCTCATTGTTCTAGGTGACCTACCCTGATGTAATTGATTATGAAGGTCTCATTGTTCTGGGTGACTTACCCTGATGGAATTGATGATGAGGGTCTCATTATACTTGGTGACCTACCCGGATGGAATTGATGATGTGGGTCTCATTATTAAGGGTGACCTGCCCGAATGAAAGATGGTGAAGATGGGGATGCAATGCATGATGATGCATGTATACTTACCTGAGAAATATAGGTCCCCTTTCTCTGATGCTCCATTGTCGTAGGATGCCTATGCCTAGTCTCCAAAGCTTTGTTGTCATTCATTCACCCAATCTTAAGTGCATTGCTTATTCTGGGCTATCTGCGATGATTTCTGCTCTTATTGCTTTTCAAGTTTAACATTGCTCCCAAGTGTGGTACTGCTTGATTCATCGTGAAAGAGTGTAACAAGTCATCAACTTTCTTGGATTCTCTCAATAACAGCTCTTTGGTTTGTGTGTGTTTTGCTAACAATCATTGCAAGACTTGCTAATGTTGACCTCATCTTCGGTTGTCGATCAGTCATGGAGTTTTCATCAGTTGAATTTTATTTATTCCAGCATATGTCATCATTACCCTTCATGGATTTGTCAAGTTATCCAGAAATGCATCCAAAACTCATCATTGCATGCTCAATGTTATCCATAATAAATTCCTCTCAACTCGTGAGAAGAGATGCAATGTTATCATCATTCACAATCATGCGATGAATTGCACCTTGAACCGATACAATTGTTCGGCCACGCAATCTGAAACTCTTCGTCGTAGACTCAATTTCTTCTAAACAAATTCTTCTTAGTCTATGAAAAGAATTATGATGTTGTTATTAACGAGGTTTTTTCTATCTTCCATATTCATGCGGTAAACCAAACCTTGAGTCGACTAGCTTCATAGCAAATTATTCCTCAGTCAATCTTGGTGACTTGCATACCCTTCAATATTTATCAAAATGCTCCCATGCAATATCATCTTTTGGAGACAACCAAATGGATGTACTGTGACTCAAACTTATAACTATTTTGTTATTAAAACTATAATTGGCTAATATCATGTAGAGAATTATTTTAATTTTAAAGTTTTAAATATTAGGTCAAATAAAAGAAATAATTTTCGAGTATTTCTTAACATTATTTCATAGTTTTGGTCCGACCGAGTTAATACAGAATTCAAGTACATATGCTAATATCAAACGTACGATGATCTGAGTTTTGGGGGTGTCTGTTATTTAAATTATTACTTTTCTCGATTACTAATATTTTTCTCTGGACAAACACAGGCAGAAAGTGCACAAAGAATGAACTTAGATTTTGATGCAACTGATATACTGTAATTCGACTTGTTTCCAATCTTTTCTTCTTTTAGTTTTCGTTAAACTCATTGTGTTCCTCCTAGCCATCATTTGAATGGCTGTTTCGCTAACAAATAATTTCATTATTATAAATATATGATTTTGGTTTTTTATATAATAATCAAGTGGAATTAAAACATTTCTAATTGGAATCAGGATACCCTCTAACCCTATGAATAAACCCATTCTTGTGTACTTAAAATTACTTCCTACATTTAGAGGGAAAAAATAAATCTGGTCTCTATAAATTCCAATCTTCTCAATTAATCCCAAATTAGGCTCTAAAACATAATGTTATACCAACTAATCCCCAAATATAATTATTTTAACTTATTTAGAGTATAATTAAGTTATTACACTTAATTAAATCTTTCAATTGAACCCCAAATTAATCCCTAAATATAATCAAATCTTAATTTGGCCTATGATTAAATCAAATTGGCCTATTAAAAATCTAATTATATCATTGGAGTTAATTTATACACAAATTTGTCCAACAATAATTTATATGGATCTTGAATATGCATTTTTTTTTTAATTTGTGGCCACAACAGAAGTATAATCAAGCTTCTAAGATACAATCAAGCTTATGAATTGTTCAAACTATTCGTCTTAATTTTTCCATCACATCAACCCCTTTTATTTTTGTATTTTTTTTATATTTTAGAATAACTCATAAATAAGTAATGACATAAAAAATTCCTTTGTGGAGAGACTTGGATTAGATTTAAAGATAAGTCCACTGTTTTTTTGTTCACATCTCTTTTCTGTTAAAGTATTGAAAATAACAAAAATAATAATATATGTATATCATACCCGTTTATTTATGATCACTTGGTTGCCTAGAGAAGCAAATTAAGCTGACTTTTTGTTTCTTGTGGAAACTATGGTACTCCTGTTGATGATGTCATGGAATTAGTGTACCCCTGCCTAAAGAATGTTCAGTCCTGTTAAGGGTTGAAGTGAATGTAGCGTGTGTTACCTCGCGGATGATTCCTCGCTATAGTGGCAACGGTTGCTACATTGGAATGAGCCCGTCATTTTATATATATATATATATAGGTTAGGTTATTTATTTTATTTTTTTGATCAAATATAAATATGAATAAAAGATCAAGTAATAATACAAGTTGCAAATAGCAAAGTCAAAAAATCTAAAAAAGAAGTAGACATCTCAAGAGAAACACACTTCCAAAGCCATACAAAGATTATTTATTATTTATTAAAGGTACAAGTGATAAGTACCAAGTGGAAGATGTGATTAATTAAAATTATCATCATTAAGTGCAATACAAGTCATTCCAGCACACGCAAATTTCAGAGTTGAAAAAAAAAATCAGTTAGACAATTGGCGTACGGTGACCTCACACAGAGGAATCATTATTATTGTTTAGGAAATTAAGTACAGATATTATACAGGCAATGAAGCTTTGGCGGTGTTTAGTTCTCAATATTTTACGTTTTGGGATGGTCGTTAGATGCTGACAGTCGTAGCATTGCCCTTATAAATTAATACAAGTCTTTTTCCTTACCGGTGAGTAACATATATTAAATGACAATAGGGATGTCAAAATAGCCATTTTTACATGAAATGAAATTGATTTTTGAACTCGGATCGTAAAATTAAATTGTATAGTTGTAAGATTATAAGTAAAAAATATGACTTAGAAAAACTATCAGACAACAATGCATCTTACCATAAGTAGTGTGCACTAGGGGTGATGCGTCTTCCTTTTGCACAACAAGTCATATTACCCGGACTCTCGCAGA
Organism: Salix suchowensis; assembly: GCA_029030765.1. Taxonomy (NCBI): domain Eukaryota; kingdom Viridiplantae; phylum Streptophyta; class Magnoliopsida; order Malpighiales; family Salicaceae; genus Salix; species Salix suchowensis. Next base: position 28,073,235 of record CM054995.1, read on the forward strand.
CCATTAGGTTTCCTAGTGACCTTAATACTAGGTGTTAACTTTCTAAAAATTATAATCTTAATTTTATAATTATAAGAAAAACCTTTTCCCGCCCTCTTCAGGGATGGCAGCAAGTTGAGCAAAAAATCGATTGTTGCGACAAAAATGTGGGATAGCTACTTGAACAAAATTTGAATATGAGGCCATGGTTTACTGCAAAAAGATAAATATTAGGAGGAGAAAAAGCTATTGCTATTTTGGAGATTTATTGTTTAGGAACTTTTTCTTTCTTGCTTTCCCCCCCCTCACTAACTAGGCTTTGGTATCATTGTTACTTAAGAAAAATAATAGAAGAGAAAATTTTATTTTCTTCACATAGTTAAAGCTTAAAAAAGGGCCTATAAATAGGCATTACATCAAAACCCACTCACCACAACTTCTATAAAATAGTATCAAAAACAAGACTTGGTCTAACAATGACTAGAACCTTCAATTAAAATTAAATAAAACATTTAAATCTTAACATCTTTATGAAAAGTTAAATATGCCTACCAATCTGCCATATAGTTCATTTTGCTTGATAAATATCCATGCTTGCTAAATTTCTCTTCACTTATCAGTCATTGCTAAGCAGCAATTTCAATTTTTAATTAGTTATGATACTAGTTTTTTTGTCGCCCTATGCTATATGTTGTGAGTTGAATAATCTTTTTATTATTAGATTTTGCATCTTATTTGTTGCATGTATGCTATGTCACCGCCATCATCCTCCCGGATCAAGATGGTCGAGATTGAGATAAGTGAAAAGAACAAGATATTTTTATCCATTACTAGTAGAAAAAATAAAATTAGAGTCGCCATCTAGTATTTTAATTTATAGGAACCCTAATTCGTCTTAAATTCAAGTACGATGACTAATTGCTATTAGAACCATAATATGTCTTGCCTGAGATAATCTATATTCTTTATTTGTTTGATATAAACTACAAAAATATTGTATGTTCTAGTCATTGGACTATCTAATGTTAAAGAAAATTTCTTCTTAGTAAGAAGGTCCTTATCCTATTCAGTAGAAAAATCTAATCATTTTAATGCCAATATATATAAAAATAATCGATCTTTTTATTTAATATCACGAATATGTTATATGTATAAATTCATAATTTCATGTATTAAAAACAATTCATGCAATATTTCTTTAAAAAAAATGCCAAAATATTTAGATCACCTTACAAAAAATGTTCAAATAATTTTAGAACTTTTTGACATATGCAAGTAAAAAGAAAATATTTTTATTATTTATTTATTTAATATCTTAGACTTTGTTTAGTACAAAATTTTTCCCTAAAATAAAACTACCCAAAATTAGGATAGCGGGTGTTTTCCAAACACACCTTTAAGCCAAAAACCTTTTTAATAAAAACGTGAAAAACCAAACAAGGTATAAACCCTATGATAATTTTTTACCCAACTCGATTGGGTTGACTAGAGATTCTTGGCTTGTACCAAAAATTCTAGTGTGAGATGAAAATAGCCCAAAAATAGAACCAAAGACAAAAAAAAAAAAAAAAAAGAAGGTTAAAGTCCCACAAAAAAAAACACAAAAAAACTTGAACAAAATAGATCAAACACCAAAAACATGAAGATCTTGAATAACACTTGTACATGAACCTAACCATATGGGTTCCAAAACAGACCATGTTGGTAAAAACAAAGCACATACATGTTGAAAATCAAGCAAAGAAAAATAATCTAGCATCCAATCACTTCAATTTGCATTTTAACATCATGATTTTGATCAAAATGGATTTCCAATCAAATAAATGAAAAAAAAAAAACAAGTCAAAATCATGTAGTTAAGACAATGTTCATTGGAAGAACACGAATACATAAAAACATTCAATTTGAACCCAACAACATGGCTCTCAAACAAGACCAAATATGGACAAATAGAAGACATATACAAGTTATGCATCATACAATGATCAATAGTCTAGAATCCATTCACTTTAATTAATGAATCATTATGATTTGGCCAAAATAGGTTCTGGTTCAAATCGAAACCCTAGTCTCCAAAACCACTTAAAGGTATTGTTCATGCAAATAAATAATAATTAATTCGTTGAGGGTTATCTTAACATGACCCAACTAACTTGATTGGTCTAAAAATATTGTGGATAACTAGTAAAAACAAGGTTTGATTTAAGATAATATTTTTTTTTAAGACGATGACATTATTAATAGTTGTTAAAAACAAGACTTTTTTTTTTAAGATCACATCTTATTATACTTGCTTTGTTCTCTACAACATTATAAATAGGAGAACAATATTAAAAATATGGTTATAACTAGTTTAGTTAATTTCCTCTCAAAATTCAAAACTAACATGTTATAGGTAACAAAAGTAACAAATATATATATTTATATACAGACTCAAACAACCATAGATCAAATTCTACAAGGAAATCATGGTGGTGTTTGGGATTGTGGTGCAACTTCAGGTTGCAAAAAAGTGGAGAGTTTTTGTGTTTGGTTAAGGTAAAGATTTGAAAAAAGAAGATGAGCCCCATCTATAAAATTTAGTCAATCTACAATTCATGAAAAACAACAAATTGTTGTTTTTCGTTTATTGAGGAGAGAGGGGCGGGGGCGGGATATATATATATATATATATATATATATATATATATATATATATATATATATAATATTTTTAATATTAAAATAATCTAAAATTTAATTACAATAGATAAATATATTAGATGGAGATCAAGGTATAATTTTTATTTCGCAATCCTAATTTTGTTTGAGATGATATTTTACTATATGTTGTTCCGGGATAGCAGAAGCCTTCACATATGGATTTATAGTTCGTAATGAAATTACAAGTAATTTGATGAGAGAATAAAAACAAGTGTCTAATTTACTTGAATTATTAATTATATTTTATTATTATAATTATTAAAAATTTAAAAACAATATATATATATACACGCACTTTAAAGTAATTTCACAAGTTTAAAGCAAAATGAAAAACTTGGTAACCAAACACATGAAACTGTTTTTCACTAACCTCAAACTCAACCACAGTTTTAACCAAATAGTTTAAAAATTATTTTGAACTGCAGCTAAAGTACTTTTCATGAAACTGCTTTCTTAAAATCTCAACCATAAAAACAAAAACAATGTCAAACACATCCAAGAGTTGATGCATTTTCATTAATCATCTACTTGTGTGCGGATGTTGAATAATAGGTCTGAATGCCAGTAAGGCCCAATCCAAGAGATGCAGCAAGAACTGTAAGTAAGGTCCAGGGATTACTAAAATAAGTTGTCTTGGACTCATACACCCATCTTTTCACTGTGCTCTCACATTGCTTATTAATAGCCATTTTGACATCATTATAAGCAGCAGTATCATGTGTCATGGATCTTCCCATATCATTGAAGAGGTTTGCGACTTTCTGGTCGGCTCCGAGATAACTGACAATTATGCCATTAGATCGCATCTCCTCCACATCTTCAGCATCGTCAATCAAAGAATCCATGAATAATATGTATGAACTGACCCAAAGTTTATCAAGAGCGGCAGATGATTCATAGGCCACGAGGTTTAAGAGAAGGGACTCGGTTGAATCATCTATGACAATCGGAGGAACTTCAACTATTCCGGATAAAACTGATGGCTTGAATTTGACATCGGTGATAGCACCAGTAGTCCATCTCGGCCAAAAAAGGATTCCCACCTTCTTAAGATTCTTGACAGAATAATACAGGCAATGACCCCGGCTTCCTGGCTGGGCTTTTTTATGGTTTCTTTTGGAATAGTGATACATGGACTTGTAATATAAAAGTTGAAGAAGATGGTCAGGCTGAGTATTCCCTGGTGGTGGTGACCAATCCAAAGACACATTTTTTTCTTGATGGTCATGGTCGAGGTTTGCCAAGTATCTTAACCAAAAAATGATAAGAAATAAAGGAAATAAAGGATATAAAGGAAATAAGATGGGGATCTTAACGGACGCTAAAGCAGTTAAGGCTATCTGGGCCGATTTATGAATTGGTCTACTCGACGAGCGGATATGAAAAGAGAGAAAATTATTGATGATTTTATTTGAATCACTTAAGTTCCCATACCTCTGTTTCCTCAATGAATCCAAGACTGCAAAAGGAAGTTGGTTCTCCAATAATAACAAGTCTCGTTTCACATGAAAAATTTGTTGATCTGACATCTCCAATTTTTCACTTTCATCATTCAGACAGTGCATGAATTGGAGAATGAAGCAGCCATCAATAAACATCATCTTGATGAAGTCGTCATCATTGATTTTTTCTGTTATGTTCTCATCGTAGCATCTCCTCGCATTTTGTAGCACCTCTTTTACTTTGACGTAGAAGTCTTCTCTCGGTGCTTTACTATCTTCGACAAACTTGACCATCATTCGAAACTTGAGTTTCTCCACTTGTTGAAGCTTCCCCTCACGATCTGAGTAGTGATATGGACCAATTGAGACCGCCAAGGGTCTATAACATTCTTCTTTTTTTTCCTTGAGTTTTCCTGGAACCTCAGGAATGTTTGGTTCTGGAACCTTAGGAATGTTTGGTTCTCCCGTTCGATTCTCCAGCGTTTCGCTAAGCCACGGAGGAAGTACTGAACTCGAGTCTATCCTTATACCAGTTAGATGTGTATCAGCCATTGTTGTAGCGCAGAAGCAATTATTATGTGGCGATGGAGGCTCAGTCCACGGTGATAACAGCTGACAAAAATCATTAAACATTATCAAGTAGGAAAACAAAATATACCGAAACGTAGATAAGAGAGCTTGTTTTGAACTCACCGAAGACCAGGTTTCAGTTCCTGAGAAAATCCTCTTCTCTATTGCTCTGTGTAACCATTCAAAATATTGCGCCTTTTATTCTCTCCTCTTCTTGGAATTAGCCTTTAAATATTACAACTACTTTCTCTTAGATTTTCTATAAAATATTCCCTTACGTAATAAGATTTTAGGCTTACATTTACATATACCTATATTATATTGTACGGGAGATTTAAATTCATAATAAAACTAGACTTTGATATTATATTAACAAGACTTAATCAACAAGTCTTTCGTACTACATTAAAAAATTATCTTAACTTAAAAGTCAATACAATTCCAGGAATAATTTAAAATTAGTAATTAAGTAGGACTTACCTTAACATCTCAAGAATGACCATGGACAAAATAACAATGATATGAGTTTCTTAGCATAAATTGATAAGTTTAGAAAAATCAAACTAGCTAGATAATACAAATAGATATAAATTTTAATTTGATTATTTGGTCAAACTGAGAGCATACAATTTTATGTACAAATTATGTATGAAAGAAATTGTTGTTTTGATTATTTTTTATGATTTTTTTAAATAGTATGAAACCTTTATTTAATTACAATCTTATTAGTTAGGTAGGGTTTAGTTTTCTATTTGAATAATTTTTTGATGTTATTTACATAAAAATTATTGACATTCAAAATTTATTATATATATATATATATAAAGTTATAATTTTAAGTTCTGTGAGACTTTGTTTTCTTGCATTTTGCTATATACTACATAAATAAATTAAGTAGGCTGACGAGAACTTGGCCTGTCACAGACATTTTGTAACAACCCCAAATTTTTTTGCTCCTATTTGTTTATTTGTTAATCTTTACCCCTATAAAAGGGTAGATGAAGCATGAAATTTTTTTTTTCTCTCGCCGAAATTTCGTTCCTATATTGGGAGATCCCAAGTTATCAATAACACAACCTGCACACAATTTGGATCACAGCTCACCCATAATCACATTTATGTTTAATACAATTAACTGCATAATTCATTTCAGAATATGCTCAGGACCATATTCATTCTCAAACTTCATCTTACATCACACGCATAAGATAAAAATTAAAAAGCCAGTTCGCACATGAACATATATACATATACATAGAACATAACATAGTTTAATATTCTAAGATAATCTAGTACTTTCTAATATCCGGAGCATAGGTGGATACATTTAATATTCCAAAAACAAAATTTACAAAAATACTATTCTATACAATTTACATGTTCTTCTACATATCAAAATTTCACCATAACTCCCTAAGTTCCTAACTTATACAAAAAGGAATTAAGGTTTAAAATCTATTCCTAACGAGAATGGGAAGAACCTGCAAAATATAGATTTTACACATAAGTAAAACAATTTAGTAAATACTAGCAATTTACAGAAAAATTTATACAACATATCCATCAATCTACTTAGATCATATGAGATTTTAAATACAACCATATACACCATTTTTTTTTAGATTATATAAAAGAAAATTTATTTCTTTTAACTGCTTCGCTTTTATCTCAGAAAGCTTATCAAGTCTATTAATTTTGCCGATATAGACTTCACCTGCCGATATCATTAACTATTCTGAAACTGAATAGCTAATCAAGTTTATAAATCATGTCGATATCGACGTCACCCGCCGATATCATTAACTATTCTGAAATCGAAAAGTTAATCAAGTTTATAAATTTTGCCGATATCGACGTCACCCGCCGATATCATTAACTATTCTGAAACCGAATAGCTAATCAAGTTTATAAATCATGCCAATATCGACGTCACCCGCCGATATCATTAACTATTCTGAAACCGAATAGCTAATCAAGTTTATAAATCATGCCGATATCGACGTCACCTGCCGATATCATTAACTATTCCAAAATTGAATAGTTAATCAAGTTTATACATTATGCCGATATCGACTAGCTTGTTTCTTTCTACACACACATATATATCTATTTTTCCATCCCCTAACCTTTCCTTTACCCGTTTTCTTTTCCTCATCAATAAGCACCAAATTATAACTTATAGTTCAATAACTAGTAAGGAAAATAATTATTAGATAAAGCAAATATAGGTACCAAGTACCTACCTGCTGTGAATGTTCGACTTGCGTTACCCTGTTGTTGTTGTTGTTGCCCTTCACCCGCGGTTCTTCTTGAAACCACAAATACCCACCATTTTTTTTTATATTAATCCACATATCCCACACAACAACAATAAAAATGGTAATAATATTCATTTCCCTTTTACCAATTCTTTTCTTTCTCACTTATATTCCTCATCATCATCCTTTAATTTTTCAACTCATTTATAGTCCAAATGGACATCATGAATTCAATTTCTTATCACCATTTATTCTTTTCTTTTATTTTTTGAAGATCAAGACACATTTTATGAAGGGAAAGGGACAATTTCTACCCTTAACATGATTAAATTTTTGATATTTTCTCAACTTGGCCGAAATTGTCAATACATGTGACAGCTTGACCTCTCCTCAGAGTTTTACCCATATCTGGAGTTCCAGAACTCCAAATTAGACGAGGTTGGACTCGTTCGAACCTAACACTACCAGATACAACTTCTATGAAGGGACCCTCCCTTAATTATGTATTTTTCAGGTCCAAAAATCCCTCACAAAAAGGGAAACGAAACTGCCCAGTTTTGAAAAAAAAGAAAAGTGTCTCCAATTCTTCTTCAATCCTTGATTTCTCATCAATAACAGCCATGTCTTCCCTTTATTCATGAAATCCTACTCATTTATGCATTTTCCTAACATTTTGTGTTAAAAACCCTAATTCCCAATTCAAGAACAATCATGAACTTTTAATCAAATTGAAGTTAATTTTATAGAAATTAGAATTAGAACTCCTTACTTGTATGAAATCTAACAATTTTGGAAGAATCCTAGCCTTCTTCTCCTTGAAAATACCCAACCACTCTTCTTCCTTTCTTCTCCAATTTCTTCACTTTCTTCTTGTTACTTCTCCACCCAATTGTGCTCTTCCACTTTAGAAATTCAAGGCTTGTATGAGTTTACAATTTTTTGGGTGTTTACTCTTGGTTTATATGAGATGAATTTCGAAATTCTCTCTCTTTCTTTTGTTGCAGCTGGACATGGCTGAGAAGAGATGGGTATTTATAGTCCCATCTCTTCTTAATTCTATTTTGACCCTGTTTTTTTTTTTTTTTTTTTGCCTTTTCTTTTCCTAAATTTTGTATAATAACAACATTTTTTTTTAAAATCTCCTACCTCTATGTATACTTTATTCTCGGGGTTCACACATTTGGCAGTGCAGATGCGAATTCAGCAGTGTAGACAATGACAGCCTGCATGCAGATGTAAATTCGGCAATGCACAACAGTTTGTGCAATTCAGGGGTTCGACTTGCACATTTTGAAACTTAGACGAAGAGTTGTCCAAGGCATGTGAGAGACCCAACAACAGCCACAACACAAGCTAGCAGTAGAGGCTGTCAGGTGGACAGTCAGAAGTGGGTAAGTGACAGTTATGGGCTTCTAAGATCATTGGATCATGCGAGTATACTGGAAAACATGGGGGCATGGCTGGAGATGCCCTCAAACCCACTAAGATCATGGGAATCTCCCACTACTTGGTAGATAATAGGTGAACATAGGTGAGATAGTATCTCACTACTTCCTTAAAAGTAGGAATGAGAGTTGTTCCTTGTAAATGCTTGTATATAAATAGTTGTGGAAGCTCATGGATATAGAGGGCATGTAGAGCAGGATATAGGCATCGTAGTTTAGTGTAGCATGCAATCTTTGTGCATAGCACACATACAAATTTGTGTATTGTTTCCATTGTTTACGAGATCAATAAAGGTTGGGAAAGAGTTTTGTAAAGCTTGTTGTGCACTTTGATAACTTGTTCATATTGTGTATTTCGCTTGTCTTTTTACATGGAACAGTAGGGAAAACCTCTTGGTGAGGGACACACTTAGTTACTAGGCAAATACGAGAGGAATTGGTGAGGAAAGGCTGAGTCTAGCAGTGGGCTTGGTTGCCGCACAGATTGATTTATGGAGCAAAAACTTTACCCCGTGACAATATGTATACGCAAATCATCCTCATTCAAGAGAAGGAAAGCACATAAAGGGGGAAGTCAAGGCTCTAAGCAAGCCGAGATGGGGGTTATTGAGAATTCAGTCCCCAATCATGGATTATTAGTAGAAATTTTATTAACTTCTTCTTCATTAAGAAAGCATGGGACATTATCGGTGGGGATATTTGTCTAAATGGTTGATGAGTTCTATCGGCCCAACCTTTTACCTTCAGGTATTAGTAGCTCCTTCGTTACCATTATTCCTAAGATAAAAGGTGCTAATAATTTGAAGGATGTTATACATATCGGTCTAATATAAGATTATTTCAAAGTTGGTAGCAATCAGAGTGAAGCATGTCATGTCAGAAATTATTAGTGATCACCGAAATGCTTTCATCAAAGGAAAGAAGATTTTAGATAACATTTTGATTGCTAATGAAGCGATTAACTTCATAAAGAAGAGAAGGTGGAAAACACATCTCTTTAAATTTGACTTATACAAAGCTTTTATTTCTGTTTTATGGGAGTATATCACTGAGGTAATGGCTAGTATGGACTTTGTTTATAGATGGCAAGGTTGGATCAAGCAATGCATCTCAACAACTCAAATTATTCGATGCAAGCAGGAACAACTTCCTTTCAAATGTCCAGGCCTTCCCATTTATGCAAGCTCATGTTGAACATCAATGTGGAAGCCTATTTTACATAACATCAGCTCTAGAATATTGAATTTGTGTAAGAGTAGACTTTTATCGATTGGGGGCAGGTTCTTAAATCAGTCCTAAGTAACTTAACTTTTTAGTTTTTGTCTTTATTTCCTATGCCTTCTACGGTAACAACAACAATTTAAAAGATTTTATAATTTCTCTTTTGGTTAAGGAAAGAGGAAGGTAAGAAGTTGTGCAATGTTAGATGGTCTATAATTACTCTTCCTAAAAGTGCTGGTGATATTGGGATTGGATTTAAGGTATTAAAACAAGGCTTTGTTTTTCAAATGGTTACAGAGGTTTAGTTTGGAAGGAGTCTAGCATTGGATCTCTAGATATAAGAGCCATCATGGCTTGCTTTTTTTTTCTTCATTTCTTTCATCTCTGCCATACCATGGCAATTATTAGAGACAAATCTGGTTCCCCTAATTGTGACCAAGAGATTGGTGATACTCCTTAATTATAGCTATTCATTTACTGTGTATATTTGCTTTCCATTTCTATGATTGTAAATATTTCCTCACACAATAACGTTGAGGCATTACCTTTCATGATATCAGAGTTGTAGGTTCATTCTCCACTTTCTCTGCAAGTTTCTCTTTTTCAACGCAGGTCTGAAATTCTTGCAAATCTGGTAACTTGCCATGGCTGATTTCCCTAATAACCAGCTTCCACTCAATAAAATGGTTCATGTCGCACCCCATCGCGAGAGCGTGGCGTCGTGCAACCCTCCCCGCGTGCAGGGAAATATTCAATGTCGAGGGGGGATTATCTTTATTTTCGTGAAAAAAGGAGTCACCACCTATTATTATGGTTACTAGGAAACCTAAACTGGTCTTTCAAAGATTCTAGGGTAAGGGACTGATTGCGTAAAAGGAAGGTTTTAGCACCCCTAGTACGCCCTACCTAAGGTAAGCTGCTTGGTGTTTTTATTTGCTTATGATTTGTTACGATTTTGATCTTTCAAAGAATGTTGGTTAAGTGGTGATGGGATATTATCCCGCCGAATATTTGGGATAATAACCCCTTAGGATTTATTTATCCAAACACCGAACAGTTAATAATAACATACTATCCCCGCCGAATATTTTGGATATTGACCCCTTAGGATTTACTTACCCAAACACCGAACAGTGAATAATAGCATACTATCCCCGCCGACTATTATTTATCACAGTGAATAATAGCATACTATCCCCGCCGAATATTTTGGATATTGACCCCTTAAGATTTATTTATCCAAACACCGAACAGTGAATAATAGCATACTATCCCCGCCGAGTATTTTGGATATTGACCCCTTAGGATTATTTATCCAAAACACCGAACAATGAATAATAAATTCCCAAAAAATAAGATTTTAATATTTTTGAAATATTGGCCTATACCCTTTGGATTTTTACAAACATGTTCTAAAATCTCAAGATGCAAGAAATGATTTTTCTTCTTTGCGAAATCCATGTTAAAACTCATTTTCTCTTAAAATCCCAAGATATATATTTTTTGAAAGAAAAACAATTTTTAAAATATACTAGTGTATTGGCCGTATGCAAGAAAACAACATATATTTTTTATAAAAGTATTTTTTTTGCAAATTATGTATTTTTATATATTTTTATTATTACTTTTTTTTTCCTTTTTTATTATTTTTTGTTATGGGGACTGGGCTGCCAGCATGCTCGCTGGGCTAGGCTGCCAACCCGCCCACTGTGGCTGGGCTCGCGGCCCGCCTACTGTGATTGGGCTGCCAGCCCGCCCACTGTGGCTGGGCCCGTGGCCCGCCTACTGTGGCTGGGCTCTTGGCCTAATAATCTGATATTGGGCCTCAGTCTGTTTATTCTAAGGATGGGCCTCGACCCATTTTATTCTCGGACTGGGCTTTGAGTCCAGATGGGCCACAAACCCGTCTTTCCCTCGGGCTGGGCTTCCAGCCCAGACGGCTGGAAGCCCGTCTCATTTAGTGGTCGACCCAGGCACCAAGCTCGGCCCGGCCTGACCTGGGCACCAAGCCCGGCTCGACCCGACCCGTTACAGTCAACATGAACAGTAAATCGGGCCTGCATGTAGGAGATAATGAACAGTAAAATTGGAAATTTTTGAGTGTGACGAATAGCGTACCTGTTAATACCGTTGTGTAGAGGATGTCGAGGTGGTTCTTCTGGTCGTGGTGGTGTCGGAAATGGGGGCTTGTGGTGGCCGGAATGTATGTCGGAAGGTGCGCTGGTCACGTTGTTGTCGTGGCTGTTGTTCTCGCCGGAGGAGGTTGCTATGCTGCTGGAGTGACGGTGAGGATACTAGTGACTATAGGAATGTGTGTGGTGGTCGGAGTAGGTGGCCGGAGTTGCTGCACCGAGAGGGAGAGAGAAAGAAGTTGCTCTGGTTCTAGAGAGAGACAACGGGACTGAGAGAGAAGAGAAGAAAAGAAGAGAAAAAAAAGAAACTGGTGATGCTTGGCTGGCGTACAAACAACTAGATTTTTACGTGAATTCTTCCCTCTTTCTCCTCTGTTTCTCTTATGTTTTTTCTTCTCCCCTTGCTCGGCCCTGCCTCTGCATATTTATAGCAGAGGAAACGACCCCTTCGGCTACCCATGGCTTGTAGCCGAGAGGGCACCGCCTGCCTTGCCCAGTAACGGGGTTGTGCAGGCAGCATGCGTGCACTGTTCAGGTGATTGAACAGTGCACGCTAATGATTTTGCAGAGAAAGAAAAGAAAGAAAAAAACGATTCGGTCCCCCCTTTTTTATAAGTGTTCAAATTGCACCCCGATTGAATTTAAACTTATGATTTTGTGCAATTACACCCTCGGTCATAATTCCAATACTAGCTTAGCTTTGCGCAGCCCTTTTTATTTTGGTCCTTGGTTCCGAATTTGCACAATTTAACCCTCAATCAACCATTAAACTCTCAATTTGTTTAATTTGGCTCGCGATTGCGCATAATTGGCTTGAAATATTTTAAATCGGTCTCCGAAAATTCCTATCTCATCAATTGAATCCGAATTAAATTTGAGAACTTGATTTCTCATTGATTAAGCCCTTAATAAAATTAATTTGGCTAATTTAAAGTATAATTAAGTCATTGCGCTTAATTAAATCCTTCAATTGGACTATAAATTCATTCTCAAATATAATTACAATTTTAAATTAGCCAACGATTAAATCGAAGTGACCCATAAAAATATAGCAATATTTTTGACTTAATTTATACGCAAATTTATCCGATAATAAATTACTTGAGCTTCGAATCTGCGCTTTCCTTCATTTTTGGGTATAAAAAAGATATGATCGAGCTCTCAAAAAACATGCATACTTTACCTTTATTATTCTACTGACACCAGCACCTTTTAATTTTTTTTTGTTATTTTCAGGTAGTTTTGGGGAATGACCCAAAATCGGGTTATGACAGTTCACATGGTGACCATTAAACTCACTCCATACCTCTTGTGGCGTCGCTAATTTGTACCTTTACTTGAAAGCCAGGATTTATTGGGTTATCTGGATGGGTCTTTCTCAGTACCTACAACTTAGATTCATCAGGGTACTGAGTTGGTACGAAATCCTTCTTACAAACAATGGCACACATAAGATCGGCTTATACTCAACCTTCATTATGCCTCTCTCACTGAGGAATGTATGGTTGAAGTAATGGGTTGCTCGTCCTCTCATGCTGCTTGGCCAGCTCTTGAAGCCTCTTTTTCACACAGTTCTAAGACTAAAGAAATTTAATTGAAAGACGAACTTCAGCTGATTCAATGAGGCTCTCGTATTGTCACTGAATATGCTCGTTCTTTTCGCTCTCTTTTTGTTCAACTTAATGCTATTGGCAAACCTGTTGATGACACCGATAAGGTATACTGGTTTCTTCGTGGTCTTGGATCACATTACAAAAAAATTTCAACTTCAATATTATCACAGTTGCTGATGCCTTCCTTTGCCAACTTGATACCACTGAGCTTTTCTCTCGGTCTCTTAAATGTGATTTATCCTCTCTATCGTAACCCAATTTTTTGGTTACTCCACAAAATAAAATAAAATGACAAAAAAATCAAATAAAAAGAGCCGGCGTGGGTAGAAAAATCAATGTGGCAATTTTGGTTGTTTTCGCGAGTCCATTCGTATCTCTTTGGTTCCAACAAATAGAAAATACAGATTTAATGCAAAAATAATTTATCGTTGGATGAATTTGTGTAAAAACTAAGTTAAACGACATAATTATATTTTTATGGGTTGATTTGATTTAATCGTCGATAAATTTAAAGTTTAATTAAGATCGAGAATTAATTTAAGGTCCAATTGAAGGATTTAATTAAGTGCAAGGACTTAATTATACTTTAAATTGGTCAAATTAATTTTATTAAGGGCTAAGTCAATGAGAAATCAATTTCTTAAATTTAATTCGGGCTCAATTGATGAGAATGGAATTTTCAGAGACCGATTGAATTTTTAAGTCAATTATGCGAAATTAGGGGCCAAATTGAACGAATTGAGAATCCAATGGTCAATTAAGGGTTAAATCACGCAAATCGGAAAATAGAGACCAAAATAAAAAAGACGCGCACATTTAAGGTTGTTGTTGAAATTTTGACGGGGAAATAATTGCATAAAATTAAAAATTTAAAACTAATTAGGGGTGCAATTGAACCAATCAAACATTAAAGGACCAAATTGCAAAGCTAAAACTCTACAACCCACAACCTCTACAAATTTACAGAGGAGACCTATAAATAGAAGAAAAATTACACAGAGAAAGAGGGGGGAGAAAAAAGAAGAGAATGAGTTTTACGTAGAGAGGAGAGAGAGAAAACAGAAGAGAAAAACACATAAAACACGAAGAAAAAAACAGTTCTTCTTCTTCCCTCTATCTCGGTCTACAGGCCCCGCTCTTTCTCTCTAAAAAAACCCAGTCAAGCTCTCTCTCTCTCCCTCTCGGTCAGCAACTTTATTGCTAGGAACTCCCCCCTCCACGCCAGACGCCCAGCCGTGTTCTCAGGTGAAGGCAGCAGCAGCAACACTCGGCGCAACAACAACAGATTGCCACTTCAAAAGCTTTCTCCAGCCACCACAGGCCACCGTTGAAGACGCCACCACCACATGAATCATCATCTCGACCTCCTCTACCCAACGGTACTAACAGGTAAGCCTCTCGTTGCACTCGAAAATCTACACTATTCATCATATTCTTCCTCGGTCGCCCGCATGCAGTGGGACGTGATTTACGTCCCACTGTTCATGCGGGCCGAGCTACGATGGGTCGGGCTTTTTTTCCCGGCCCACGGTCTAGGTGACTTGGGCTTCCAGCACGCGAGGACTGGAAGCCAGCCCAAAACACCTTGGGCTTTCAGCCCGCGAGGACTGGAAAGCGAGCCCAAAACCATTTGGGCTTCCAACCCGTGAGGACTAGAAGCCCAGCCCAGCCGCAACCTTCTAGCTTCCAGCCCGTGATGGCTGGAAGCCCAGCCACAACCACAGCCTTCTGGGCTTCCTGCCCGTGAGGGCTATCAGCCCAATCCCCCTAAGGCTGGGCTATCAGCCCACTCTGGCTGATAGCCCAGCCCAATTTTTTTTTTTAAATTAAAAAATACAGATTGACAAAAAAAGTTTTTTTTACTACTATTATTATTACAAAAAATTCCAAAATATAAAAAAAAAATGTATTTGTTTTTGTGCATACGGCCAAAATGCCATGATTTTTCCATACATATTTTTCATAAAAATTATGTTGCATCTTTCTCATATTTTGAAACGAAAATTGGATATCGTAACCGGTTTATGATTATCCATTGAAATTTGGCAAAAAATATCAAAAATAATTATAAATATTTCTGTTTCATCTATTAGGATGTAAATTTATATTGTAAAGTACACCCGCGGAAAAAAAATTTACAACGTTGTAAATTTACATTGTAAAGTACACCCGTAGATAAAAAAACTTGTAACTGCGGTGTAAAATTATATTGTAAAGTACACCCGCAGACAAAAAAAAATGTATTTTTGAAAATACAGTGTAAAAATTTTAACTTAGAAAAATAATCAAACAACAATGCAACTTACCTTAGGTAGGGTGCACTGGGGGTGATGCGTCTTCCCCTTGCACAACAAGTCCCCTTACCCAAGACTCTCGCAGACCAATAGGTTTCCTAGTGACCGTAATACTATGTGGCGACTCCTAATAATTATAGTCGTAAATTTTACGGCTATAAACAACCCCTTTTTACCATGCGTCGTTGTCTCCCCCAAACCTCAAGGGAGATGGCGGGGCGCGAAGCGCGTACAAAAATCGCTGTCGCGACACTCTCCATCGGCTTTTGTTGCACACCGAGGTTATTTCAATACTGCTTCTGGTCGCCGAAAATCTGTTATCTCTTCATCCTCTTTTGGAATTTTTTCCAGATCTTCGGTTGTTACCTGTCAGTGGGGTAACAAAGAGAGAAATACTGCTAACAAATGTCACAAAACATGTGTTCCTCAACTATTGACAGCTTCAGCGATAAAATTTGCGGTGTAACATCAAACTTAACGTTTAAGTTTCTTGACATCAAAGTAAAGTGGTAGGTTGCGTGATAGGACTGAATAAACCAGAAGAAAATTGTCATTATATACTGATTACTTTGTCAAAATACTACACAAGGCTTGCAAAATCAAAATATTTCTGCTTAATTTCTTACTTTGTTATCTCATTTATGATGTCCGATTATCATTTTCCAATGCACAAATTACAGAATGTGTTATTAAAAAGTCCCAAGAAGTTGTAGGCATTCCAAGTTTCAGATAAGTCTTGACGAATATATGTTTCACAACTTGCAGGTTGTAATACTAATAAATGTGAAATGCGTAAAGGTTAGTTTGTTCCATGCTCAAAATGCAAGAAAATTAAAGAAAATAGAACAAACTTTTGTTTCTCCAGTCTTTAGTGGTGAGAAAAAAAGAATAGAAGCCGAGCCCAATCAGGCTGCAAAATGTGTTTTCATTCGTTTTAATTTTGTTCTTGACAAGCTTGGACAGATTTTTTTTTAAAAAAGAAAAAAGCTCGGAAAGAAATTCTCTGTCGAGACACTGGGATGAAATTTAAAGATATGCTTGAGAGATTTACTTTAAGATATGGGCAGCGCGGGTAGCAATTGGTGCTGAGTGCTAAACTCTGGCCTGACGGATTTTACATAAGGTTATCGTGGTACTGGTAAAATATAATTGTAAGTTGATTGATTTTTAGAACTGTCATATGCATTCGTGTAGTTTTGAGCACTAAACAATTTTAAAGTATATAATTTTAGCCAGTTGAAATGTTTTTGGATTGATTCAAGAGTTGAAACAAAACAAGATTGTCTTCTTCCACTTAGGAAACAAATCAGCCCCTCTTTTTACAATTAAAAAAAAAAAAAAAAGCTGCCCCCCCTCCTTTTTGTTCTCTCTAAAGTTCTTTACTTTGTGATCACCTCACAGACATCGTGAAAGGTGGCAGAAAACCTCCTTCACCCACCCATTGTCTCGTCGGCGACAAAAACCGCTGCATCAACCTCCTTTTCAGCCGCCGCCACTGCAACATCTTCTTTTTCCGGATAACTTCAGCCACCAGCACCTCCACCAGCTCCTCCACAGACACCAGTGGAGTCCTCCTATCACGCCTGAACCCTCCACGAATGGTAATCTCCTCTTCCACCTTCTTCCTTTCCTCCTCTGTCCTCCTGCTCACATGAGTGAACAGTGGATATGTTATAGGCTGGCTCGTCTGGCCTAGCCCAATAAAATTTTCTGATTAGGCCACCAGCAGCCCAAAACCCAAACCTTGCTGGGTAGGTTCAGATGGATGCGTTGTGCCTAACCCAATATAATATTAAAATAATATTTTAAAAAAACGAAAAACATTCCAACAAATTTCAAGATATATTTAAAAAAACATTGATTCCATCACATGATTTTCAATAAATTTTTTTCAATTTGGGTTAATAGACCTACACTATAATATATATATATATATTCGGTACAAAATATCTGATTTTCTCTTACTTTCTAATAAAATAAAATAAAAAATCCTAATTTGAAAAACAAATATATATATATATATATAAATCATTTTTATTTCATGCATATGACTGAATCTTAAAAAATTTCTAGATATATTTTCACAAAAAAAAGAAAGTATTTTCTCATGTTTTTTAAAATGAAAAAAAGAATATTGTAACAAGTTTACAATAATCTATTAAAATTCCAAAAAAATATCAAAATTCATTCACCAATCATTTTGTTCATTTTTATTTCACATATAACAATGATATGATTTTCTTAGCATAAATTGATAAGTCTAAGTTGATAAGTTTAGAAAATAATGAATCATTATGATTTGGCAAAAATAAATAACTTAAAGGTGTTGTTCATGCAAATAAATAATTATTATTTCCTTGAGAGCCCAACTAACTTGATGGGTCCAAAAATATTCTAGATCTAGATAACTAGTAAAAACATGGTTTGATTAAAAAAAAAAAAAAGATGATATCTTTTTTTTATTATTGAGACGATGACATATTGAAATGTCCCAAGATTAGCAGCGCAACCCACCAAACCTACAAAACAAATCATGGACTCTACTGGTTTTACCAACTTTGTCTTTTAAAACTATTTATTCATAATAATAAGACAACAAAATTAGATGCTCATACCATTGAGCTCCAGCTAAATATCAAAATATTTATATTGGACTAGGATAATTTGATAGAAAACAAATAAAAATAAATTATAAAGACGAATTTATAATCAGTCAAATACTGAAGGATTCAATTGAAAGAAAAAAAATACAAGATGAAAAAAAAAAATTAGACCGTTATTAAACCAAACATAATGTTTACAACTAGTTTATTTAATTTTCTCTCAAGAAAATTCAAAACTAACATGTTACAGGGAACAAAACTAACAACTATATATATCATAGGAAATAGACTCAAACACAAATAGATCAGATTCCCTCAAGTGAAAGATCTTTGAATATGATTTATATTATTCTCCAATACACCTTCCCTCAAGTGAAAGATCTTTGAATTTAAAACTTATATAGACATATATTATCTTATACTTGAATTTGAGCACCCTACAACATAGTCTTATGAATTTCCAAGAGGGGTTTGTTTTTCTTGATGAAAAAGAGATTGTTTCTTGGTTACTGTGGGTTTTTTATTGTGTTCGGTGATGATTTCAAATGATGACTGTTATAGTGGAAAGAAATAACTTTTGTTTTTTTTTTTTTTGTTTTTTTAAACACAAACGTACAACAACAATAATCATAGTAATAATAATAGTATATTATATTTATGTGTTGGGCTAAGTCACATGACGTTTTTTTTTTTTAACAATACTCGACCCAGTCAATTAGACTAGGCTGAATGGGTATGGTGTATGTTTGACTTTTTAAAATGTTTTTCAATGACAAAAATATTCTTGAAATCATATTTCAACAAGAGGGATCATTACAAGAAGAAGAAATCACATGGATATACCTTGAATTAATTCAAAAGTCTTGCATGTACTTTATAATTATTGAGAAATAAAGTTAGTCTAACCAAATGGAAGCATCAAAACTGGCTACCCATTACAACTAGATAATGCATCCCCGGTTTTGTATTCCCTTTAGCCTACCAATATATTTTTCGCTGCCCATTCTAAAGTCAAAACATGAAAAAGAAGAAAAATAATCTTTTAATTTAATAGCAAAAATATATCTTATCTATAAGTTCATAACTCCAAGTATTAAACAAATTAAATTCTTGGAAAAAAGATACAGAACATTTAAAATAAATGACAAGAAATACTTTTTTATCTAACATGTTTCTACATTCCAAAAACAACAAAATATCATTACACATTCTGTTGAATAAGAACCATAGATGTTTCTACATTATCGCTTGCAATAGTTAATTTGGGGGTGGAGGTGGGGGTGGGTGTTGGGGTGGGTGTATTGTATAGTACACCTGAGTGGCGGTTAGACCCAAACCAACAGCTGCGGCAGCAAACGCAAGGAAGGCCCAAGGACTACGAAAGTAAGTTCGTTGCATCTCAGCTACCCATTTCTTCAATGTGCTCTCGTACTGCTTATTTATCTCTCTCTTTACGTCATTGTAAACACTAGTATCAGGTTCCAGAGAACTGCCCATTTTATTGAAGAGATCTGCAACCTGCTGGTCAGTTCCAAGGAAATTAACAATTATGCCTTTTGATCGCAGCTCTTTCACATCATCAGCGTCATCAATCAACGAATCCATGAAACATATGTAAGAAGTGACCGGAAGTTGATCGAGTGCGGTAGATTTTTCATAGGCCACTAAGTTGAGGAGCAGGGGCTTTGTCGACACATCAATGGTAAGTGTAGGAAGTTTTACTGTTCCATAGAAAAATGATGACTTGAACTTGACATCCATCAAACCACTAGTCTGGCTAGGCATGAAATGGATTCCCACCTTCTTAAGATTCTTGGCAGAAGAATACAAGTAATGGCCATATCTTCTTGGAGACGACTTGACTTTTGATTTGTGAGAACATATGAATAGAGAATGTAGAGGTTCAAGAAGATGGGCAGGTTGTTGAGCAGCCTGCCATTGCCTTTTCGTTAACGTTGGTATTAACCTCATAAGCCAAACCAGCAAAATTATTACTATACATGTACTTGTTAGTAGCATGGCGCCCCAGGAAATTTTCGCAACAGCAAATACGTAAAACATTAACAGGAGGGTAATGAGCCACATTCCTGGCCAAAGTAATCTTCGAATCCATAATGGTTGATCTCTTGGTTTGAGAATTTGGTGAGAAAGAAAATCATTCAGAAGTTTCATTCCATGATTAGTTTTTTTTTCCGTACCTCAGCCTCATCAGTGATTGCAGGACTGGAAAAGGAACCTGGTTTTCCAGTAATAACAAATCCCGCTTCACACCAGCAACTTGCCGATCAGTCATCTCCAGATTTTCGTAATTGTGAGTAACACAATAAATGAATTGGAGAATAAAGCATCCATCAAGAAACATCATTCGGGCGAATTGCTCGTCATCAAAGCCTGTTATGTCGATCTCGTTGTAGAATTTTCTTGAGGTTTGGATAACCTTTTCTAGTTCGCTGTATATGAGCTGTATGTCTTTTCCACTATCTAAGATGAATTGACGAGCCATCGGAACCTTTAGAGTCTCCACCTCTCTAAGCGTGTTATCACGTTCCGGATAGTGATAAGGCCCGATTGAGACCACCAAAGGACGGTAGCATTCTTCATTTTCATTCCTAAGTTTGGGGGGAACTCTTGGAATTTTTGGCCAGAGTGGTTGGTCGTTTTCATCCTCTGTAACCTCTCTCATTATTGAATCAAGCCACAGAGAACTTTCATTATTTTGTGATGAGTTATTTCCGAGTGTTTCATCCATCTGCAGCTCCTGAGGTTGGTTGTTTTGAATCAGTGGATGAACCGTTATTTCACATTGATCTGGTTCAGACATTGTTGGAGGCTTGATCGAAGATTACTAATAGCTGAGAGACAAACATTAAAACATTATCAAACAACCGAACACAATATCCACAAAACACATAAATATGCAAATGAATATACTGATTCACTACATATTGAGTTTAAGATATAATTAATCAAGTAATTACGTAATGATGTTGATATCTACTTGCTGTTTTGTAGATAGTATACTAACATGTGTCAATACAGGAAACTAAATTTTATTCATACGAACATTACAACAAAAATTATATTAACAAAAACCTGAATTTCCTCACCGTAGCCGCTCACTATATAATCACTATCGATGGCAACAATAATCCATAGTAATTATTTATTTATTTATTTATTAATATTTAACGGTATGATTTGGGCTTCGCGGCTTGTTTTGCCTACCTAGCTATCAAAGGGGATGTAGACCTATCAAAGAAATATTTAGTTTCTTAGTTGATGCACTGTTTGGTAAAAAAAAATATTAGTTTAAAGCAATTAAAATTTTGGAGACTAAATTTTAAGATTTGGCAAATATTAAATCCCTTTAATTTTCTCTCATTAAGTTGGATACGTGGGGAAAAAAATAGGTTGATTGTTTTATTACAATATGTTTTTTAATTTCATCCTACTAGATTTGGATTTTTTTTAATTGACTATATGGTTTATTTTAGTTGCCTAGATATATGGATCTCGAAAGATCAACAAAATGTTTTGGCACTTGGTTGATGTTCGTTTTGGAGAGTAAATTTTGTTGATTTAGAGTACTTAGAACTTGAGGGACCAAATTTATACTAAAACAAGTACAAGGACTAAAGTGAATAGACAACCAAAATTGGCTAACACGTGCAATGTGATGAAAGTCACAGTGTTATAGCGGCACGTGCAGTTTCTTCCCATAGCAAAACACCATCTCTTGCAAATATGTTGGAAGCTTTGCAGCATGATCTTGTGTTTGAACTACATGTGTGACATGAAGATTGAACTACATAGTTTATAGTGCAACCAAAATAGTGTTGAATCTTTTTTATTTTGAAATGCATAATTTTTTAAGATGATATATTTTGTTATTGTTAAAAACACAATATAAATCATAGGATAGTTTTTGTTAAATAGTAATATAAATTATATATTATAACTTTACTTAACAATTTAAATTTATTTTATTGAAATAGTTCCTTAAAATTCTTAAATTTATTTTATTTAAATTTATAATATAAATCATAGTATAAGAATCTTATTCACCAAATGTTCACAAGTTAGAATCTTACAATTCTTATTTTCTTAATTAAAATTAATTTATAGCACAAAATAATAGTGGCTATAAATATAAAGTTTAAAAGGTTATCATTTGAAAAAAAAAATATTAAATGAAAATATAGATTATACTAGTTAATTGCCCGCACTACGTTGCGGGCAGAGCAAACACTTTTTATAACTGTTGAGATTAAAATATATATATATATATATATATATATATATATATATATATATATATATATATACACACACACACACACACATGTAAGGTTTGATATAATGAAACAACTTAACATACCCTATTATAACAACAGTAATATCAAAGGGTTAACATATAAAATTATCACCATTATCACTGCTAAAATTAAAAAATAATTAAATTACCCCGAGGAAAAAACACAAAACAATTAACAAAAAAGTAAGTAAGAAAAAAAACTAAAATTATTATTATTATTATTATTATTATTATTATTATTATTATTATTATTATTATTATTATTATTATTATTATTATTGTGTTAATAATAAAAAAAATTAAATCAAAGACTAAAAAAAGCCTAAAAACTTCAACAAAAAAGCAAACAAAAAAATAAAATAAATGATAAAACAAAAATAAAAATTATCAGCTAAAAAAATCATTTGACTTGGAAAAAAAAAACTAATAAAAAAACGAAAAGAAATAAGAAAGAGAAAAAAAAAAAAGAAATATCAATTTTTAAATGATCATAAAGACAAACTAAAATTTAAGAACTAAAATTTTCACAAACATATTATACCGTGAAAAAAAAAACTCAACAACATTAACAAAAGAGTAAGCATGAAAAAAAGCCTAAAATTATTATTATTGTTGTTGTTGTTGTTATTGTTATTATTGCATTAATAAAAAAAATTAAATAAAAGACTAAAAAAATCCTAAAAACTTAACAAAAGAGCAAACAAATAAATAAAATAAATGATAAAACAAAATTTAAAATTCTCAGCTGGAAAAAATCATTTGACTTGAAAATTTAAAAAATTATCTGCACTACGTTGCGGGCTGAGCAAACAATTTTCATAATTGTTGGGATTAAAGAAATTAATAGGATTTGCTAGTTCAAAAATAAAATATAATATCTATATATGCAAAGTTTAATATAACAAAACAGATCAACACAACCTATTATAATAACAGCAACATCGAACTCTTAATATCTAAAATTATCATTACTTTTACTGTCAAAACAATAAAAATTATCAAATTATCCAAAGAGAGAAAACCCAAAAACACTAACAAAATAGTAAGCTAGAAAAAAAGCTAAAATTATATATTATTATTATTATTATTATTATTATTATTATTATTATTATTATTATTATTGTGTTAATAATGAAAAAAAATAAAATAAATAATAAAATAAAAATAAAAATTATCAGGTTAAAAAAATTCATTTTACTTGAAAATTAAAAAAAAAAACGAATAAAAAAACTAAAAGAAAGAACAAAGAGAGAGAGGGAAAATCATTTTTCAAATGATCATAGACAAAAATAAAATTTAAGAGCTAAATGTTTTTAAAAAATTCCACCTCAACAAATAAGAAAATAATAAAAATTAAAAACCAAAGCTAAGAGCACACTCATATATACATGGACAAAAAAATGGAATATTCTAGAAATATAAAAGCAATAAAGGATTAAAATAAAAAGAATATATTAAGGTATTTAAACCCAAAAAAAAGGAGGACCGAAGTGTAGCCTAAATATATAATGAATTTCAATCGAAGGATCTAATTGAAATAAATCAAAACTTATATAACAGAAATTAGGGTCATAAAACAAATTAAAAGTGCATGGACGAAATTGAATATCGCACAAAATCAGGGGTCTCTCCTGCACTTTAGCGTACAGGAGAGAGAAAATGGGAAAATAAGCTTTTACAGGCCACCGTCACGTCTACAACCATCGGTTGACAAAACACGCCGCACCATGATGAAGACCACGCGGCGGCGCATCGACAGAGACGCCGGAAGCCCATTTTTGTCTACCGGAACAGTCCTCACGTGCCTCTCTAAGAGAGCGTGAGGTCGAATGTTGTCGGTCGAATACAGTAACCCACCCATGAGCTCTTTTAGTATATTAGATAATTTTAATGTTGCACTTAACATATAAAATTAAATATTTTAAAATAGAGCTTCGTGCTTTTATATTTAATTATGAATCAATTAACTCTTAAACCATGTGCCACATTTTACCAAGTGATCGATTATCCGCTCAAAATAACCCTATGGAATCAATTGTTGCCTCAACCTGCTCAGAACCTAAAATTTACTACTCTGCACACCCAATCTTTCATCAATTTTACTTCATTGATTAATGATTAATATTCCTATTGATATCTGCTAACCCATAATTTGATGGAAGACAAATGTGCAAGCATTTATTTTCCGATTGACCTAATTGAGAGGAGACCATTTGAGTTTGTAACAGAGGGATCAATCGATTTTGATGAGTATTTTATATTTATAGCTAAGGAAAAAGGTTAGAGCCACAATTTTTTAACCTGACCTGGTGGATCCCTGGATGACTCATCTAGCCAGGTCAGGCTTTAAAACTATGGTTAAAGCTATTTTTTTAAATGATGTGGTTTAAAGTTTCCAACATGGTTGGGAAAGAAGATGAGCATCACTAAGGACATGTTCAGTGACATAGAATTATTTTATTTATTTATTTAGTTGTCTTTTTATTTTCATTTTTTTCTTCTTCAATAAAAAAAAGTTTATTTTCTTAGAGGTTTCAGAACATTTTTCCAACTAAAAAAAACAAAAAATAATATATTCATATTATATTGTTTTTCATATGAAGAGAAAAACAAAATTATTGTCAATATAAAACTAAATTATTTTAAATGCAAACTTAATATAAACATTCTAAGCAAGTAAATTAAACACATGATAAGTTGAGATCCAATTTACTTACTACACACATAATTAAACATAAAACTAAAATATTGTCAATACAGTTTAATATAAACATTTATAATTAAAATAAGATTATTCTAATCTCTTAAGAGATTTATAACTTAATATTTTTGTGAATCCCAATTATGTTTTTTTTTCCCTAAAATACACGTGACTAAAGCTCATTCCACTACCACTAGGAGAAAAAATAAGAATAAAAATTATGATACCGTCCTGTCCACATGTTTTAAAGGCTTAGCATCTAAAACGGGAGCTCATCTGTGCATACGAAATGGAGAGAAAGACTGGGAAGTGGAGAGAGAGTAAAGCAAGGAATTTGACATACCTTGGAGATCTCTCTTGTGACGGCAGAAGCAGCAGCAACAATGGATGAGAGAATGAAAGGCTAGGGTTAAGAGATATCTATAGATAGATAGATAGATAGGATAGGATAGGATATAATTGGTATTAGCAAAAAGTCTTCTGTGGTGTTCAAAAAGATGGAGACGTAATTTATTTTTTTGACTTTGTTTTGATTTGAAGAAAATTTTAAAAACCATATTTTTCATGTCTTTTAACTAAGGTAATATGGTGGAAAAATCAAAATAAATTTTAAAATTCATAAAAATATATTATTAAATTATAAATTTCTTCTTACAGTTTTGTTTTTTCATGTCATGTGCAGGCAGCACAAGCATTAACAAATTTGGAATGCATTGCAGGGATAATTTCAAACAATCCAAAAAAGGCTCGTCTATATTTCGGTTTTTACCTTCCAAAAGGGCTTCACAGACTTCTTCGATGGTCACAGTAAGAGCCCTCAACAATATTGCAATATTCTGGGACTTCTTTGGATCAAGCACTCTATTCTCCTGGTTCAGCAAAGGAAGGGAGTGGTGGAACTGTGTTTTTTTTTGGGGGGTGTTTGAGGATGGAATTTTGTTGTTAGATCTTTTGATATAGAGTTTAATTAAATATATAATATTATAAATTTGAAGTCATATGGTAAACAAGATTGATGGTTGATTTTGAAAGCTAAAATAATTACAATATTAACCTTTGATTAACTACCATAAATCAAATAATAAACTTGAATATAGTGGCCTTAAATCTACATTTTAAGCTTTTGGAAGAGACTGATAATATTTATAGATAATATTATTTTTTTTAATGTAGGATAATTTTTTAAGAAGATTTTGGATTTCACCAAAAAAAATATCAACTAAGTGTTTGTTTAGAACACTTTCTTATTCATATGTAATTTATTAATGTTCTATGTTAAAAAATATTTATTAATTTTTAAATGTTAAAAAACATTTAATATTAATTTATTTAAATAATATTAATGTTTTATGTCCCAAACAATTATAAAACATTTTAGGCAACCTAATAAACTCATTTATGGTCTCAAAAGCCCAAAAAATCAACCTAAAACCAAAATAATTATTGATCTTATATTTGATTTCCTAGGCAATTTCAATGTAAAAATACATGTAATATGAAATCTCCTTATCAAAAACAATATTTTGAAACCAAAACTGACCATTTTAGTGGCTACAATTAGTGCCAATAAAAAAATTATTTTCTTAGTGCCGGATTCCAATAACATTCTCTTACCTCTCTCAAAAAAATAAAAATATAAAATTGAGAATCAAAATTAATCTCGCCTTTTAATTTTGAAAAGTGAAGGGACCCAGCATTTATAATTTGAAAAATATAGGAGCTAAAATAAATATTTCACCTAAACTTTGTTAAAGTCACCCAATCCTTCCATATGCTTTCATTTTGGTAT
The DNA here is from genome assembly GCA_029030765.1 of Salix suchowensis. Taxonomy (NCBI): domain Eukaryota; kingdom Viridiplantae; phylum Streptophyta; class Magnoliopsida; order Malpighiales; family Salicaceae; genus Salix; species Salix suchowensis. Next base: position 28,100,300 of record CM054995.1, read on the forward strand.
CCCATCTTTTAATTCCATTATTTCCCAACAAATTATCCTATAAGAGCCACTTTTTTTTCTTAAAAAAATAGCAATATGAATAGTGTATCACGAACCTACAGTGTATCTTGTAAAGTGAATTTCCCATAGTTTTAGATTTATTGTTAATTCAATTTTCCCATGGCTTTAATTCAATTTCTCTATCAGCTTCGTTTGCGTTGATTTTGTAATTGTCGCAAAGTCATAGAAGCTTCCTTGCCCTTCCTTCTTTTGTGGGAACCCACTCATGTAATTTCCATCTAATGCGCTGAGCTGAGTCCATGAACTATAAAAATATTTCAAAACTCGTTCATGGAGAGCCTGTGATTTCTATATTGAGGCTTGGTGGGCAGATAACCACTTAATTATTGGGTACCTTTCTCTACTATTCGTTGGAGTTTTAATTAGGCAGATAACTGATGGATACCTTTCTCTACTATTCGTTGGAGTTTTAATTAGGCAGATGACTCGTTCTCTAGATATTAATTATGCTGCAATGGTCCCAGATACCACACGGTTTTGCCAGTCAACCGGTCCACATGCTTTTGCTTTCCTATTTTTTTATTATATAGTTCATAAAATAATATCGAAAACTAATTAACATCTATTCTCCTTTACTTTTTATTCGTTTACTATGATTTCCATGTTGGAATTATGAGAGAACAAAAATGAATCTTGCGATGAGTGTTCTAATTGAATGAAGGTTTTGTTTTGTCATGCAGAATATTTATAGCAATTGCTTGATACTGTGTTTTAAGACTTCCTACCGTGTGTTCTACTGACTTGGTACAGTGGTCCGAGCATCTTTAATTATTTACCTTGGTTTCCGTCTGCAAAAATATCAAGTGGATCGAAGAGCAATATTGTTCATTTTCATTTCATTATATTAATTTTTGGCCAGAGTGGTTGGTTGTTTTCATCCTCTGTAACCTCTCTCATTATTGAACCAAGCCACAGAGAACACTCATTATTTCGTGATGAGTTATTTCCTAGTGTTTCATCCTTCTTCAGCTCCTGAGGTTGGTTTTTTTTAATCACTTTCTCTTTATTGATCAATGGATCAACCGTTATTTCACTTAGATGTGTTTCAGACATTGTAGTCACAGGCTGCTAAGCACCAGCTATGATCATCCGTTGTTGGAGGCTTGATCGAAGATTACTAATAGCTGAGAGACAAACATTATCAAACAACCGAACAGAATATCCACAAAACACATAAATATGCAAATAAGTAGTAGTGATGTAGTAGTTTTGAGCTTACAAATGACTAGAATTGGTACAAGAGAAGGCCTATTTACATATACATATGTATATGTATGATTGGATGATGAAAGCAATTCCTATACTTGCATTCATCATCCAATCATACATATACATATGTATATGTAAATAGAAAAGGCCAATAACATAGCATATCATAGTAACGAGGTTGTTGACGTGGAAAATGTTGGATGATAACAAAAATAATACACACAACCAGAACACATTTGCCAGTATGTGACATCATAGAAAATATCAACTTAGTTTTTGTGGACAATAACGAATAGAAAGGGAAATGTGCATAGAATATGCAAAGCCTGATTTGAAAAACAACAAAAAAATATTAAATCCATAGTGTTTATTTATTTTTATTTTTTTTTAATATTTAACTGTATGATCTGGGCTTGGCGGCTTGTTTTGCCTACCTATCAGAGGGGATGTAGAAGTATCAAAGAAATATTTAGTTTCTTAGTTGATTCACCGTTTGGTAAGAAAAAAATATTAGATTAAAGCAATTAAAGTTTTGAAGACTAGATTTTAAGATTTCGCAAATATTAAATCCCATTAATTTTCTCTCATTAAGTTGGACAGGCTGGGGAGAATATTAGATTAAAGCAATCAACAAATGTTTTGGCACGTGGTTGATGCTTGTTTCGTTAATAAGAACTTTAGGGACCAAATTTATACTAAAACAAGTACAAGGACTAAAATGAATAGACAACTAAAATTCGCTAACACGTGCAACGTGATGAAAGTCATAGTGTATTTGCATTTACTGTGTATATTTGTCTTCCATTTATATGATTGTACGGATTGTATAAATAAATATTTCCTCACACAATAACGTAGAGACATTACCTTTCTATGATTGTACAGATACTTGGCTGCCCATAGCTTGACGAGCCATATTTTGACTAACTCTAGAAACACCGAGACGGATGAACTGAGTGAGTTTCATGTCATTCTGATTTCAGTACCCAAATTGCTCAAAATTCAGTTTCTTTTGAATTTTAGATGCTCTCTCTTGAGCATGCATGTGTTTGCTACTTGTTCTCCATCAGCCGGCACCATAGTAGTCATCCATTGTTGTGTCTTTTGGAGTATTTAATGCTCCTTACTTGGAAGTTGAGCTTTGATGCTTTAACTGTTTCGCTCTTGTCCAAAATATGTGCTCCTCAACAGTACACAGCTTGGCGATAAAATTTGCAGTGTAACATCAAACTTAACGCTTAAGTTTCTTGACATCAAATTAAAGTGGTAGGTTGCATTACAGGAGGTGAATAAACCAGAAGAAAATTGTCATTAAATAATGATTACTTGGTCAAAATACTAATTACGGCTTGAAATATCGAAATATTGTGCTTAATTTCTTACTTTGCTGTCTCATTTATGATGTCTGATAATCATTTCCAATGCACAAATTATAGAATATGTTATTAAGAAGTCTCAAGCTGTCCAAAATGCAGGTAAGTGTTGAAGAATATAAGTTTCAAAATTTGTAGGTTGTACTACTAATAAATGTGAAATGCGTAAAAGTTAGTTTGTTCCATGCTCAAAATGCAAGAAAATTAAAGAAAATAGAACAAACTTTTGTTTCTCCAGTCTTTAGTGGTGAGAAAAGAATAGAAGTCGAGCCCTACCAGGCTGCAAAATGTGTTTCAGTCGTTTTATTTTTGTTCTTGACAAGCTTGGACAGAATTTTTTTAAAAAAAGAAAAAAGCTCGGAAAGAAATTCTCTGTCGAGACACTGGGATGAAATTTAAAGATATGCTTGAGAGATTTACGTTAAGATATGGGTAGAGCGGGTAGCTAATTGGTGTTGAGTGTTATATTATTTATATAAATACTGCACTATGAGATGGATAATAAAGGAAGAAATTGCGAAAACTTTTTCTCCTTCACGCATCTTTTTTTGCTAAAGGATTTAAAATCTAGCCTGACGGATTTTACATAAGGTTATCGAGTTACTGGTAAAATATAATTGTTAGTTGATTGATTTTTAGAGCTGTTATATACATTGATGTAGTTTTGAGCACTAAACAATTTTAGCCAGTTGAAATGTTTTTGGATTGATTCAAGAGTTGAAACAAAAACAAGATTGTCTTCCACTATCTATGAATAAATTTCAGTAAGATGCTATATCAGTAAGATGTTTTTTCCCTAAAATACACGTGATTAAAGCCAATTCCACTATCACTAGGAGAAAAAATAAGAATAAAAATTATGATACCGTCCTATCCACAGGTTTTTAGGGTTTAGCATCTAAAACGGGAGCTCATCTGTGCATACAAAATGGAGAGAAAGACTGGGAAGTGGAGAGAGAGTAAAGCAAGGAATTTGACATACCTTTAAGATCTCTCTTGTGACGGCAGAAGCAGCTACAACAATGGATGAGAGAATGAAATGGTAGTGCTAAGTGATATTACCTAACAACTAAAAGGCATGGGTTTTTTGCTGTTCAGAGTACTGTGCATTGTCTCTAATTCTCTTGTGGATTGCGGCAGTGTGCACCCGTTTTTAAACTTTGTATTGCCAGCTATTTGTGGGCGTTGCACGGGGCATATTTCAGTTTTTCATCCTGTTGTCCTTTTTTTTTTTTTAATCGGTAATGCACAGTGTTATAACGGTGTTATCCCTATAATAGGACAAAAAACCGATCCGAGCCCAGGGTTAACGTTGTAATTGCACACGTACAGATCGGTCTGGTCCGCTCCGGTCCGGCCCGGTCCGCCGCAAGTCTTTCTTTTTTCTAATACTTTTTGAAATGGCTAAATACGAATTTAGCCCCTAATAAGACAAAATTGAAGACTTAGGCACAGGGGTGGAATGACAATTGCCCACTATTTTTAATTATTTTTCCTGAAATACTGTCGGCGCGTGTCTTACACGCGACAGTTAGTATTATGCCTCACGCCCTGTTCAAGTGGCGCGTGAGGGTTGCTAACTGCAACGGAAATGGGCTACCGACATCTCTCTCGATGCGCCTCTGCGTGCTCTTTCTCCTATTGCGGCGCGTTTCATCGTCCGAAGTGTGTGTACGAGGCGGTGGCCGGTTAAAGCTGTTTGTTCCGTTTCTCTCTCTCCTTCATACGAAAGTACAGGGCAGACCCCCAGGTTTGTTGACCGTTCACTTTAGTCCCTATGCTTTTAATTGTCTTTATGGTTGAGAAGAAGCCCCCAGTGTGCAATTTGTACTTCGGTCCCTTCATTGTTAATTGCATCCTTCTATTTCAATTCATTAAATGTTAATGTTTCATTTCGGTCCTCCTTTTAATTTCCGGATTGGGTTTAAAAACCTTAATATATTCGGTTTGGAAGTTTTGATTGTTTTCAATTTTGTCCTTATACTTTTAATTTTTGATTTTAACCCCTATATTTTTTTATATTTCTAGAATGGTCTTTAGTTTTTTTCAATATATATATAAATATGCCCTTAGCTTTGGTTTTTAAATTTATTTTGTGTTTATAATTATTTGAGGATTGATATTTTTGTTGTTGTTTTTATCTTTCACTTGATAATTTTTTATTTTATATTTTGTTTAGGATTGTTTTAGTCTTTCATTTATTTTATTCCTTTCATTATTAACATAATAATAATGATGATGAAAATAATAATAATAATAATAATATAATTATTTTTCTTGCTTACTCTTATGTTAATGTTTTTTTAGTTAATAATAACAATGATAATAATTTAATTATTTTTCTTGCTTACTCTTTTGTTAATGTTTTTAAGTTTTTTCTTCTCGGGATAATTTTAGAATTTATATTTTGTTGGCAATAATAGCAATCATTAAAAAAAAATTATTTAAGTTTTTTTTCCTTTTGTTGAAGTTTTTAAGATTGTTTTAATCTGTCATTTAATTCTTTTTCTTTCATTATTAACACAGTGATAATAATAATAATAATAATAATAATAATAATAATAATAATAATAATAATAATAATAATAATAATAATTTAATAGTTTCTCTTGCTTACTCTTTTGTAACTGTTTTTGAGTGTTTTTTTTTCAGGATAATTTGATAATTTCTATTGTTTTAATATTAATAGCAATGGTAATTTTAGATTTTAAGACTATGATGTTGCTATTATTATAATAGAGTGTGTTTATCTATTTTATTAAATTAAATTATGCATGTATAAATATTATATTTTAATTTTGATCCAGCAAATCCTATAAAAAATATTTGCTCAGCCCACAACGTAGGACATGTATTTTTTTAATTTTCAAATTAAATTATTTTTTCCAACTAATAATTTTAAGTTTTGTTTTATCATCTATTATATTTTTCTAATTTTCTCTTTCTTTAAATTTTTTATTGGTTTTCTTTTATTATTTTCAAATTAGATTAATTTTTTTTTACCTTATATTTGTTATATTATTTTTTCCTTTGCTCCTTTGTTAAAGTTATTAGGATTTTTTTTTTTTACTTTCATTTATTTCTGTTTATTTCATTATTAACACAATAATAATAATAATAAATTTAATTATTTTACTTACTAACTCTTTTGTTAATGTTTTTAAATGTTTTTTTTTTCTCTCAGAATAATTTGATAATTTTCATTGCTTTAGCAATAATAGCAATGATAATTTTAGATGTTAAAAGTTCGATTTTGCTATTTTTATTATATTAAATTTTGCATATATAGATATTATATTTTATTTTTTGACCAACAAATCCTATTAATTTCTTTAATCCCAACAATCATAAAAATTGTTTGTTCAGCCCGCAGCGTAGTGAGGTCAATTTTTGTAATTTTCAAATCAAAATTTTTTCTCCCATGTAAGAATTTTTATTTTTGTTTTATCATTTATTTTATTTTATTATTTTCTCTTTTGTTAATTTTTTAAACTTCATTTAGTCTTTGATTTAATTTTTTTTTGTTATTAACGCAATAATGATATTAATATTAAGAATAATAATAAAAATTTCAGTTTTTGTCCTGACTTTTTTTTTTAAATTTTTTTTCTTTCTCGAGGTAGTTTAATATTTTTTATTGTTTTAACAGTAATAGTGATGATAATTTTAGATGTTTACACTTCGAAGTCACTATTTTATGATCGGGTATTTTGGTCAATTTCATTATACAAAACTTTAGATGTTAGAATATTATATTTTAATATTAACAATTCTAAAACAATTATCGTTGTGTATTTAATTATGTTATATTATATACACAAAAATGTCGGAGGCAACGCGCGGGCAATATAGCTAGTCTATATATATACAGAGAGAGAGGATAGGATATAAATGGTATTAGCAAAAAGTCTTAGTATATTTTTGTCAAAACAAATTCTGTGGTGTTGAAAAAGATGGAGACGTAATTTATTTTTTAGCTTTATTTTGTTTGGCTACTCATTAACACATTACAAATAGATAACGCATCTACTGACATCTAATTTTAAATATCAAAACAAGCTCACGAAAACTCCCACTCATCACCTAATATATAAACCGTGTGGCCAATTTTCTGGAGCTTCGTTTACTGCAGCATGTGAGTGTGTGCACTGTTGATTATAATAGTGTATTTTTGGGTCGATTCGGTTCTCAGTTCGCTCGGTTCGGTTGGTTTCCCGGTTTTTCTATTTTTTTTTATCATTTTTTACATAGTAAAGTAGCGCTTTTAGCCCTCGAAAAAGACAAAAAATCGGTTATGGGTGGAGGGGCTCCGCGGTAATTGCACACTTTCAGACCGAACCGGTCCGGTCCGGTCTGCCTACCTTTTTAATATTTAATAGTTTTCCGGAAATGGCTAATTACCGGTTTGGACCTTAATAAGATAAAATAGCAGACTTACGCACAGGGCTACACCGGTAATTGACCATTTTTTTTCTTTTCTTTTTACTGTCGGCGCGTGCGTCACACGCGGCCGACAATATTCTGCCCCATGCCCTCTTTGAGTGGAGCGTGCGTGGTGATGGAGTCGCCAGAGATGGTCTACAGGCGTCTCGGTCGATGCACCTGGTCTTCCTCCCGGTGCGGCGCGTTCTGGACTCCGACGACCGTGGTCGCAGCGGTGGCCGGTTAAAGTGCAGTAGAGTCCCCCGGTTTTATTGCTTTTGCACTTTGGTCCCTGTACTTTTAATTTTGTTTATGATCCTGAGTTTTGTTATATAAGTTTTGATTTAGTTCGATTGGGTCCTTCGATTGAAATTAATTGAATGTGCAATTTTCACTTCGATCCTCCTTCTTTTAATTTCTGGATTGGGTTTAAATAACTCAATCAATTCGGTACAGCAGTTTCAATTTTTTCAATTTTATCCTTTAATTGAAATTGATAATAAATTTGATTTTCATTTCGGTCCTTATACTTTTAATTTTGAATTTTAATCTCTTAATATTTGATTTTCCTTTCGGGCCTTATACTTTTATTGTTTTTTTTAATCCCTTGATTTCTTTTTATGATTGAAATTTTCTTAAAGTTTTTATGGTTCTTTTAGTCTTACATTTATTTTATTTTTTTAATTATTAACACAATAATAATAATAATAATAATAATAATAATAATAATAATAATAATAATAATAATAATAATAATAATTTAATTAATTTTCTTGCTTACTCTTTTGTTATTGTTTTTGAGGGTTTTTTTCGCTCAGAACAATTTGATAGTTTTTATTTTATTAATAATGATAATAATGATAATTTTTAGTTTTTATTGTATTTTTTTGTTTGATCTTTTTTTTGTAGTTTTTACAATTTTTTTAATCTTTCATTCATTTATTTATTCTTTCATGATAATAATAATAATAATAATAATAATAATAATAATAATAATAATAATAATAATAATAATAATATTTTAATTGTTTTTCTTGCTTGCTATTTTTTTTTCATCCTTTTTATTTTTTCCCCTCAGTATAATTTGATAATTTTTATTGTTTTGACAATGATAGCAACGATAGTTTTTGTTTTTGTTTTATTCTTTTGTTTGATCTTTTGTTGAAGTTTTTATGATTTTTTTTCCTTCCATTTTTTCTCTTTCATTATTAACACGAAAATAAAATAAATAAATGAAAATAATAATAATAATAATAATAATAATAATAATAATAATAATAATAATAATAATTTGATTGTTTTTCTTGCTTACTCTTTTGTTAATGTTTTTGAGGGCTTTTTTCCTCGTGATAATTTGATAATTTTTATATATTTGACAGTGATATCAACGACATTTTTTTTTTGTTTTATTCTTTTGTTTGATCTTTTGTTGAAGTTTTTAGGATTTTTTTCCTTCCATTTTTTCCCTTTCATTATTAACACGAAAATAAAATAAATAAATGAAAAAGTAGTAATAATAATAATAATAATAATAATAATAATAATAATTTAATTATTTTTCTTGCTTACTCTTTTGTTAATGTTTTTGAGGGTTTTTTTTTCTTGGGATAATTTGATAATTTTATTATTTTGGCAGTGATAGCAACGATAGTTTTTGTTTTTGTTTTGTTCTTTTGTTTAATCTTTTGTTGAAGTTTTTAGTATTTTTTTCTTCTTCCATTTTTTCCCTTTCATTATTAACACAAAAATAAAATAAATAATAATAATAATAATAATAATAATAATAATAATAATAATAATAATAATAATAATAATAATAATAATAATAATAATAATAATAATAATAATAATAATAATAATTTAATTGTTTTTCTTGCTTATTCTTTTGTTATTGTTTTTGAGGGGTTTTTTCCCTCAGAACAATTTGATAGTTTTTATTGTGTTGAAAGTGATAACAATGATAATTTTTAGTTTTTATTGTATTTTTTTGTTTGATCTTTTTTTGTAGTTTTACAAATTTTTTAATCTTTCATTCATTTATTTATTCTTGCATGATAATAATAATAATAATAATAATAATATTTTAATTGTTGTTCTTGCTTGCTATTTTGTTCATGCTTTTTATTTTTTCCGTCGGTATAATTTGATAATTTTTATTGTTTTGATACTAACGACAATAATAATTTTAGATATTAAGACTCCGATGTTGCTATTGTTATAATATTTTAAATTAATATTGCTTCCTTTTCCCCTTTATTTTTTTTATTTTTATTTACTCTTTGTATTAAATGATTTTTATAATTTTACTATCTGCACAATAATGATTTTAGTGATTAATTTTTTTTTCTTATAAAAATATTTTGCTTTTTTTTTTTAATGTTAGTTCTTGCTCTTTTGTGATCTTTTATGACGTAATATCTATACTCTAAAAAATGTAATCTATGCTTGCGTAACAGACTCTACTTAAAATTTTATACATTTTATCTCCTAATCTATAACTTTTATTTATTTATATCATATAAATTTATCATTATGAATTTAATTATGTTAAATTATATACACAGGAAGTGGGCAGGCTGCTCGATCGGTGAGATCTCTTGTGCACAAATTCACTTAAACAAAGCTGTCCCCTTGATCTTTCCTAAGATTCTTAGCAGCCCGCCATTTTTTACATACGAACACTAAAGTTTATGTTTTCAAAATATTTTTTACCTGAAAATAAATTAAAATAATATTGTTTAAGAAATAATAACTTATCTTTGTTCAGATTGCAATAACATATGGAGGTTAATTAAAACTTTAAAGATGTTTTTTCTAAGATATGATAAAGCATATTATTTGAGTATGCTTCGGCTTATTAAAAGTTTTTTTTTTTCATAAGAAAGAATAGGTCTTTTTTCATGGGAGATTCGTCCACTTTGAGATTGATCATTTTTAATAAATTATTATTTTACGGCCCTCCATTGATAATAAGTGTTGATAACATTTGGGCTGTGCAGACATAAAATTTGTTATAATTGTTTTTATTCAATAATAAGAAATATATTTAAATTATTGCATGTCTCAATTAATTTCGATATTTTATATCGAAAAAGAATTTATTTGCATTGATTGATATATGTGTGCCTTTTTCAACAACTTTATACACAGATTAATAAATATTCTCGAATTCACAGATTAATATGCATTCGTTTTTAAATCACAAGGTTCAAATCTTACAATAATGAAAATATCTTTGCTATTTTTTTAACCCGTAAATAATTGTGTGATAGAATATCATTTAAAAAATAAAAAAACTCTATCTTTCTTTCATTTTCCTAAAATTGACGTTATAGAATAAAAACCAGATGCATAACACAAAAGTCAATTACTTAATCCACAATCTCTGCTCACAAATATCTCTTCTTCTTTACATAGCAGACAGACTTTATTTGGTAGCTACATGCCCCCTAAATATCAAAGTGAGTAATAAAATAATTATCCCTAATTATATTTTAGGTATTAACCAGCCCCTTTTAGATTTTGTATCTTTATATTAAAAGTGAATAATATTTATTATATCCAATACTAATTTGGATATAGATTTATTGTAGCTTTTTATCCTTATATTAAAAGTGAATAATATTTTATTGATAAACAGAATTTATATATTTTTTTAAAATACAGACCAAAATTCTTTGGAATTTTATAAACTTGATGTAATCCTTGTAATATTTTTCTACAACATGTCAACATATAATTTTTTTTTTGAAAAGGTGCTCAAATAAATTTTAGAATTTTTGGTCATATGCAAGAAAAGAAATATTTTATTAATTTTTATATATTTTTTATGTTTTATTTGGTAAAACCTATTTTTTTTCTAAAATAAAACTACTCAAAATAGGCTAATAATTACTATCTTCCTTATTACATAACTAGTTATATAGCTAGATCATCTAAAAAATTATTTAAGCTTTCTAGTTACTATAAAACTAGTTGTTGACTTCTTGCACGTAGTTCACCTTATGTCCTCTGTAATAGAATAGTAACTCACTAGGACAAGTGTAAGGTTTTGATAAAAATTGAATAGGAAAAGGCATTGATGTCCTTGATGGCTTAAGATTACGTATAAATGAATTAATGGTATAGTAGTAACTTATAAATTATAAATAGAAAAAGAAAGTATGAGAAGTAATCTGAAAATTTGAGAGAGAAGAGAAACGGAAGAGAGAAGGAAAGGAAGAGAAAAGGAGAAAGGAAGGAGGAGAAATAAGTTATTAATGTAATGTGTATGTGTTATTATGTAAAAATATTGTTTATTAGTTAAGCTTTTTGTTTGTATTGGTGATTAGGGTTTGTAGATTTTATTTGGGTTTGATTGATGAATGGATTGAGATGTTAAGGGTTTAATGTGTTGGGTAATGGTTTAATGTGTTTGGTGTAAGAAAATATTGAGAAATGGTGAAAAATCCTTGCTGGAATTATGGGCTGGAGGTTGAAGATGGCGAAAATTCATTTTGGTCCCTGAACTTTGGAAAATTGCAGTTTGGTCCCTAGAGTTAAATTCGAATTCTGGATAGAATTGAGGATGAATTATGGACCAAATTTCAGTATAGTTATGAATTTATGAGGAGTTCAATTTAGTCATTCAATTTGATAAAATTACAATTTGACCCTAAAAATATAAGAAAATTACATAATGGTCCATAAGTAAAAGATTAGTACTTCAGATTGGTTTGATGGATAATTGAAGCTTATTTGATGGATTATGATCAATTTTATGAATTGTGCATTTTGAACTAGACTTCGGAAGAAACCATTGTTTTTAGGTTTTGCGAAAAATAGATTTTACTTCTTTTGAGTCATTTTTGAGTATGTCTTCTTATTAGATGTTATCTACTCACTAAGTTATTGAACTCACCCCCTCATTATTTATTATTTTCAGGCTCGTAGCTTGTTAGCAGATCATTATCGTTAAAATCTTAGAACTTATTATTTTGGTTATAATCGACACTTTTGTTTATGTCTAATTAGTGCTTCACTATTATAACAAGATTATTCAACTTTTGTATTACGACATTTGAATTATATTATAAAGTCTATTTTGTTATTTACGATGCGTTGAACTCTGAATATGAATGATAAGTTAGGGTTCGCACAGGTATAGAACCTTGGAGGGGACCATGTCTATGTGCCGGTCACAGATCCGGGAATCGGGTCGTGACAACAAGGGTCAAACATTGTTTGTTTGTTTTTCCATGATAATATGCTTGATGCTATTTAATACATGCTTTGAATATCATTATTATGCTTGTTGTCACACTATCTTAGCCTATGCTTTTCACACCTTTTACATCTCATATCGATCAAATTAGTCATTTTATATTATTTTTGTAAATATTGATATTTATGTAGATTAGTTTTAAGTTTGTAACAGAAGAGTAAATACAAGTTTTTGGATCGAAGAAAACTCGTGAAAAGCAAAAAGACATGGAACTCATGAAAAGCAAAATAGCCAGACTCATTAATTTGCTTGAGGAAAGTATTCATAATGGGCTATCTGGTGCAGGACCTTCAAACAGAGAGGCCGTTATAGGATTGAGCACCGTACAACATAGTCTTATGAATTTCCAAGAGGGGTTTGTTTTTCTTGATGAAAAAGAGATTGTTTCTTGGTTGCTGTTAGGTTCGACAGTGATTGAAAGATCAAGGCAAGCAGTGGCAAGTTACTGTGGTTTTTTTTATTGTGTTTGGTGATGGTTTCAAATGATGACTGTTAGACTAGGCTGAATGGGTCAGCCCACAATGGTATATTAATTAATTACCACCGCAAATTTGCATGCATGGATGCTGCAGGTGGAGAAAAGCAAACAAAAAAACAAAAACAAGGTGGGCTGATTTATGCGATTAAACGTTGAGCTTTAGACTTTAATTTTTTTAATTGCACCCCTGATTTCAACAAATCAAGTTCTTAATGCTCGACGTCTTAGATAAAATAATCATTGGTTGTAAATTTTTTTAATTTAATTTTTAATTGACAATAAACTTTTAATTTTCTTTTAATTTTACTTCTGATTTCATTCGATTGACTTGATAAAAAATAAATTTGATTTTCTAAAACTTCAATCCTATCAATTAAGCTCAATTCAGGCTCCCAAACTTATTTGTTTGACCAATTAAGTCCATAATAAAACTAATTCCTCCATTTAAAGTATATTTAAGTGTTTGCACCTAATTAAATCATTTGATTGGACTTAAATTAATTCTTAAACATAATTGACCTTTAATTTAGTCCATGATTAAATCAAATGATCTATTTAAAGTATAATTATGTCATTACATTAAATTTTCATGCCATTTATCCAGTTGTTTTTCAACAACATTTTTTTATACATATTTTATTTTTTTTGTATTTGTTATTTATTTTCTGACTTGACTTGACACACAAAATGAAATAAAAAAACAAAAATACATAAAACCAAATAATGTAAACTATTCCACGGAGAAAGATACACACAGGGGCACCGTCAATGTTTAGGAAGTAAAGTAATTGAATTAGTTGATAGAGAAAAACACTTAGTCACAATTACAATCATAGGCAGGGAAGATTGTTAAATAGCTCTGAATGGTAGTTAATATAATGGTTAAAGTTGCAGCAACAAGTGCGATAAAGCTCCAAGGATTGCTATAATAGGTCTGCATCAACGCAGATGCCCATTTCTTGATGATGCTCTTACGGTCCAGTTCAATTCGCCTTTTCACATCACTATAAGCATAAGGTTGGGCACCAGGTTTCGAGACATTTGATTGAAGAGATCAGCAACCTCCTGTTCACGAACAGATATATTGAGAACGCACAGATATATTGAGAACGCCCTCTGAAGCATGCGTAAGAAGTGATCCGAACTCACCAGATGCATGATAGCATGTTTCATAGGTTATCCAGTTTAAGAGCGCGGACTTGAACGACTCTTCTATGGTTATTGGCTGAAGAATTAGTTTACCTCAACGGACTGTTGATTGGAACCCCACATCTGAGTAAGCATTAGTCTAGTTTGGCCTGAAGCGAATCCCCACTGTGCGAAGATCCTTGGCAGAACGGTAAGAGTACCAATCAGTACTGCTTCTTCTAGAACAATTATTGCAGGCTTCTTTGTTGATGTGATCGGTATATAGAAGTCCGAGGAGATGGGCAGGCTGGTGATCTTCAGTTTCTTCATTTCCCCAAATTGTTTGAGGTTGTTTCCAAATACATTTGGCAGCAAACTGCTTTACCATTTCCTTGAATGACTCTTGTCGAGGAGGAAGTGCACAAATGTGCCTGATGTATTACCTCCTCCTGCTTCCCCTTTTCCTATTAGAATTGGAAAACAGGTAGTTAGTTTAGTTCTTATCTCTACGGGAATTAGAGGACAATTAGGAACAGACTTTTAATACTGAATTACCATGTAAATCAAATGGGGCACTACCATGATGATTCTCGATTCTGAGTGCTTGTTTGGGAGTGAGGTCAAATATCTTGGCTCAAGACCCACTTTTAGGATTCAACATAGTATACTCAATTCTGATTCAAGAAGAACAAGTGAAGATTCTCGCACGGGGAAGGGATGAACAAGGGGAAATCATGGCCCTAGCCACACGAACTCGACCCAACAGGAGAGACAAAGTCAGCATGGTTTGTTCATACTGTAAGAAAATAGGTCACGAAGCGGGAACTTGCTTCGCCTTACAAGGATACCTAGAATGGTGGGGGAGACAACCCAGGAGTGATGGGCGAAATGGGTCTAGACGTGGAAAGGGACTGTCAAATGGAAGGGGAGGTGGCCAGAGTTATAGGGGTAGCACAACTCGGGGCAACGAAGCTTAGGTTGGGTCAACCAGCAACGCCACCATGACAAAGAAGGAGCCATCGTCAGTGCCTTGCTTGAGCACCGAGTAGTGGCAGATGCTGCTTAAATTGTTGGAACCAAAACAATTAAATGAAACGATGACGGGTAAGTAGTGGATTTTAGATACCGGAGCCTCAAATCACATGACTGGTACTGTTGGGGAGCTTGATGAATTAAGGAAAATTTCTGAGTGTCCCGTGAGATTATCATATGGGAGCAATACCATAGCCTCCAAAGAGGGAACAATCCCCCTTGAAACAAATTTGAACCTAAAAAATGTCCTTTACGTGCTAGGACTCACTTGCAATTTAATGTGTATCACAATTGATTGACTACTATAATTGTATTGTCCAATTTGCTAAAGGATTATGAGTTATATAGGACCGTACTTCGAGGATGCTGATTGGTGCATGTAAAAGACGAGATGGACTCTACTACTTTAAAGGGATACTGCGAGCACGGGCATTGCAAGTCAGTGGTGTAATGTCTCTTGATCTTTGGAATAAGCAATCGAGTCATCCATCTATGCGAATTACATAGTTAGTCCCTGAAGTTAAAAATCATAGTGATAGCTTGAATAAAAACAATGATGTTTGTTAGAGGGAAAAACAAAGAAGAGATAAGTTTTCTATTAATAACGATAAAACTTCAACTATTTTTGAACTCATTCATTGTGATTTATGAGGACCATATAGAACAATATCTTTATGTGGTGCTTCATATTTTTTTACAATAGTCTATGATTTTTCTTGTGCTATATGGATTTATTTGCTTGTTGACAAGAAAGAAACCCCTAATATGATTAAGAGGTTTCTCTCGATGGTTGAAAGACAATTTGATCAGCAAGTAAAAATTGAGTGGAGTGATAACGGAACTGAATTTACATTTGAAACGATACTTCCTTGATCAAGTTATTATTTTTCAAACCTCATGTATAGGCACACCGCAACAAAATAGGAGGATAGAATGGAAACACCAACACATTTTAAACGTTGCTAGAGCACTATAGTTTTAGGGATCATTTTCAATTAAATTTTTGGGAGAATGTATATTAATGATATACTACTTGATAAACAAAAACTCCCTCCTTAATCCCAAATGGGAAAACACCTTACCATGTACTCTATTGCATCAAGCCCAATAACAAACACTTGCGTATTTTGGGCTCTTTATGTTATACGTATACAAAAATAGGGGATAAATTGGCCAGTAGAAGTCTTTGATATGTATTTGTTGGTTATTCTTATGGGAAAAAGGGGTGGTGTCTATATGATTTATAGAAACAAGTTTTCTTTCTCTCTCAGGATGTTGTATTCTCAAAAGGAGTTTTTCCATTTGCCAAAGACGACATGGTTGATAGGCCCTCCCCTAACAAAGAAATTCATGATCCCTTTGCAAATCCATATACCCTTATATCAAGAAGTGTCGTAGATATTGACCACTCAACATATAAGCCGAATACAGATATTACACAACTAACTTCTATAAGCCCAGAAGCCAATCATAAAGAAATGTTGGGTAGGGGTCATTGTCAGCGGCAAACCTCAGTCTGACTTTGTGACTACATTACTCACATCATCTAGAAAACAAGTCCATCTATCTCTTCACCACCCGTACCACAATATTCCTTAGGTACACCCTATACACTTTTGAATTATGTAAATTATGATAAATTTTTAGTGCCACATAGACACTTTCTTGCAGCATTAATAGCTACGCAAGAACCTGTGTTCTACTCTGAGGCAATGAAACACAAGGGTTGGCAAGATGCCATGCAACGAGAAATTACAGCTCTTGAAAATAATAACACATGGGTTGTTCAAAGTTTACTGGATGGCAAAAATGCACTAGGATGCAGATGGGTCTACAAAATCAAATATAACTCTGATGGTACTATTGAGCAACTAAAGGCTCGACTGATTGTCCTTGGGAATCATCAAACTGAAGGACATAAATATACAATATCATTTGCTCCCGTCACCAAAATGGTTATTGTATGGGTCTTTCTTGTTGTCACACCCCATCGTGAGAGCGCGGCGTCGTGACGACCCTCCCCGTGTGTGGGGGAATTCAATGTCGGGGGGATTATCTTTATTTTTGGAAAAGAGAGTCGCCACCTAGTACTATGGTTACTAGGAAACCTAAACTACTCTTTTAGAGATTCTAGGGTAAGGGACTGGTTGCGTAAAGGGAAGGTTTTAACACCCCTAGTACGCCCTACCTAAGGTAAGCTGCTTGGCGTTTTGTTTGCCTATGATTTGTTATATTATTAATCTTTTGAAAATGTAGTAGTTAAATGGTGATGATGTATTATCCCCACCGAATATTTTGGATATTAACCCCTTAGAATTTATTTATCCAAACAGCGACAGTGAATAATAGCATATCATTCTCGCCGAATATTTTGGATATTAACCCCTTAGGATTTATTTATCCAAACACCGACAGTGAATAATAGCATATTATCCCCGCCGAATATTTTGGATATTAACCCCTTAGGATTTATTTATCCAAATGCCAACAGTGAATAATACGAATCACCAAAAAAAGGTTTTTATATTTTTTGAATATTGGCCAATACCCTTTGGATTTTACAAACATGTTATAAAATCCAAAAATGCAAGAAATGATTTTTCTTTGTGAAATTCATTCAAAATTACATTTTTTCTTAAATCTCCGAGATAATATATATTTTTTGAAAGACAAGAATTTTTTTAAAATATTCTAGTGTATTGGCCTTATGCAAGAAAACAACACATTTTTTGTTCTAAATATTTTCCTAAAAAAATATATTTTTTATATTTTTTATATATATTTTTTATATTTTTCTATTATTTTATTTATTTATTTATTTACTGGCGAGCTGGACTGCCAGCCCACCAGTTTGAGGTCTGGGTTGCCAGCTCAGAGAATTTTGGATGTGGGCTGCCAGCCCAGCCCAGACAAACCTAGACCAGGCTTCGGCCCGGAGGTATGGTCCGGGCCCTTGGCCCAACGGCATGGGGGTGGGCTCGCGGCCCATATTTGATGGTTTGGGCCCACGACCCACCCGAACTCTCTGCTCATGGGCTGGGCTTCCAGCCTAGATGGGCTGGAAGCCCAGTCCCTTTAGTGGTCGGGCAGGGCGCCAAACCTGGCCCGACCTGACTCGGCGGTGAATTAATTCACTCCCTGCATGCAGAAACGGGGAAGATGAATAGTAATAATGACAAATTTTTGAATGTGACGAATGACTTACTTGTTAACACCTTTGGGTAGAGGACATCGAGGTGTTTCTTCTGGTCGTGGTGGCGTCGGGAATAGTGGCCTGTGGTGGACGGAAATGGGGTCGGAAGGCGACGGGTTGTACTTGTTGGCATCGGGGCTGCTCTGTTTTCTTCGCCAGAGAAGGTGGCTGAGCTGCTGGGGTTGATGGAGGAGACGATGGTGATGCCTAGGTGGTGCTGAGGGGGGATGTGGGTGGTCGACGGTGATGGAGGTTGGCTGGCCGAGAGGGAGAGAGAGAGAGCTTCGGGTCTGTTTCTAAAGAGAGAGAAGAGAAAAAAAAAAGCAAAAGCAGGGAAGGAGAGTGG
This sequence comes from Salix suchowensis, assembly GCA_029030765.1. Lineage (NCBI taxonomy): Eukaryota > Viridiplantae > Streptophyta > Magnoliopsida > Malpighiales > Salicaceae > Salix > Salix suchowensis. The sequence goes on from CM054995.1 coordinate 28,118,804, forward strand.
AGGGGAACAGATGCAAGGGAAGAAAAGACTCAAAAATTCACGTGAAATTTTCCTTGTTTCTTTCAGGTTTTTTCTCTGTTTGTTTCCTTCCTTTTCTCTTCTGCTCGTTGATTTTTATAGCCATTTGCAGGGGTTACCGTTGCAAACAAATGGTCGGCTACCTCCTATGGTGGTAGGTTGCCAGTGGCGGGCAGGCGACTGGATGGCAACGAGCGTAGGTGGCTTGTCGGCGGCAGCTGCAGGTGTGTCAGTCGGTGCACGCGAGGAAGGGTTGCTTCAGGGGTGAAAATGCAGTTTGGTCCTTCGATTTGTATTTGCTCTTATTGCACCCCCAATTAGATTTATATTTATGATTTTGTGCAATTGTACCCCTAACTGAATTTCAACATTAGCCTTAACTTTGCGCGCCTCTTTCCTTTTGGTCCCTTATTTATGATTTATGCAATTTAACCCTCAATTGACCATTAGACTCTCAATTTATTCAATTTAGCCCCCGATTTCGCAGAATTGACTTTTAAAAATTCAAATTGGTCTCTGAAAATTCTAATCTCATCAATTGAACCCGAATTAAATTCAAGAACTTGATTTCTCAATGATTAAGCTCTTAATAAAATCAATTTGACCAATTAAAAATATAATCAAGCCCTTGCACTTAATTAAATCTTTGATTGGATCCTAAATTAATTCTCAAACATAATTACACTTTTAAATCGACTAACGATTAAATCAAATTTACCCATAAAAATATAATCATGTATGTCGACTTAATTTTTATACATATTTATCCGATAATAAATTACTATAGCCTTAAATCTGCGATTTCCTTCATTTTGGGCACACAAAAAAAGAAGGTATGATCGATCTCTCGAAAACAATCAAAATTTCACCCTGATTTTCCTATCGACACCAGCCCCTTTTGTTATTTTTTGTTATTTTTCGGGTAGTTTTAGGGAATGACCCAAAATTGGGTTATGACAGTTGCCCCCTTCTTTGCAATGCTTACGACTAAAGTCTTGTACAAGACTTTAACTAGTAGGCGTTGTAAGAAAAAAATAGAATGGTGGAGATGGTCTCCTTATTCCAGGTGACCTACCCAAGTTAGAATAGTTAGAAGGGTCTCATTGTTCTGGGTGACATACCCAAGTTAGATATGGTTATAAGGGTTTCATTGTTCCGGGTGACCTACCCAAGTTAGAAAGGTCTCATGGTTCTGGGTGACCTACCCAAGTCAGAATAATTAGAAGGGTCTCATTGTTCCGGGTGACCTACCCAAGTTAGAAGTTAGAAGGGTCTCATTGTTCCGGGTGACCTATCCAAGTTAGAAGGGTCTCATTGTTCTGAGTGACCTACCCAAGTCAGAATAATTAGAAGGGTCTCATTGTTCCGGGTGACCTACCCAAGTTAGATATGGGTCTCATTTTTCCGGGTGACCTACCCAAGTTAGAATAATTAGAAGGGTCTCATTGTTCCGGGTGACCTACCCAAGTTAGAAGTTAGAAGGGTCTCATTGTTCCGGGTGACCTACCCAAGTTAGAAGGGTCTCATTGTTCTGGGTGACCTACCCAAGTTAGAAGGGTCTCATTGTTCCGGGTGACCTACCCAAGTCAGAATAATTAGAAGGGTCTCATTGTTCCAGGTGACTTACCCAAGTTAGATATGTGGTTTTGTTGTAACGAGTGACTTACCTGTCTTGAGAAACCAATAACAATGTTCCTTAATTCATATTCTCCGGTCTTGTTGTCCTGAAATTCCAAAACATGGAATGACATTGGCTTTCGTCACACCTTCCCTGTCAGGTTAGTATTGTGACAATATGACATGCATGTTTTTGTTACCTCTTTTTGAAACATAGGCCCCCCTTTTTTCTTGTAGTGTTCCTCGAGCTATTTAACTAATAACATGTGCTCCCTGCACTATATTTTCCACGCTTGGTGAAGAGCCTTTCGGTTTCACATGGGACCCCTTCTTGCTCCATTGAAGTTTTCCTTATACTTTTATTGATGTTTAAATAACCCTTTCTATGAGGAATCAAGAAAATGTATATATATATATATATATATATATATATATATATATATATATATATATATATATATATATATATATATATTTAAAGAATAACTCAAAATTGCTGGTGTTTCAGAAGTTATGATTTTTTTTTATTATTATTATTATTTTGCCCCCAGCATGGTGTACAAAACATGCCAAAATAAAATATTATGAGATCATGCGCTTTGTGAAGAAAAATTTTCTTGTAACAAGAATTCATGGCCGAATTTTATCTTTTTAATTGGGAGGTTACAAAATATCAGGCATAATATTTATTTACAGAGTCAGAATTCACAAGCCTAACTAGATCCTCTCCATCCATTCTAGATAATACCAAAGCTCCTCCCGAGAATGATTTCTTCACCACATAAAGGACCTTCATAGTTTGGGGCCCATTTACTCTGATCTTGCCCTAGTACAAACAATATTTTCTTCAATACCAGATCGCCTTCTTGGAATTTTCGAGGTCGGACTTTCTTATCATATGATTTGGCCATCCTTCTTTGGTAGAATTGATGATGACACATTGCGGCTAACCTATTTTCGCTAATCAAATTCAATTGTTCATATCTGACCTTTGCCCATTCTGCTTCATCTAGTTCAGAGTCTATCAATACCCTTAATGATGGGACTACCTCTAAAGGAATTACTGCCTCCATCCCATACACCAACATGTACGGAGTGGCTCCTGTTGAGGTCCGAACTGCGGTACGGTATGCATGAAGGGCAAATGGCAACATCTCATGCCAATCCTTATAGGTGACTACCATCTTCTGAATAATCTTCTTGACATTCTTATAAGCAGCTTCTACCGCACCATTCATCTTTGGTCTATAAAGCGAGGAATTTGAGTGCTTGATCTTCCATTTAGCGCAGAGTTATGTTATTAATTTCCCATTGAAGTTCTATGTATTATCAGTTATAATCTTTTTCGGTAGTCCGTACCGACATATCAAATCTCTCTCAACAAATTTCTTCACCACTTTTTGCGTTACATGAGCAAATGACTCAGCTTCTACCCATTTTGTAAAGTAGTCGATAGCATGAGAATGAACCTATGACTATTGCTGGCTTTTGGGTTGATAGGTCCAATCACATCAATTCCCCACATGTCGTACCGACATATCAAATCTCTCTCAACAAATTTCTTCACCACTTTTTGCGTTACATGAGCAAATGACTCAGCTTCTACCCATTTTGTAAAGTAGTCGATAGCATGAGAATGAACCTATGACTATTGCTGGCTTTTGGGTTGATAGGTCCAATCACATCAATTCCCCACATCGCAAAAGGCCATGGAGATAACAAGTTAAATAGGGGGGGTCGGAGGGGCATTAATTTTATCACCGTGGATCTGACACTTGCTGACATAGTCAACACAATCCTTCTCTAATGTCATCCAATAATAACCAATTCTTTGTATTTTTTGAGTCATCATATGTCCACTAGCATGGGTTGAGCATATCCCTTCGTGGACTTCTCGTAACGCGTCTCTGAATTCTGCTTCATCTAGGCATCGTAGCAAAGTCCTGTCAGATGACCTCTTATACAAAACTTTTCCATCAAGATAAAAATCCATTGCTAGTCTCCTCAAGGTCTTCTTTTCGATGCTGGATGCCCCCATGGGATAAGCTTGATTTTGGATGAAGTCCTTGATATCGTAGTACCAAGGGTTTCCATCTATTTCTCCTTCAACTGAGCAACAATGAGCTGGGTTATTTCTGATATCAATGTGTATTGGCTGTAAGTTTTGTCCGAAGTCTATTCTAGCCATAGAGGCTAGTGTGGCCAAAGCATCTGCAAACTGATTTCCTTCCCTTCCTAGATGTGTGAACTCTATTTCCTCAAATTCTTCAGCCAGTTTATATAGGTATTCTTGGTAGGATATTAGCTTTTCTTCTTTGGTTTGCCATTCCCCTTTTACCTGACAAATAATTAGCATTGAGTCCCCATACACATCTATCTTCTTTACGTTCAACTCCAATGCAGTCTCTAAACCAAGAATACAGGCCTCATAATCGGCTGTGTTGTTTGTGCAACTGAATTGCAATTTAGTTGAAACTGGATATTGTTTCTTGTCAGGAGATATTATCACTACCCCTGCTTCGTTACCACATACATTTACAGCACCATCAAAGTACATAGTCCACCATTCTAGTTTTCCTTCCTCAACTAAAAGCACATCTTCATCAGGAAAATCAAAGTCTAACGACTCATAATCTTCCATAGCATGGTCCGCCAGGTGATCAACAATAGCACTCCCTTTTACAGCTTTCCTTGTCATATAAACTATGTCATATTCGACTAAGAGGACCTGCCACCTGGCAATTCGGCTGGATAGATAGGGCTTTTCGTAGATGTACTTCAACGGGTCTAATTTGGAAATTAACCATGTGGTATGATACAACATATATTATCGTAACCTCTTCGCAGCCCATGCTAGTGCACAACACAACTTCTCAATCATAGTATACCTAGACTCACACTCCATGAACTTCTTACTTAGGTAATAAATGGCCTTTTCCTTCCTTCCAGATTCATCTTGTTGTCCGAGCACACATCCCATCGCTATTTCAGTCACTGTTAAGTACAATATTAATGGCCTTTTTGGTACAGGAGGAACAAGCAGGGGTGGATTTAACAGGTACTGCTTAATCTTTTCAAAAGCATCTTCACACTCTGTATTCCAAATCTCAGGATCTTCTTCCTTAACAAACGAAAGATTGGGTCACTAGTTGTGGCTAATTGGGATATGAATCGAGCGATGTAATTTAACCTTCCTAAAAAACCCCTTACTTCTTTCTTAGTCTTTGGAGCGGGCATGGCCTGAAAGCTTTTACTTTTTCAGGATCCACTTCTATCCTTTTGTCACTCACCACAAATCCTAACAACTTCCCAGATTTTACCCCGAATGAGCATTTTGCAAGGTTAAGCCTTAACTTATATTTCCTAAGCCTTTCAAACAATTTCTTCAATATCTGGACATGATTCTCTCCTTCTCCAGATTTAGCAATCATGTCATCCACGTATACTTCAATCTCCTTGTGCATCATGTCGTGAAATAAAGTCACCATAGCCCTTTGGTAAGTGGCCCCAGCATTCTTTAACCCAAATGGCATGACTTTGTAGCAAAATGTTCCCCATGGTGTCTTCTTTTTATTTTCTTGTGCCATTTTTATCTGATTGTAGCCCGAGAACCCATCCATAAAGGAATATGTGGAGCTACGAGCTGCATTGTGAAGTAATATGTCTATATGCGGTAGAGGAAAATTATCTTTAGGGCTAGCACGATTTAAATCCCTAAAGTCCACACAGACTCTAATCTTGCCCTCCTTTTTGGGTACCACCACTATGTTGGAGACCCATTGTGGATACTTGACCACCTCTAAGAAACCAGCGTTCCACTGTTTTTAAATTTCCGTCTTTACTTTGATCAAAACTTCTAGATGCATTCTTCTTAGCTTTTGCTTATTCGGTCTGCAACCTTTTTCCAATGGTACCCTATGTACTACGATATTCGTATCTAATCCAGGCATATCCTCATAAGACCAAGCGAAAACATCCACATAATCTCGAAGCAGCGTAATCAAGTCTTCTCTTTCCTTCTGTGTGACCAAAGTTCCTATCTTGAGCTCTTTCTGGCTTTCTTCATTACCCACATTTATGGTTTTAAGTTCCTCTTTAGCGGGTTTCCAAACCTGTTCATGTTGTTCTATTAATTTTGTGAATTCCCTAATGCTATTTTCATCCCTTTCTTCCTCTTCTATAACTATTATATATTTTTTAATTCGGCCATTCATTCTCAGTGTAAAGTGCAGGTGTTGTTGTGGAAGTTCCGCTTTCAGGGTTCCTAAAAGCGGAAAATGAGTGTAAGTGCACAAAAGAATAAAAAAAATAAAAAGGGAGATGAACTAAAAAATGCATGATCTCATAAAAAAAATTCGGTTCAGAACAAAAACAAAGATAAAATTCGATTGGCCTGTTTAGCCTCGAATTAAAATAAAATAAAACAACAAAACAAACATTGTTCATTACATTCTGAAAACCAATGGAGCTTCTTGGGTCTCCCAATTCTGAAACTTCTCTCCCTCGGCTAGCTTCCGAATGCATGTATGGGCAGTGACTTCTTCCAAAGCATAGATGGTTAATTGTGGCAGTTCTTCATCCCTTCTTCTAGACTGAGTCTTCACGACAATGCCCTTGACTTCCTCCTCTTCCACAATGTTTATGCTCGTAGATGAGAGCTTCTGAAGTGAGCTTTCATGTCCTAGGTCAGGTTGTATTACATATGCAGCCTTTGGGAATGAAACTCTGATCGGAGAAATGACTAAGTTTTCTTCTTCAGGTTTCCTTCCTTCAATCCTCGCCATTCTCTTCTCTTTTCTTGCAACAGCAGCCCGCTTGTAATCCTCTTTTCTAGGCTTATACCCTAGCCCAAACCTTTGTTCTGCAACTTTCAACTTTGTTACACCAATCCACTCGACCTTTCCTTTTCTTGCATCAAATTGGACAGGAGTCTCGTGCTTTAACAAGTTTTTAGTAGCCATTTTGGTGGCCTCTAAGATCCTTGGTTGTCTTATTATAGTGTTCTCGGGTACCCATTCAATATTCACAACCTCAAACTCATGCAGGTTTTCATTCATACAATCTTCAGCTTCATTGAAAGGTACCGCTACATTTTTTATCATCGATATAGTCTCTTCGGCTTTAACGGTAACCAGGACACCATTGGGAATGTACTTCAAACATTGATGCAGCGAGGAGGTAACTGCTTCTGCAACATGTATCCATTGTCTTTCTAACAACATGATATAGGAAGGGTGGATATCCATCACCTGAAGAGTTACTAGAACAACTTGTGGACCTACAGCTAGTTCAACTTTGATTGACCCTAACACTTGCCTTGGTGAACAATCATATGCTCTGGCCATCATCAAACTTGGCTGCATATGGGAGGGGTCCACCGGCATCTCATTCAGCACATGTCTTGGCAACACATTAAGGGCTGAGCCATTATTGATGAGAACTTTACCAATGAGACAATCTTTGCATCGGACCGTGATATACAAAGGCTTTTTATGGCTAGTTCCTTCTGCATCGAGTTCATCCTCAGTGAAATGCAGGTAGTTTGAAGCATGGATCCTCCCTACTAGATGTTCCATAGTCTTTTGTTTGATATCTTGAGGTATGTAAGCTTCATTCAGTACCTTCTGTAAAGCATTGCGATGTGGCTCAGAACTGAGGATTACTGACATGAGAGAAATCTTGGCAGGGGTCTTTTTCAACTGGTCAACCACACAATACTCATTGTGTTTCATCAACTTCAGGAACTCATTTGTCTCCTTTTCTATCACAGGTTTGTTTACCTCCAACTCTTCTTCAAAGCCCATTACCTCTTTACCCTTAGCCTTTCTTTGTTTTTCCAGCTCCTCGGGCGTGAAACAACGACCGCTTCGGGTCAAACCACCTATCTCGGCTTGGAAAAAATGAGCTTCGACATTTAAGGTAGAAACATAATTATCTGGCATCGTCCTATATTCTGCCTCCTTTGCATACGAGAGCTTATATAATATCAATCTCGAGAGCCCACTAGCTGTTGACTAGATCCTACACTTCTCTATCCCTGCTATCTCTCCATGAGCTTCCATATTCTCAATCCTTAGCTCCCCCAGAGTAAGCATCCTCGCCACCTTTTGATGAAACTCGATACATTCATCAATGTGATGCCCTTTCTTGTTATGGAATGGGCAAAAATCATTTTTGCCCATGTCACGCTCGGTTGATTCTTCCAAGTGTCCAGACTGCACCAACATATCGTATAGTCTGGTCATGGTCACCTTTAAAGCCCTTTCTTTGTTATCAACTTCCACTGCATTTACCCCACTACTTCCTGCAGCATGCTTGGGCAAGAGATTTGAGTTCACATTGGTTGAATCCTCAAAAGAGACCCACCCGATTTTGATCAACTGCAAAACCTTCCTCTTAAAAGCCGCACAAGTCTCGATGCTATGACCTGCATTACCAGCATGGTATTGGGAGGGGAGCAATATGCCCTATGCTTAATAACTTGGCATATAACTCCTTTAGGGTCATGGACAAAGGTGGTAATTGTTCTTTCGGTTGTTGGTAGTCTCTCCTCTGGTAATTATTTTGGTTATTCACAGGGAACTTTGTGTGAAAAGGCTGGTTTGGGATGGAGGGTTTGGAAAAGTTGATACTGGTGGTTTGGGGGGTAGGTGTTTGATAGCTTTGGTAAGTTTGACCTTTCTCTCTATGCCTATCTTCTAGGCTATTTACCTCAACCTCCCTCTTTTTCCCAACAAAACCCCTCTTCTCTACGGGTTCCATAATTCTCCCGCTTCGGTTTCCTTACTCAATCCTCTCAGAGATTCGTACTGCATCATAAAAATGTTAGGCGGAGCTACCCATCAGATGCTCATAGTATGGGGCCCTAAAGGTATTAGCAAATAGGGTCACCATTTCTGTCTCTATTAATGGCGGTTGTACATTGACAACCTAGTCCCGCCACTTTTGAGCATAAGTCCTGACGAACAACTGAGCTCCTTTCTCCATGGTCATCAAGCTGGTCCTATCAGGAGCAATCTCAAGAGTAAACTTGTACTGCTTTAAAAAAGCGTCTGCCAAGTCTAACCACTTTCTAATCCTGATGTTATCCAATCGCATATACTAGCTAAGGGTCGACCCTGTCAAGCTGTCCTGGAAGAAATATATTAACAATTTATCATCATGTATGACCTCCTCCATCTTGTTATAGTAGGAACGAAGATGAGTCTTTGGGCATTCTATTCCAATATACTTGTCATATCCTACGTGGTCAGAGAATCTAGCGTCTTGTGGGTCCTCATCTGTTAAATCTAATGTAATAAGGATTGGGATGGGCCGAGTGGATTCGAGTTGATTCTTTGGTGAACTTGTCCCTAAAATATGAGGTGCCCCCAGGCTTTGAACTGCCGGTGGTGCTTCATCCGTCTGAGTTGACGTTCCCTCTCCATCCTTTGTTCTTAACGCCTTCTCGAGCAGGCTGGCTAAACGCGCCACGTCACTTCGGACAACTTCGAGCTCTTTTTGGTATGGGGATTCTGGCTCTATCCTTTCTTCGTTTTCCATTCTTTTTCTTAAACGAGTATTGTGGACTTTAGCAAGGGGACCTATGTTTTGTAGTTGAGCTGTATGCATAAATGTATAAGAGAATGTATGATATAATGCATGTGTTGTGATGAATATGCTTTGTGCAATGTATGGATGCATTTCCCTTGTGAACTATTAATGCCCAACACTTCATAGAATATGGGTGTCTTGTCACATTGCTGCTAGGAGTACTGCATTTCGGGTCATTTGCTTAAGTCATATTCACCAAAAGACAGAATTTGCATAAGAGATGGGTCAATGCCCTTTTCATGTATGCTGGACAAGCTTACTATATTTTTTTGAAACACAAAGAGGAAAAGCAAACTAATATTCTTCCTCTGCTGTCTCTTTAGCCAAGGGTAGGAAAGCAAATTCGCGGTTCTCGATTTTCTCCAAGAAGGCATCTGTCTCAGCTAGACTTCGTCGGTAATGGATGATGTCTCTTCCTACATTTCTTGCATTGATTCTAATGACCCGAGCGTGCGCAGCAACTTCATTTATTTGTTCATCCATCTTGGACATTTTCTCAAGGAGCAACATATTGGTTTTGTTTAACGAAGTATTGTTGGTATCGATTTGGTCCTTGTGTTTTTCCATTACTGCTACTTTCTCGTCCAGATGCTTCACCTTTTCTCTCTCCTTACCGAGCTTTGTCCTTAGAGTTTTTATCTCCTCTCTCTTAATTGCTAACTCTGCTTCAAGGGCTTCATCTTTCTTGGACCCCGTCGAACGACTTTCTGACATTACATACTTCTTATACAAATCTTCATACTTTTCAATTCTATCCATCAACTCGCACTGAACTTCTGCAAATTTCTCTTGGTAATATTCTATGCTCTCTTGGCATTCATTACGTTCAGTCTTCAATGCGCCGAGCTCGGAGCAACTTTGCATCCACTTCAGACTCATCTCCGTTAATTCTTTCTCAATTCCCAACCTAACATTCTTCTCCTCACCCAACTTTAACTCAAGCTTGGTTATTCTCGCATCTATAGACTGTATGTGGTCATCTAAAAATGCTCTCCTCTTATCGCCCTCCAACACCAATACTGCCTTGTCTTTTATGCTTTGCTTAATTCTATCTGGAGTTTTTCTATCTGTCTTCTCAATTCCTCTTCATTGCCAACCCTTTTTCTCTTAATGGGTTTTTCTTCAATTTGGGGGGGCTTGACTTCTTTATTAATCACGGTTGAAGTAGCTAAGTCTCTCCATTTTGCATACCCTTCACTTGCACTTGGATCTCTTATACCTTTTATTTCCACCAAGACGAGATGCCTCCAATCTTGTCTAATGATCTGCAAAAGCTCTCGTGAAACGGGATCCTTAAACCAACCAAAGAACTGAGCAATTCCCATGGTCCTCGGAACAAATTGCATGCTCCCATGTTGCCTTACCACAAGGGCAGGAGCATAACTCACGTAGCCGGTAATCCCTACCAATGGAACCCAGCATCTTTGCCCGCAACTCATTACGACATTCACTGCTTTGACCAAAGGGGCTCTCTATTTGAAACCACTACTGGGTAAAACTTTAGCTTTTCTACCCAACCTTGGTTGTCTAGATCTCCCCATTCTTCTATCCTCAATGGTTTTTGGTTGAACCACCAAAAATTATTAAAAACAGGCTTTTTTGTTTCAATATGGCTAACCATCCTAATATATAGCAACTGCGTGCAACATCTCATTGCTCCTTTCCCGGGTCTTCGACAATGGTTAAGTGTTATGATGGTTTCAGCCAAAATAGAGGCCACTGGGTTGATTTTTGTATTCTCATATTCCACATAAGTAGCAGCAGCTTCCAAGCTTATTATGCTGGTCTGACTTGGGAATAATACAAGGTCAAATATGCCTAAGGCAATCAATCTCTCTTTCTCTGATCCGGACCTTTGTTCTAGTTCAAACTCCAGTGTCTTCCATTTCATACCAGCAGCCTTCTTCTCTAAAAACCTTTCCAAATTAGGGATCCTGAGCAGCTTCGACATTTCAGGGATGATTTTGACATATCTCAAAGGGAAATAAATTATGTGCAGATCATTCGGAAATTCAGTCAACATTCTGTATTCCTCCATAGTAGGACATAGGTCTATGCTCCCAAAAGAAAAACAACGGTAGTCAGGATCCCAAAAATGAACTAGAGCTCGCACCGCTGGGCTTAAAACTTCTACCTTCGCAAACTCCATTAGGCGTCCGTATTTTCTAAAAAATGTGTCCTTATCCACATCCTGAAAATGAGTCGTTAACTTGTTCACCTCATTTATAATGCAATCCAGATTCTTGATTGGTGATAGCCTCATAGCATCGCTTTTAAGGCAGTCTCCTTCAGTCAATTGTGACAATTCAGAACTTCTCCCATATTCGATGATGGAAAGTTTAGTAGTGGTGGGTATTTTGTTCACAAGACCTGTAAGTCAAAATGCTATTTAGACCTTTTTTTATATATAAAAAAGGATGTTATGGCATACACCCTAATGATAGGTTCTAGTTCCTTTATGTGAGACGCATGGTAGGTTTACTACTTGGTCTCTAAAGAGGGTCTCTCGCTGTCCTAGTGATCACCTTTGTAAAGGCGAGATGGGGGTTTAGCAGATAGCGGGATGGCACGTATACCAATCACTATCAGTCTAAACACTCAGCAAAGAGTTGGGGTTTACACAAACTTCAACCTTGACTCAAGTCATAAGTAAGCTGCTAGTCCCCCACTTAACTTAAAGTTCAGTGTGTGTGCTCTCAAAATAATAAAAGTGATGCATGACAAGGCATACTATGATGACAGGATGTAAAGATGCATGCTAAAATTTTTGAAAAAAATAAACCATTCATAGCAAAAATAATCAACAATATCAAGCAAAAATACATTTTTTCTTAAATCTCCGAGATAATATATATTTTTTGAAAGACAAGAATTTTTTTAAAATATGCTAGTGTATTGGCCGTATACAAGAAAACAACACATTTTTTGTTCTAAATATTTTCCTAAAAAAATATATTTTTTATATTTTTTATATTTTTCTATTATTTTATTTATTTATTTACTGGCGGGCTGGACTGCCAGCCCCCCAGTTTGAGGTCTGGGCTGCCAGCCCAGCCTGTCTTGGGCTAGGCTGCCAGCCTAGAGAAATTTGGATATGGACTGCCAACCCAAAGAAACCTAGACCGGGCTTCGGCCCTGAGGTGTGGTCCGGGCCCTTGGCCCGGCGACATGGAGGTGGGCTTGCGGCCCATATTCGTTGGTTTGAGCCCACGACCCACCCGAACTCTCTGCTCACGGGCTGGGCTTCCAGCCTAGATGGGCTGGAAGCCAAGTCCTTTTAGTGGTCGGGTCGGGAGCCAAACCCGGCCCAACCTGACCCAACATGCAAAAACGGGGAATATGAATAGTAACAATGACAAATTTTCGAATGTGACGAATGACTTACTTGTTAACACTTTTGGGTAAAGGACGTAGAGGTGTTTCTTCTAGTCGTGGTGGTGTCGGGAATAGTGGCCCGTGGTGGCTGGAAATGGGGTCGGAAGGTGACGGGTTGTGCTTGCTTGCATCGGGGCTGCTCTGTTTACTTCACCGGAGAAGGTGGTTGAGCTGTTGGGGTTGATGGAGGAGACGACGGTGATGCCTAGGTGGTGCTGAGGGGGGATGTGGGTGGTCGACGGTGATGGAGGTTGGCTGGCCTAGAGGGAGAGAGAGAGAGCTTCAGGTCTGTTTCTAGAGTATCCGATAATAAATTACTATAGGCTTAAATCTGCGATTTCCTTCATTTTGGGCAGAAAAAAAAAGGTACAATCGATCTCTCAAAAACAATCAAAATTTCACCCTGATTTTCCTACCGACACCAACCCCTTTTATTATTTTTTGATATTTTTCGGGTAGTTTTAGGGAATCACCCAACTTTCAACTACTTTGAAGAAATATGATTTTAGGCAATCTTACTCCTATTATTCCTTGTTGACCTCGCGACGAGGCTCGATTCAGCTTAATGTTCTTATTTATGCTGATGATCTAATTATTACTTGCAACCACTCAGCTGACATAAAGACATTCAAGGAATATCTAAGTGCATGCTTTCACATGAAAGATCTTGGCTCTCTAAAATTCTTCTTGGTATAGAAATGGCACATGGACCTGAAGGATTTGTGATTTGTCAACAAAAAATATGCACTTGATATTATTTTTAAGGTCGGGTTACTCGGAGCTTAACCCGCTACAGTTCCATTGGAACCTAATCACTGACTTGCCTTATCTACAAGTGAGAACTCAAGGACCCGGAACAATATCGTCGCCTAGTTAGGCAATTGATTTGTCTATGTTTTACTCGACCCGAATTATCTTATAGTATTCATGTTAAGTCTCAATTTATGTAGTGTACTCAAGATGAACACATGGCAGCCGCTTTACGTGTAGTCTGGTATCTTAAAAGTAATCCTGGTCAAGGATTAGGCTGGGTGCCCTCTGACTAGGCATTCCCATACTAGATGGATTATTTTTTTAAGGGATTCTTTGATATCTTGGAAAACAAAGAAACAACATATTGTTTCTCGCTCTTCTGCCGAGGCAGAATATCGATCTATGAATATGACTACATGTGAGTTGACATGGCTTAAAACTCTTTTATCAACTCTCGGAGTGTCTCATACTCATCCTATGTCTCTTTATTGTGATAGCTAGGCGGCCCTCTACATTTCTCAAAATCCTGTCTTTCACGAGCGTAGTAAATATATTGAGGTCGATTGTCATTTTATTCATGATGTCATTATCGCAAGTGATATTACTCCTATGTTTTGTTTCCTTGAATATGCAACTTGCTGACATTTTTTCAAAGGCATTGGGAAAACAACAATATGAGTATCTATTGCGCAAGTTGGGCATTCAAGATCTCCATGCTCCAACTTAAGGGAGCGTATTAGAATAGGAAAACAGTTAGTTACATTTAGTTAGTTTAGTTCCTATCTCTACTTCCTATCTCTACAGGAAGTAGAAGACAATTAGTAACGGACTACTAATACAAAATTATCATGTAAATCAATGGGGACACTACCATGTATATAAAGGGATCAAATATAGAAATAGGACCAAAATGAATTCTTGGGAATTTTTTATTGTAAGCTTATCTTGCTATCTCAATATCACAATACTTCCGAACCTCAAATCCATCAATGACCAAATGACTTAGAAAGGGAGTGGGTTCTCTAACAACAACAAGTCCCTTTTAACCAAAGCTATATGGTGACCAGGCATCTTTAGATATTCAGGCTTGTGCAAAAAGCAGGAAATAAATTGGAGAATGAAGCAACCATCCACAAACATTATATGAGTAAACTTCTCATCATCAAACTCATCTGTCGAATCCTTAGCATAGTATCTTCTAGGGTTAGTTTCCACCTCTGCCACCTTGTCGTAAAGATATTGAATGGACAATCCACTGTCATCAACAAACTTGGAAGTAAATGTAACCTTGAGCATCTCCATATCCCTTGGTTCAGGCTTTCCGTGGTGATAAGGACCAATAGAGACCAGTGAGGGGTCATAGCATGTCTAGTTCGATTGAATCTATCAAAGCAAACGTGGAACCTTTGGAATATGTGGCACTTGCATTTGGTTGTTGCCCTTCTTGATCTGCCCTTCAATCAGATGTATGATAGCCAATCATAATTAGTAAAGGAAGACAAGTTGTGAATAAAAGGACGCGTCACTCTTAAAAAACTTTACGTGGGGTAAGCTTCATTGTTATTTATCTAATATAAATTAAGTTTTTATTGTGTTTTCTAATCATTGCTAAGCCTATGGCTTAAGAAAAAACCTCCATGGTATTATTTTATCAAGTTAAGACCTAGTAATTCTAAAGTCAAAACATGAAAAAGAAGAAAAATATTTGTTTTATTTAATAGAAAAATATATATAATGTATAAGTTCATAACTCCAAGTATTAAACAAATTAAATTCATGGAAAAAAAGATATAGCACATGTAAAATAAATGACAAGAAAAACTTTTTTTATCAGATTCCTTCATCTTAAACCCTTCAAATTGCCTTTTCAAGTTCAAAATCTGCATCTTTCTTGATCTCTCATCTCCTTGGAACTCAGCCTTTAGCATATCCCATGTTTCTTTGGCAGTTTTACAAGCCATGATTCTTGTAAAAATTTCTTCACTCACTGCATTATGAATGCAAGTAAGTGCCTTGAACCCTTTTAGCCTTTTCTTCTTTGAAAAATTTCATTTGAGCCACGATTGGATTGTTTCCAAGAGAAGTTGGTTGTTTGTCTTTCTCCACAAACTCCTATAAATCGAAAGCCTTCAAATATGCCTCCATCTTTACTTCCCAAATTCCAAAATTCTGACCAGTAAACACTGGTGTTTTTGGTGAAAAGGATGTAGAATCCATTCTGAAAAATTTCAACTGTGATTCGTTGAAAAAGAAGTTAAAAATTGTTGTTGTGAAGCCTTTGTGCAATTATTTTTAATGATTTGAGAAGAGTAACTAATCCTTTTATGTAAAGATTTGGCAGAAAATTAAAACTCTCGTGTTTCACTCTGCTTCCCTTCAAAGTTGATTACTTTGAAAAAATCTCACTTAAATTCTCTCGTGTTTCACTCAATCCCTTCAAAGATTCTAATAGCTTTGATACTAATTGTTGGAAAAATTCATGAGGCATGAACAATTACTGTTCAAATCAACAACTGTTCTTGTCTTTGTTGCCTAGAAAAACAGACACTATTCAAATCAAAGAACTTCCTGCCCTGTTTTGCAGAAAACTTAAGAACCAAGGCAACCAAGAAATATACACTTTTCTATGGAATTTTTAGAGCAGAATGTGTTGAGGTTACTATCATCCCTTAGCTTTATTTATAGCAAAAACAAACCTTACATGAATAAGGATTCTAGTCAATTATAAATTCTTAGCTAAATAGGAAATTGAAAACTCTTAGTCTAATTAGGAAATAACTAACGTATTTTGATCAAAACACTTTGATCTTTATTGAAAAATAAATAAAAACTACTAATGATAATCTTCAATCCAGTTGCAGTCTTGAAATCAAAGTCTTCAATCTTCAACACTCCTTCTTGGTTCCAAGGCTGCAGGGCTGCATGATCTAACCTTTTCTCTTAGGTCTTCAAATCTCTCTTTAGCTAGTGATTTGGTGAACAAATCAGCCAGCTGATCTTTAGGAGTGCAACACTTCATTTCTAATTCCCTTTCTTGTTGGAGTTGTCTTAAGGCATGAAACTTGATTTTCATGTGCTTGGTTTTCTTCCCTGATTGACAAGTTTCACAAAGAACAGCTTTATCTTGTATATTAGGCAATCCATGTGCCTTTTGCAAATTTGTCATTCTTCTTAAGGTAGCATAGTTGAAATGACCTAACCTTTTATTCCAAATAATAGATTCATCTACCTTGCATGTGTTGACATCCTAGCATGTTTTTTTCCAATCAACATTGAAACTTCTATTCAACATTTTTGTAGACAACAATAATACTCCATTTTTATCTTTGATATTACACACTCCATCATCAAAGAGTAGTAAATATCCAGATTCCATTAGTTGCCCCACACTAACCAAATTATGATTTTGTTGAGGTACATATAAGACATTGTTTATAATTTTTGTACCTGCCTTTGTCTCTACTGCAATGGCTCCTTTACCTTCAACTCTGACAAAATCTCCATTACCAATCTTTACTCTTGATATGTAGCTTTTATCTAAGTTCCTGAATATGCTGAGGTCTGCTGTCATGTGGTTAGAACAACCACTGTCAATGAGCCAAGATGAATCATCTCTCTTTATTATATTGCACATCTGTTGAATTGTGGCTACAAATAAAAATTCATCTTTGATTTTTGAAGTGTCCTCTTCTTGAGCATGTTTGACTTCATCTACTCTGGTTTTGCAAAAATTTTGTATGTGACCGAATTGATTGCAATTTCGACACTGCACATTCTTGTACCAACACCATTCCTCAAAGTGATTTGTTTGTTAATAATATTTGCATGCAGGGAACTCTTTCTTTTCTTTCCTTATCATGTTATGTTGCCAGTTGCTAAATTGTTGATTATTTGGTCTCCAGTCTCTTCCTTTTTCCATCTTTCCACTTTGGTTCGAAAAATTTTGAGTGTGATTCTTCCCTTTGTAGATAGCAACAAGAGCATTCTCACTTGTCCCTTCCTGTCTGTAGGCTTGCCTTTGCTCTACAGCTTGTAGAGCATTCACAAGCTCTTGAATCTTGAAAGCTCATCTTAGAAAAATCCTTTGAATCTTCTAATGAGCAAATCTTATGTTCAAACTTTTCAGGTAAACTCACCAATACCTTCTCCACAATTCTTGAATCAGGAAATTCTTCCCCAACAATCTCACTTGATTCACAAGTTTTGAGACGTGGGAGGAGAAGTCTTTGATTGTGTCAGATTCCTTCAAATTGCCTTTTCAAGTTCAAAATCTGTATCTTTCTTGATCTCTCATCTCCTTGGAACTCAGCCTTTAGCTTATCCCATGTTTCTTTGGCAGTTTTACAAGCCATGATTCTTGTAAAAATTTCTTCACTCACTTCATTATGAATGCAAGTAAGTGCCTTGAACCCTTTAGCCTTTTCTTCATTGAAAAATTTCATTTGAACCACGATTAGATTGTTTCCAAGAGGAGTTGGTTGTTTGTCTTTCTCCACAAACTCCCATAAATCGAAAGCCTTCAAATATGCATCCATCTTTACTACCTAAATTCCAAAATTCTGACTAGTAAACACTAGTGTTTTTGGTGAAAAGGATGCATAATCCATTCTGAAAAATTTCAACTATGATTCGTTGAAAAAGAAGTTAACAATTGCTGTTGTGAAGCTTTTTTGCAATTGTTTTTAAGGATTTGAGAAGAGTAACTAATCCTTTTACGTAAAGATTTTGCAGATAAAACTCTCGTGTTTCACTCTCCTTCCTTTCAAAGTTAATTACTTTGAAAAAATCTCACTTAAATTCTCTCGTGTTTCACTCAATCCATTCAAAGATCCTAATAGCTCTGATACCAATTGTTGAAAAAATTCCTGAGGCACCAACAATTACTATTCAAATCAGCAATTGTTCTTGCCTTAGTTACCCAGAAAAATAGACACTATTCAAATCAAAGAACTTCCTGCCCTGATTTGCAGAAAACTTAAGAAACAAGGTAACCAAGAAATAAACATTTTTCTATGGAATTTTTACAGCAGAATGTGTTCGGGTTACTGCCATCATCCCTTAGCTTTATTTATAGCAAAAACAAACCTTACATGAATAAGGATTCTAGTCTATTACAAATTCTTAGCTAAATAGGAAATTGAAAACTCTTAGTCTAATTAGGAAATAACTAACATACTTTGATCAAAACACTTTGATCTTTATTGAAACATAAATAAAAACTATTAATGATAATCTTCAATCTTCTTGGGTGGGTGCATTGTATAGTACGCCTGAGTGGCGGTTAGAACCAAACCAGCAGCACCGGCAGCATACGCAAGTAAGGCCCAAGGAGTAGGAAAGTAAGTTTGCTGCCATTCAGCTGCCCATTTCTTCACTGTGCTCTCACACTGGTTACTTATCTCTCTCTTAACGTCATTGTAAGCACTAGGGTCAGGTTCCAGAGAACTGCCCATATCATTGAAGAGATCTGCAACCTGCTGGTCAGATCCAAGGAAATTAACAATTATGCCTTTTGATCGCAGCTCTTTCACATCATCAGCATCATTAATCAACGAATCCATGAAACATATGTAAGAAGTGACCGGAAGTTGATGGAGTGCGGCAGATGTTTCATAGGCCACTAAGTTGAAGAGCAGGGGCTTTGTCGACACATCAATGGTAAGTGTAGGAAGTTTTATTGTTCCATATAAAAATGATGACTTGAACTTGACATCCATCAAACCACTAGTCTGGCTAGGCATGAAATGGATTCCCACCTTCTTAAGCTCCTTGGCAGAATAATACAAGTAATGGCCAAGGCTTTCTCGAGCAACAACTGACTCTGGTTTTGCAGGAATGATTTTCTTACAACATGGGACCAAATATGACAAGCAATGGCCATATCTTCTTGGAGACGACTTAACTTTTGATTTGTGAGAACATGTGAATAGAGAATGTAGAAGTTCAAGAAGATGGGCATGTTGTTGATCAGACTTCAATAGCCAATTATATCCTGAAGCTGAAGCTTGCCTTTTCTTTACCGTTACTATTAACCTCATAAGCCAAGCCAGCAAAGATAATACTATACCTGTACTTATTAGTAGCGTGCCCGAGAACTTCAACACAAAAGCAAATGGACAAAACATTAACTGGAGGGTAATGAGCCACATTCCTAACCAAAGTAATCTTCGATTCCATAATGGTTGATCTCTTGGGTTGAGAATTTGGTGAGAAAGAAAATCATACAGAAGTTTCATTCCATGATTAGTTTCATATTTTTGGTACCTCAGCCTCATCAGTGATTGCAGGACTGGAAAAGGAACCTGGTTTTCCAGTAATAACAAATCCCGCTTCACACCAACAACTTGCCGATAAGTCATCTCCAGATTTTTGTAATTGTGAGTAACACAATAAATGAATTGGAGAATAAAGCATCCATCAAGAAACATCATTCGGGCGAATTGCTCGTCATCAAAGCGTGTTATGTCGTTCTCGTCGTAGAATTTTCTTGCGGTTTGCATAACCTTTTGTAGCTCGCTGTATATGAGTTCTATGTCTTTTCCGCTGTTTAAGATGAATTGACGAGCCATCGGAACCTTTAGAGTCTCCACCTCTCTAAGCCTGTCATCCCGTTCCCCATAGTGATAAGGCCCGATTGAGACCACCAAAGGACGGTAGCATTCTTCATTTTCACTCCTCAGTTTGCGGGGAACTCTTGGAATTTTTGGCCAGAGTGGTTGGCTGTTTTTATCCTCTGTAACCTCTCTCATTATTGAACGAAGCCACAGTGAACGCTCATTATTTTGTGATGAGTTATTTCCGAGTGTTTCATCCATCTTCAGCTCCTGAGGTTGGTTGTTTTGAATCAGTACTTCCTCTTTATTGATCAATGGATCAACCCTTATTTCACTTAGATGTGTTTCAGACATTGTAGTCACAGGCTGCTATGCACCAGCTATGATCATCCGTTGTTGGAGGCTTGATCGAAGATTACTAATAGCTGAGAGACAAACATAAAAAACATTTTCAAACAACCGAACAGAATATCCACAAAACACATAAATATGCAAATGAATATACTGATTCACTACATATTGAGTTTAAGATATAATTAATCAAGTAATTACGTAATGATGTTGATATCTACTTGCTGTGTTGTAGATAGTATACTAACATGTGTCGATACAGGAAACTAAATTTTATTCATACGAACATTACAACAAAAATTATATTAACAAAAACCTGAATTTCCTCACCGTAGCCGCTCTAATTATATAATCGCTATCGATTGCAACAATAATCAGTAGTAATTATTTATTTATTTATTTTATTTTTTAATATTTATCGGTATGATTGGGGCTTCGCGGCTTGTTTTGCCTACCTATCAAAGGGGATGTAGGGGTATCAAAGAAATATTTAGTTTCTTAGTTGATGCACTGTTTGGTAAAAAAAAATTAGTTTAAAGCAATTAAAATTTTGGAGACTACATTTTAAGATTTGGAAAATATTAAATCCCTTTAATTTTCTCTCATTAAGTTGGATACGTGGGGAAAAAAATAGGTTGATTGTTTGATTACAATATTTTTTTTAATTTGATCCTACTAGATTTGGATTTTTTTTAATTGACTATATGGTTTATTTTAGTTGCCTAGATATATGGATCTCGCAAGATCAACAAAATGTTTTGGCACTTGGTTGATGTTCGTTTTGTCAAGCTACAGCTAAATTTTGTTGATTTAGAGTACTTAGACCTTGAGGAACCAAATTTATATTAAAACAAGTTAAAGGACTAAAGTGAATAGATAACTAAAATTGCTAACACGTGCAATGTGATGAAAGTCACAGTGTTATAGCGGCACGTGCAGTTTCTTCCGGTAGCAAAACACCATCTGTTGCAATTATGTTGGAAGCTTCGCAGCATGATCTCGTGTTTGAACTACACGTGTGACTTGAAGATTGAAGGCTTTCTTCTTTTCATTTTTTTCTCTCCTCTCCTTAAAACGCATTGTGATCTTTCCATAATTCAAAGTTGTCTTTTTATTTTATTATTATTTCAAATTTGATCATCATTATTTTAATTATTTTTTTATGTTTTTTATTCTTTTGTAGAATTCTTTTTTCAATTTCAAACTGAAATCTAATTTTTATTATTACTTTAAAAAACTCCTCACTATTTTAATTGTTATTTTTTTTATTTTGAGTTCTTTGTAAAATTAATTAATTATATTTTAATTTTCATTATTGAACATTAGATTGATTAAGAATTGAGTTTTGTTGTTTTTTTATATGATAATTCTAGGTTTAAAAAGTTTGCCTAGGTTGACATCTATTTATTTTTAGGTTGATTTTTTTCACTGATTTCCTTTTTCAAATTCATCCTTTGACATTGGATTTTTTTTTAAATAAGTTTTATGATTTTCTGCAGCTTCTTTTATATAGAATTATCTTAATCTCATGGCATGGGTTGCAGATTTGACAATTTAGTCCAAATTGACTCTGTTTTTTTTTTTTTATATATAGTTTCGACTAACATCATAAGTTGGTTTTATGAATCATTTTTTTTTTTCATTTTACCTTTTATTTGGTTATCTTATCTACATGATCCAGATAGCGAGGTTTGGTGAGCTTCATGTATATTTTTTAGAATTATATTAATGTTTTATTCTATTTTTTTAATTAGAGATAGATTTAAACTCGCATACTATCTACTATCTACAAGTATTTTGCAATGTCATGTAATAATAAATAAATAGAGTTGAATCTTTTTTATTTTGAAATGCATAATTTTTTAAGATGATATATTTTTAGTTATTGTTAAAAAAATAATATAAATCATAGGATAGTTTTTGTTAAATAATAATATAAATTATATATTATAACTTTACTTAACAATTTAAATTTATTTTATTGAAATAGTTCCTTAACATAGTATAAGAATCTTATTCACCAAATGTTCACAAGTTAGAATCTTACAATTCTTATTTTCTTAATTCAAATTAATTTATAGCACAAAATAATAGTGGCTATAAATATAAAGTTTAAAAGGTTATCATTTGAAAAACAAATATTAAATGGAAATATAGATTATATTTTAATGTTGCACCTAACATATAAATTAAATATTTTAAAATAGAGCTTCGTGCTTTTATATTTAATTATGAATCAATTAACTCGAGCTAATTGAGAGGAGACCATTTGAGTTTGGAACAGAGGGATCAATCGATTTTGATGAGTACTTTATAGTTCTAGTCATACTCTGCTTATCAAACAGCTAAGGAAAAAGGTTAGAGCCACAATTTTTTAACCTGGCATGGTGGTTGATCCAGCTCAAGATCTAGGTCGCGAGTTGTAACAAGATCATCATGACATCCCCGTTGATACTAAACTTTTTTTACCAAGCAAAACAGTGTCTTTGTTAAAAAAATATCGACAGGTTGCAACCAAGTTTTTAATCAGGCGATTCAAGTCACCAGGATAACTCGAGTTCTTGAACGGATTACTCAGGTTTTTAAATGATGTGGTTCAAAGTTTCCAACATGGTCGTTGGGAATGAAGATGAGCATCACTAAGAACATGTTCACTAACATAGAATTATTTTATTTATTTATTTAGTTTTCTTTTTATTTTCATTTTTTTCTTCTTTAATAAAAAAAAAGTTTATTTTCTTAGAAGTTTCTGAACATTTTTCCAACTCAAAAAAAAAAAAATTATATTATATTGATTTTCATATGAAGAAAAATAGCAAAATAGAAATCATGCTCAATCAACTTGTTTTCTATGATAATTCTTTATTGACCTAAAATACACGTGATTAAAGCCCATTCCACTACCACTAGGAGAAAAAAAAAGAATAAAAATTATGATACCGTCCTGTCCACAGGTTTTAAGGGTTTAGCATCTAAAACGGGAGCTCATCTGTGCATACGAAATGGAGAGAGACTGGGAAGTGGAGAGAGCGTAAAGCAAGGAATTTGACATACCTTGGAGATCTCTCTCGTGACGGCAGAAGCAGCAGCAATAATGGATGAGAGAATGAGATGGTAGTGCTAAGATATATCTATGCAAATATAGAGAGATAGGATAGGATATAAATGGTATTAGCAAAAAGTCTCCTGTTGTGTTCAAAAAGAGGAGACGTAATTTATTTTTTTGACTTTGTTTTGATTTGAAGAAAATTTTAAAAAATATATTTTTCATGTCTTTTAACTAAGGTAATATGGTGAAAAAATCAAAATAAATTTTAAAATTCATAAAAATGTATTATTAAATTATAAATTTCTTCTTGCATTTTTTTTTTTCATTTTAAATAGAGTAAAACTCTGAGCACGTCCTGAAAGGTTTTCAAGTTCTCTATTTATCTTAGGATTAGTAGCTAAACCAATAATTGGTTTGGTGGTAGGAGAAGGAGATTCATTGGTGTGCATTATTAAATGAAAGATTTAATTTGATGATGGTGATAAAGGGTGCGTATCGAGATGATAATGGAAAGCCAGTTGTTCTTTCCAGTGTCAGATATAAAGACAGTTCTCTTTTCCTTTTACAAAAAAAAAAAAAAGTTATAGCTTCCTTTCCAATTGGTCTGGGAGGTGGGTGTGGACCTAACGTGTCGTGGCTGTATTGGAGACATGTCAGAGCCAACTTTTACTATGAGCCCCTCCTCGCAAAAGGCCATCCCTTTACCTTTCTTAGTTGGCTAATGGTTAAATTATTGGTTTTGGTAGTTCAAAAATAAAATATAATATATATACATTTAAGATTTAATATAATACAATATATTAATACACTTTATTATAACAACAGTAATATCAAACCCTAAATATCTAAAAATATCATTATTATCATTGCTAAATCAATAAAAACTATTACACAACTCCAAGAAAAAAAATTCAAAAACAATAACAAAAGAGAAAGCAAGAAAAAAAACTAAAATTAATATTGTTGTTGTTGTTGTTGTTGTCGTTGTTGTTGTTGCGTTAATAATGAAGAAAAAAAATTAAATAAAAAAAAACCTAAAAACTTTAGCATAAGAGAAAACAAAAATAAAATAAATAATAAAATAAAAATAAAAATTATTAGCTGAAAAAATATCATTTGACGTGGAAAAAAGTAATGAAAAAAATTAAATTAAATCAAAGAATAAAAAAAGGCTAAAAACTTTAACATAAGAAAAAACAAAAATAAAATAAAATAAAAATTATTAGCTGAAAAAAATATCATTTGACGTGGAAATAAAAAAAAAAACTAATAAAAAAACTAAACAAAAAAACAACGGGAAAAAAATAAGAAATATAGATTTTCGAATAATTATAAACACAAACTAAAATTTAAGAACATTTTTTTTCAAAAAAAATACAGCCTCAACAAAAAGAGAAAATAATAAAAAATATTAAATTACCCAGAAAAAAAAATCAACAACATTAACAAAAGAGTAAGCAAGAAAAGAACAAAAATTATTATTATTATTATTATTATTATTATTATTATTATTATTATTATTATTATTATTATTATTATTATTATTATTATTATTATTATTATTGTGTTAATAATAAAAAAACAAAATTAAATCAAAGATTAAAAAAAGCCTAAAAAATCTAACAAAAATAATAATAAAACAAAAATAAAAATTATTAGCTGAGAAAAAATCACTTGACTTGAAATAATAAAATAAAAACTGATAAAAAACTAAAAGAAAGAACAAAGAGAAAAAAAAAAAACAGAAATATTAATTTTCAAATTATCACAAACACAAACTAAAATTTAAGAACTAAATGTTTCAAAAAAAATACCACCTCAATAAATAAGAAAATAATAAAAACTATAAACTAAAGCTAAGAGCACACATGTATAAACATGGACAAAAATATGGACTATTTCAGAAATATAAAAAAATAAAGGAACTAAAATCAAAAATTAAAAGTATAAGGGCCAAAATGAAAACCAACTATTTATGAATTTCAATCAAATGAAAAAATTAAAAAAATCAAAACTTTTGTACCGAATATATTAAGGGACTTAAAACCAATCTAGAAATTAAAAGAATGAGAACTGAATTGAAACCTAAATATATAATCAATTTCAATTGAAAGACCCAATTGGAATAAATCAAAACTTATATAACAGAAATCAGGACCATGCAAAATAATTAAAAGATAAGGGACTGAAATGAAAACACCATAAAACCGGGGGCTTGCCCTGTACTTTATCATGCAGGAGAGAGAGAAGGGGAAAAAAACATTCAATCGACCATCGTCACAAAACCGGCCACCGTGGGAAGATGACATGGCAGCGCATCGGGTGAGACACCGAATGGGCATTTTATGCCACTAGACAACGCCGCACGCGCCGCCAGAAGCCGGCGTGAGGCCGAATACTGTCTATCGCGTATAGTACACGCGCGCGCAGTATTCGGTAGATAATAATACAAAAAATTAGTCAATTACCGGAACACCCCTATAGCCAAATCTTCAATTTTATCTTATTGGGGGCAGATTAATATTTAGACATTCTCAAAAATATGAAATTCTCGTGGCACCCCTCCCGACCAAAATTGTTTTTTATCTTATTGGGGGCAGATTAGTATTTAACCATTTTAAAAAAATATGAAATTCCTGTGGTACCCCTCCCGACATAATAGGGTTTTTCAAGGGATATAATAGTTATTTTACTGTGCAAATAAATATAAAAAAAAATCAACAAACCAGTGAACCGACCGAACCAAAAATACTTGAAAACTGAACTGATCCAAAAACACACTATTACAATCCACAGTGTTTTCACTCATAATGAACAGTGAAAACATTGATCTCTTTCAGTATATGTTACTAGTTAAATTGCCTACACTACTTTGCGGGTCGAGCAAACAATTTTTATAATTGTTGGGATTAAAGCAATTAATAGGATTTGCTAGTTCAAAAATCAAATATAATATCTATACATGTAGAGTTTAATATAATGAAATATATTAACACATTATATTATAATAACATCACCATCAAAGTCTTAACATCTAAATTCATCATTACTATTATTGCTAAAATAATAAAATTTATTAAATTATCCCGAGAAGAAAAAACTCAAAAAATTTAAAAAAGATTAAGTAACAAAAAAATAAAATTATTATTATTATTGTGTTAATAATTTAAAAAACTCTAAAAACTTTTAAAAAAAGAGCAAATAAATGATAAAACAAAAATAAAAATTCTTAGCTGAAACCAAATCATTTGACTTGAAAAAAAAACTAATAAAAATACCAAAAGAAAGAACAAAGAGAAAAACAATAGAAATATCAATTTTCAAATAATCATAAACACAAACTAAAATTTAAAAACTAAAGTTTTCAAAAAAATAACACCTAAATAAATAAGAAAAAAATAAAAAATAAAAACCAAAACTAAGAGCAACACATATATATACATAGACTACAATATGGACTATTTCAGAAATATAAAAAAATAAAAGAATTAAAACAAAAAATTAAAAGTATAGGGGCCGAAATGAAAATCAAATATATTATCAATTTTAATTAAAGAATAAAATTGAAAACCTCAAAACTTCCATAACAAATATATTAAGGGATTTAAAACCAATCTGAAAATTAAAAAAATGAGAACTGAATTGAAACCTAAATATATAATCAATTTGAATTGAAGAACCGAATTGAAACAAATCAAAACTTATATAATAGAAATCAGGACTATGCAAAACAATTAAAAGATTAGAGATTGAAATAAAACCACCATAAAACGAGGGCTTGCCTTGTACTTTAGCATGCAGGAGAGAGAAAAGTGGAAAAAAACATTCAACAGACCACCATCATGAATCCGGCCACCGTGGGACACGACACCCCACACCTGGAGGAAGAGTATAAGGCGGCGCATCGGGTGAGATGCTGGATGGATAATTTCCATTACTGGAATACACGGCACGCGCCGCCCGAAGAGGGAATGAGGCCAAATACTGTTAACCGCGCGTGTCACACGCGCGCACAATAATTGACAGAAAATAATTTAAGAGTATGGTAAATTACCGGAATATTCCTACAACCGACTCTTCAATTTTGTTTTCCAAGCAAAAATTAGAATTGGACTAAATACAACTTCAAATACAAGTGTTTGGCTTGCCATCGACGAGGCTCCGTTCCTCACACATGCTGGAAACAATTCCATTGTGTAAATCATTAGCATAATAAAAGGCACTAAAGTATGATACCATCTCCAGTCCAACCATTACCGCTTCCTTCCAATTTGTTTTCTGCTAGAAGAGATCGTTTTCTACTCCATTTGCTTACTATGAAGGAAAAGACGATGTATGATGGTATTTTTGTTAGAAATTACCATTTTGTCACTCATGACACACTCATGTTCTTTTTTATTCAAACCATGATTGATCATGGAGATAGATCATAGGGTTTGATCATGGGAATCAATTGATTGATTATGGGGATCAATTACCTAATTTTCTCCTTAATGGGAGCAAAGAATTAGTTAATAAATTAATGAGGGGGGTCTCTGATATACCTATAAATAATAATTTGTGTACTCTATCTACGACTACTAGTAGGCATAGACCAGAAGGTTTCTCTCGTAAAAATTTCTATTATTGTGAAGTTGTGTTGTTGTTGATGTATTGAGAATTAATTTGGAGCATGAGCAAAAAATGGCTGGAGGTATTTATAATCTAAATTTCCGTTTCTATATGAATTTAGCATTCGATAATATAATGCGTATAACATGTGGTATCAGAGCCCCCTTTCTACTATTTTGCTTAGTATATTTGTTAGTGATTCTCGGTGTATTGAATCATTTATTTTGATTTCCAATTTATAAACTTGCATTGTTATTTTACATAACTATATGTTTATGACCTATTGTTAATGACAATATTTTTAACTAAATTAAATTGGAAATTAAAATTGATGGAAGGAGAGGCCACGGGATTTTAGCCCGTTCTATGACCGACGCCCATAAGGGCCACCGGTGAGAGCAGTGACGACCCCTTAAGGACTGTCTGTCGAACAGGGAGGGGCTAGTGGCTCGCTGTGACAGGACTGGGCGGTGGCTTATGTGGCCGCTGTTTGAGGATCTATAAGCTGCCAATCGACTACACTGTTTCCGGCGCATAAGGTAGCCAATGCAAGTTTGAGTTTAAACGGGTCAAAGGGTTAAATCTGGGTAGGGTTTTTTCAAACCCATAAGGAACCGGGTCAAGTTCAAAATAAAGGTTCATTAAGTGGGTTGGACCGATATGGTCCAACCCAATACAAACCGATCAAATAAAATGGGTTGACCCGCCCGTACAGTAGTAAAAAAAATTTAAGATGGGAAATTATGGGTGTATGGTTCAAACTTGGGTTCTTCGGGTTCATAAAAGTAACCCAAACCATTATGCTATGTTTCTTTTATGCCTACATAATGTAGTTTTTATTCCTCTTGTTTTATGCTGTAAAGTATTTGATTAATACATTACATTAACTTAGGAATATAGCTTGTGATTTATATTATTTAAATATAAATTACTTGATGCCTGGACATAAGAATAATCAATTAAACCATCAATGTTAGTAAATTTTATGGTACTATCTAATTTTCAATGTCTAGGGAAGTCTTGGTATTTAAGTGTGTCCATTAAGATCCACCTCACTTTCCTAGGAACTTACTTGGTTGTAATTTGGAAAAATACTGTTTAATTCATATTGGTTTGTTTAATTCCTAAGAACCTTATCTAGATTGTCATAACGCAATTTAATTTCAAGGATATAATTGACAATAATACAAATTGTTAAACCAAAAAAAAATAAGGGATTTAATAAAAAACCAAAAATTAAAAGAATAAGGATCGAAATACAAACAAAATATATAATCAATTTAAATTCAAGAACTCAATTGAAACCAATCGAAACTTCTATTACACAAATCAACTTCATACCAAACAATCTACAGCACACTTTCAAGGTGGCTCCTTATTCTCCTCCTTTGTCTTAAAAATCAGCACCTTTTACTTCCTGTATCTAAAAAATTTAGATCTGAGTTGTTTCTATATATTGCGTTCAGCAATTCCTATACTTGCATTCATCATCCACTCATACATATACATGATTGAGTAATTAGAACTTGAGGGACAAAATTTATACTAAAACAAGTACAAGGACTAAGTGAATAGAAAACTAAAATTGGCTAACACGTGCAATGTGATGAAAGTTACAGTGTTATAGCCGCATGTGCAGTTTCTTCCGGGAGCAAAACACCATCTCTTGCAATTATGTTGGAACCATCGCAGCATGATCTTGTGTTTGAACTACGTGTGTGACATGAAGATTGAATGCTTTCTTTTTTTCATTTTTTTTTCTCTTCTCCTTAAAAGGCATTGTGATTTTTCCATAATTCAAAGTTGTCTTTTTATTTTATTATTATTTAAAATTTAATCCCCATTATTTTAATTATTTATTTATCTTTTTTATTCTTTTGTAAAATTCTTTTTTCAATTTCAAACTTAAATCTAATTTTTTTATCATTTTATTATTATTATTATTATTTAAAAAAAATCCTCATTTTTTAATTGCTATTTTTTATTTTGTGTTCTTTGTAAAATTAATTATATTTGAATTTCATTATTTAACATTAGATTGATTAAGAATTAAACTTTGTTGTTTTTTTTATATGATAATTCTAGGTTTAAAAGGTTTACCTAGGTTGACATCTATTTATTTTTAGGGTTGATTTTTTTACACTGATTTTCTTTTTCAAATTCATCCTTTGACATTGGATTTAAAAAAAAAAAATAAGTTTTATGATTTTCTTCAGCTTCTTTTATATAGAATTATCTTAATCCTATCAGACTTCGATTATAAAAACACCAAAAAAAAGTATAAGTCGAAAAAAAAACAGGGGAAAAAATGTTAAAAAAAGTGGGTTTAGAGATTAATCATGGTGCGTGTAAGTTGACTTGGACACCCCGATTATAAAAAAAATGTCCGATAAAAAAAAGAAAATAAAAACACCTTTTCAAACAGTAATGAACTATGAAAACACTGTTCATTACCGTTCCAAAATCAGTTTGTAGCGTAGGAGATTCGAACTCTGGCTACGGGGAAACGATGCACAACTTATCCACTCGGTCTAACGACTTTGTTATGTTGTTGTAGTATAGAAATAACAGTTATATTATTAAATTTTTTAAAAGCAAAATCCAAAATCATTTTGTAGCCTGAGAGTCGAACTCTCACTGCGGGGAAGGCGCACGCCTTAACCAATCAGCCAAACGACTTTGTTATGCAATTGTAGTATAGAAATTATACTTATATTATTAAGTAATTTCACTATTCCTGTCCACGGTGTTTCTGAATCTAGATAAATGATTGGCTTGAATCTATTATAATTTTACTACTTAAATATTAAAGTAACTAATTACAACATGCACAAAATCAATCAGTTTTCTATATGAAAAAAAGTCCAGCACATCGCGCGGGCAAGTAACCTCGTAACTTCTATAAAATAGTGGACTCTACTGATTTACCAATCTTGTCTTTTAAAACTATTTATTCATAATAATATGATAACAAAATTAGATGCTCTTAGCATTGAGCACCAATTAAATATCAAAATATTAATATTAGACTAGAATAATCTCATAGAAAACAAATAAAAATAAATTATGAAGTCCAATTTATAATCAATCAAATACTTAAGGATTCAATTGAAAGAAAAAAACATACAAGATAAAAAAAAAACTATTTGACAGTGCTATTAAACCAAACATAATGGTTACAACTAGTTTATTTAATTTTCTCTCAAGAAAATTCAAAACTAACATGTTACAGGTAACAAAACTAACAAATACATATATCATAGCAAATAGACTCAAACACCAATAGATCAGATTCTAGGCGGAAATCAAGAGTTGATTCATTTGCATTAATCTTCTACTTGGGTGGGAATCTTGTATAATAGGTCTGAGTGGCAGTAAGGCTCAATCCAAAAGATGCAGCAAGAACTGTAATAAAGGTCCAGGGATTACTAAAATAAGTTTTCTTCCACTCATACGCCCATCTTTTCACTGTGCTCTCACACTGCTTATTAATAGCCATTTTGACATCATTGTAAGCAGCAGTATCATATGTATCATCTGTCAAGGATCTTCCCATACCA
The DNA here is from genome assembly GCA_029030765.1 of Salix suchowensis. Lineage (NCBI taxonomy): Eukaryota > Viridiplantae > Streptophyta > Magnoliopsida > Malpighiales > Salicaceae > Salix > Salix suchowensis. The sequence continues at coordinate 28,150,285 of CM054995.1, forward strand.
TTGAAGAGATTTGCAACTTTCTGGTCGGCTCCGAGATAGTTGATAATTATGCCATTAGATCGCATCTCCTCCACATCTACAGCATCGTCAATCAAAGAATCCATGAATAATATGTATGAACTGACCCAAAGTTGATCAAGAGCAGCAGCTGATTCATAGGCCACCAGGTTTAAGAGAAGGGACTCGGTTGACTCATCTATGATAATTGGAGGAGCTTCAACTTTTCCGGATAACAATGATGACTTGAATTTGACATCGGTGATAGCACCAGTCAATCTCGGCCAAAAACGGATTCCCACCTTCTTAAGTTTCTTGGCAGAATAATACAAGCCATGACCCCGGCTTCCTGGCTGGGCTTTTTTATGGTTTCTTTTGGAATAGTGATACATGGACTTGTAATATAAAAGTTGAAGAAGATGATCAGGTTGAGTCTTCCCTGGTGGTGGTGACCAATCCAAAGACACATTGACGAGTTGGGTAACAAAAGTTACCAAGGTACTTAATAACCCTTGATAACACAAGCAACAGAACATACAAACACAACAAGAACTGATTATAAGAAATATAAGAAATAAAGGAAGTAAGATTGGGATCATAACCAGCCCTAATGCAGTTAAGGCTCTCCGGACCCATTTTTTCATTGGTTTACCGGACGAGCGGATATGAAGAGAGAGAAAATTATTGATGATTTCATTTGATTCGCTTAAACCCATATACCTCTCTTTCCTCAATGAATCCAAGACTGCAAAAGGAAGTTGGTTCTCCAATAATAACAAGTCTCGTTTCACATGAAAAATTTGTCGATCTGACATCTCCAATTTTTCACTTTCATAATTCAGACAGTGCATGAATTGGAGAATGAAGCAGCCATCAATAAACATCATCTTGATGAATTCCTCATCACTGAATTTCTCTGTTATGCTCTCATCGTAGCATTCCCTCGCTTTTTGTAGCTCCTCTTTTACGTTGACGTAGAAGTCTTTTCTCGGTGCTCCACTATCGACTGGATCCTTGACAAACTCGACCATCATTCGAGCCTTGAGTTTCTCCACTTGTTGAAGCTTCCCCTCACGATCTGAGAAGTGATATGGACCAATTGAGACCGCCAAGGGTCTATAACATTCTTCTTTTTTTTCCTTGAGTTTTCCTGGAACCTCATGAATGTTTGGTTCTGGAACCTCAGGAATGCTTGGTTCTGGAACCTCAGGAATGTTTGGTTTTCGATTGTTTTTGGACTCTTTGTACTCTTCCATTATTTCGCTAAGCCACACAGGAATTTCCTCGCTGGTTGTTTTAGAATTTCCTCGTACTTGAGCTATTGCAGGTGAACTCGGGTCTATCGTTACACCAGTTAGATGTGTATCAGCCATTGTTGTAGGTTAGAGCCACAATTTTGAAACCTGACATGGTGGTTGATTCAGCTCAAGATTCATATTATATTGTTTTTCATATGAAGAGAAATAGCAAAATAGAAATCATGATCAATCAACTTGTTTTCTATGATAATTCTTCAATAGATACTATCACTATTACCCTCAATAGATAATGACCCAAGTGAATGTTGAAAATGTTAAGCTATATCTTTATCTAATTCAATAACATAAAATACATATTATCACTACTATATAAATTCAAACTAGAATACATACATTTCACTCGCTTTATTAAAAAAGTCAATTAAATTTATATTGCGTGCTCATAAATTAAACAAAACTAAAAAAAAATGGTAGGAAAAAAAATCAGAATAAAAATTATGATACCGTCCTATTCACAGGTTTTTAAGGGTTTAGCATCTAAAACGGGAGCTCATCTGTGCATACGAAATGGAGAGAAAGACTGGGAAGTCGAGGGAGAGTAAAGCAAGGAATTTGACATACCTTGAAGGTCTCTCTCGTGACGGCAGAAGCAGCAGCAATAATGGATGAGAGAATGAGATGGTAGTGCTAAGATTATCAATGTATTTTTTGGAACTGTTAGAGGCGAAAGACTAGACTAATGCATTAAAAAATTGAACTGTTCATCCATGACGCTAACCCTATCATATCTAGTTTCTTCTCAAGTAAAGTTTGGATACCCTATATTTTTTACCTGACAACAACTTAAGGTACTAGACTAATGCATTGTCTACGCTTTGAGTCTTGGTCTACGCTTTGAGTCTTCAAAATATATTATTGTAATAATATTTTAACAAGAGGGATCGTTACAAGAAGAAGAAATCACATGGAAGCATCAAAATTGGCTGGGCTCCAATAGGTTTCCACTCCAAAAGGGGCGGGCTCCCCCTGCCTAAATTACGGTGTTGATGGTTGATATGATTATAAAATTGCTCCAAACTATATCTTGAATTATTAGGTTTCGGCCAGTTTGGGAGCGCGGTTGTGGTTGTTTTTTAAAGTGTTTTTTTATTTAAAAATACATTAAAATGATATTTTTTTTATTTTTTAAAAATTATTTTTGACATCAACACATCAAAATGTTTAAAAAAAAAAATCATTTAAAATGTAAAAAAAAAAATCAATTTTTCATGAAACACTTGCTGAAACGCAGAGCCAAACAGGCTTTTCAAGGATTAATCTATTTGACCCGATTGAGGTTGAAGTTACATTTTAAAGTGTTTTTTATTCAAAAATACATCTAAATAATTTTTTTTTTTTATTTTTAAATATATTTTTTAAATCAGCATATCAAAGTGATTTAAAACCACTAAAAAATTTATTTTAAAACAAAAAATAAAAATTCAAAAACATTTTAAAAACAAAAGGGTAGATGGAGCCCAGAATCAAACTACTATCTGTGGCTGGAGTAGATAATGGATAAGGGTCGTTCTGAAGCTGTGATTGTGCTTAATATCGAGGTGGGAGTTGTTGTTTTTTTATAAAAAAAGGTGAAAATATATAAAAATAAACTTTTAAAATTTTTGATATCTTAATACATAAAAAATATCGAGAAATATTAAAAAAAAATATATTAAATTAATATTTTTTTATGACATATATTTCATAGATTGTATTTTAGTGCAATTTAAAATGCACTCCTAAACAAGCACGAAGGATGGAAGAAAATTTGGTGGGAATGGAAATTTGAGATTGATCATTTATTTGGTATTGGTATTAAGCAATTATTGATTATTACATATCTAATTCGTTGATTAATTATTGATTAGATCTATTTTTATAATCATAAATTAGAAACAAAAAATGGAATGTAGAAAATTAATTATATACAAAAAAAAAACAGTGAACTAAACTATTTAAGATAAACTGCTTCAGCGAAAAAAAAATGTTTGTTATTATTGTTTATTGGATGTCTGAATTTTGTTAATTTACAAACTCTAATTTCAACTATTTAGGTGGTGTTTTTTTGGTATTATGATAGTTGTTGTTTTATAAAATATTTTTTTCTTGAAAATACATCAAAAAATTAATTTTTATTTTATTTTATTTTTTAAATTACACAGAATAATTTAAAAATATCAAAAAAAAAAAAAATTGTTAGACAAGAAGAGTTAGCTAAGTTCTTTCTGCCAAGAGAAGTGTGAGCAAGTGTGCCTCGAACGAAACCACCAAGCAAGCGACCGAGAAAGAAAGACGATGCTGGTGAAGGAGCTGATGTCAAATTTTTTTTTTAAAAAAAAAACATAATTTTCATGTATTTTTGAACGAAAAACACTTTAAAAAACAACCGCAACTATAATCCCAAACAGTCACTTAATCTCCAGCATAGAGTGCAAAAATCCACTTTTGAATAATTAAAGACACCAACAAGGACAGTCAAGCATGAAACATAAATCAGTCCTAATAGAGGGATAAGACAGGGTGATCCTTTATCTCCATATATATTTGTTCTTTGCTTGGAAAGATTATCGCAATTAATAAATCAGAGTGTGGAGGATAATAGCTGGAAGCCCTTTACTGTGCGCAGAAATGGAATGAAGATTTCCCATTTGTGCTTTGCGGATGACATGCTTTTGTTTACTGAGACAAGCATGAAACAGATTGAAAATGTGGCTCAATGTCTTGATATGTTTTGCTCAGCTTCGGGTCAGAGAGTCAGTGCTGCAAAAACAAGAATATTTTTTTCTAAGAATGTGTCAGTTACTTTGGAAAATGATATTAGCAGACGGAGTGGGTTCCAAGTAACAACAGACCTGGGAAAGTACTTAGGGGTGCCTTTGTTGCAACAAAGAGTTACTAAGAAGACCTATAGCTACTTAATAGAAAATTTGCAAAGAAGATTGGCAGGGTGGAAGTCTAGATATCTATCTCTGGCAGGAAATATCACATAGTGCAAAGCTTTACTTGCCACCATCCCTTTATACCCGATGCAAGTTGCGGTTATTCCGAAGCATACGTGTATTGAGATAGAGAAAATCTGCAGACGGTTCATTTGGGGTCAGAACGAGGGTAGAGACAAGATTCACCTTGTAAACTGGAAGAAGCTATGTCAACCAAAAGAGAATGGTGGGATGGGATTCAGAAAAATAGAGCTGATGAATAAAGCTTTTATTATGAAATTGGCCTGGGGTTTGCTAAAGGATAATAGCTTGTGGGTTCAGTTCCTTAAAGACAAATATATGAGTTCTAATAGGGGAGAAGGTCGGCCGGTAGCAACATCTAGAGACTCTTTGCTATGGAAGTCCATATGTAGGGAATGGGATGTAGTGCATGAAAATATAAGCTGGAATCTGGGAAACGGAAGACAAGTTTTGTTTTGGAAAGATAGTTGGGTGGAAGGTTGTGGCCCTCTTGTTAATCATTTACAACAGGAGACGCAGATAGAGTCTCTAAACTACACAATGGCTGAAATGGTGGACAGTAGAGGCAACTGGAAATGAGAAGTTTTTGCTCACCTCCTTACGGTACAAGCTGTGATAGGAATTGCTGGCTATATCCCTCCTCGGCAAGATGCGCTAGAAGACTCAGTGGTATGGGATCTTTCAGCGAATGGTAGTTTTAATGTTAAAACAACTTATTTGGTTCGAGAGTAAGGGGAGACTATGGATCAAGATCCTATATGGAGGATTGTGTGGAAGTGGAAGGGAATGGAACGAATCAGAGTGTTTTTATGGACTGTAGCTCATAATGCTATAATGACCAATGAAGTGAGATGGAGAAGGAGGTTAACAAATAATAAGTGTTGTAGTTATTGTGTTAATGAAGTGGAATCTTTAATGCATGCTCTTCGAGATTGCCCTAAAGCAAGGACAATTTGGGAGGCCTTCGTAAAGGTGGAGGATAGGGAAGTGTTTTTCAGTCAAAATTGGTATGCCTGGTTGGTGTCCAACTTATCTTCTAGGAATAGCACTAATCGTTTTGGGGATTGGAAGTTGGTGTTCGGAGTAACGTTATGGTACATATGGAAAGAGAGATGCAGTAGAACACTCGGAGGAAACCAAGGAAATTGGTATGGGACTGTGCTTGCTATAAGGAGAATGGTGGGAGATAGTAAGATGGTGCAGGGAAGGAGCTATGGGGAGATAAGGTGATTAATTATATAGGGTGGAAATATCCAGCAGAAGGCTGGATCAAGCTAAACATTGATGGGTGCAGTAAGGGCAATCCGGGTTTGGCATGTGTGGAGGGAGTGATTCGAGACCATATGGGAAATTGGATAGGAGGATTTGCAAGAAATATTGGGATTTGTTCTTCAATAACTGCGGAGTTATGGGCTATTCATGATGGGTTGCAACTTACATGGAACAAAGGGATTTGGAGAGTGGTTTTGGAGTCTGATTCCAAGGTTGTGGTGAAGCTTATTAAGAATGGTATTGGGGGGGTTGATAGACACTATAATCTTATTATGCAAATTAAAGCTATGTTGGGTAGGGAATGAGATGTTGAAATCTTACATGTTTATAAGGAGGCCAATTATGTGGCTGATTGGTTGGCTAATTTTGGTTTAGGTAAAGATTTGTTAGACAGGGGATCAGATGTTATAACCGAACCTCCGTTAGGCATTTATCCTTTGATGTATTTCGACCTTATTGGGTCTACTATTCCTCGTGAAATTTAGAAGGGCATAACGCCCCGATCAGTACAAAAAAAAAAAGAAAGCATGAAACATAAATATATTAAAATAATCCAAAAATATAAAAAATTTTTAAAAAAAATAACTTATTTTTGTTCGGATAGCAATAACAAATGGAGGCTAATTAAAACTTTGAAGATGCTCTATTTTTTCTTAAGATACGATAAGGGGAATGTTTTGAGCCGGCTTCCGCTTATTAATTTTTTTTTAATAAGAAAAAATAGGCTTTCTATAGGGAGATTCGTCCACTTTGAGATTGATTATTTTTAATAAATTACTATTTTACGGCCTTCCATTGATGAAAAGTGTTAATAACACTTGGGCTGTGCATACATACATATTATTTATTATAAGAAAAAATTATTCAATGATAAAAAATATTTTTAAATTATTGCATGTCTCAATTAAGATAAAATTTATCTTTGGATTTTTTTTAACCCGTTATATGGTTAATAACTTTGCTATCAAACCTAAATAATTGTGTAATAGAATATTATTTAAAAAAAAAAAAACTCTATCTTTCTATCATTTTCCTAAAATAGACGTTATAGAATAAAAACCAAATGCATTAAACAAAAGTCAATTACTTATTAATCCACAATCTCTGCTCACAAGTATCTCTTCTTCTTCTCCCTCTCCATCCATGGTAATTAAAAACGCGAGTTGACTCGCAAAATTGTTCGATTTTGCGAGTCAACTCATGAAAACGGGTTAACTTGCAAAGAAAACTCGAATCCGGTCAAACTCGGTCAAACCCGTTTAAAATCGGTCTGACTCGTAAAATCGGATTGGATCGGTCCGATTTTACGAGTTTATGGTGTTTGGACATCACGGCTTTCATTTTCAATCTCTGCTCTTCTCAGTTCGGCAGCACAAGCAAAGGCACAAGAAAGGGAGGGAGATGAGCACAACTACACAAGAAAGGGAGGGAGATGAGCACAAGGGAGGGAGATGGGAGATGAGCACACCTGCACAAGAAAGGGAGGGAGATGAGAGGGAGATGAGCATACCTGCACAAGAAAGGGAGGGAGATGAGCGGCGGCGGCACAAGGAGAGCGGCGGCGGCACAAGGAGGGAGGGAGATGTGTGTGGGGGCTAGGTAAGGGAATTAGGGTTATAATAGGTTTCGGGGGGGGGGGTGTTATAATAATAAAAATAATAAAAATAAAGTAGGTTCAAGGGTTTAATAATAATAATAATAATAATAATAATTAATAATAATAATAATAATAATTATTATTAATTATTATTATTATTATTATTATTAATTATTATTAATTAGCATAAAAAAATATTTTTAAAAAAATCCTATTAATTTAAGACACTAAATAACATTAATTAACTTCAAATACAACTACCATAAAAAAAACATACAATTACTTGAAAAACATACCATAAGTAGCTTAAATTTCAAATCTCAAATATTGTGTCTTTTAATTATATTTAAATTCATTTTTTAATTTAAATATAATTTAAAAAAATAATTTTATTGTTGGAGGGTTTTTCAAAAGCAATTATTTAATTATATAACTTACTCCTATTAATTATATAATTAAATGCATAATTAAAATATATATAAAATAATTGAACTTTATTTAAAATAAGATAAAAAATAGTTCTCCAAAATAACTTTTACCATTGGAGAACATATCAACAAAAAAACCATATATACACTATTCAAGGAGTTATTTTAAAAACCATATATACACTATTCAACAAAAAAACCTTAACTAATGAAGTTTTATGGCCATGATTATGTTATATTGTATTCGAAAATATTTTACTTACAATTTTATGATTTTTCTACCTACACGATTTTAGCTTTGATTTTACGATTTTTGTACGGAAAAATTCAGGTATGATTTTATGATTTTACGATCCGATCTTACGATCCGAGTTTTCAAAACCCCTTCCATTTCATGTCAAAATCGCGATTTTGACAACCTTGTCTCCATCTCTTACAAGCCTTAGCCTACTAAACTACGTGCTTAAACCAAACTAAACCCAGCACGAACCTATAAATAGAAAACAATCCTTTAACAAACGTCCCACAACCCCTCCAAAACAACATTTAATGGATGTGAAAATCAGAGAGGTCTTCGAGTCAGTCGGTTCCTTCTTCACCGGCGATGATCATATCCCATGGTGCGACCGTGACATCATTAATGTAAGTACATATGTGGGTTATTGAGAATTTTGTTATTGATCATTTGGGGTTTGATATTTTCGCAAAAAATTGCTACCTTATTTAGATAGACGGACTCGGATTTCTTGTTCTACACATGTTAGAATGTTTAACCATTCTGTGGTTTAGAAAATATTGGTTTTCGTGATGCAGGAGTTGATTGTTATGGCAGAAAGATTAATAGTAGTGATTTGTTTTGACAATTTTGCTTTTGGTTTATGTAAGGATTGATGATAGATGTTGAATTTGAGAGGAATGCAAGGAAAGGGTGAAACTTTTAAGATAGAGAATAAAGGGTTTTTGTTTTTTGTTTTTTGAAGTCAGAACATTGGGGCAATTGAAATCAATTTTGCTAAAAAAATATAGGTCCCATCTCGAGCCGATTCATTTTTCTTTCATGTATGGTCTTTGTACCCTTTCAAGACTCTAAATTCATTTTTCTTACTGGTCTTGGAGGCATTTACTGTCAGTTTGTGTAAATTTTGTGTGCTTGACAGTTCGTCTATAGCATCATTTTTTTCTTCTGGGAATGGAATTATGCCATATTGTTCTTTTGATTTTGGAATATTGTACATATTTGTTCTTGTTTTCTTCACTGCTACATGTTCAGCTGAATGGCTTTCTCCAGATGCTTAACCTGTGTATGTTTGAAATTTAAGATTCGTTTAACTTCAGTGTCCTAGTTTGCTAAAGAAGTTATGTTATAGTCCTTTGTCTTGTTATGTAAATACTTTAGTGCAAGAAGTGCGAAATCTTTTTATAAAAATGGAAATGAAGAGTTAGAATAACGCTTTTCCTCTGATGTTGCATGTGTTTCATTCAGTCCCAACCCCCAGGTCTTTAGCTTTTATGTTTCCTTTTCTGTTTAAAAATACTAAGGACCTATAAGTTGTTTTTCAAGCATTGAATCAATAGTTATTTCAATTTTCCATGATTATGTGTTTTGGTTAACACTCTGCCCTTTTGATGCCAGGGCTGTGAGAGGGAGGTGGCAGAAGCTGCTGAAGGTGACTCAAAGGAACTTAAAACGGATAGCATTATGCGATTGTCATGGGCTCTTGTCCACTCTAAACAACCAGAAGACGTGCAGCGTGGGATAGCTATGCTTGAAGGTAAACAAAGAAAACCAGTCTGTCATCTTTTTCTTGCTGCATCCAACTTCTTCATGTTGATGTCCTCATGCAGGAATATTAGTGAAAGTTGCTCCTTGTGTTTTGTTATGGAATAGGTTGTGTTTATTTGGGATTTTAGGGGTTGATGCAAAATTTGTAAATTATTTGAGGTTTTAACATGTTTGAAGAATAGTGAAGTTGGTGGCAAAGAGTTGATGGTTTTAATCAAATTAAGCTACATGTTTTCTGTTACGGAGGCTAAATTTTGAAATGTGTGGTTTGCTTCCAAATGCTTAGGGGGTGTTTGGAAGTGGTTGCTTTTCAAAATGTTCTTTTGCTAGGAAATGTATTAAAATAATTTTTTATTTTATTTTAAAAAAAATATTTTTTATATTAGCATATCAAAACAATCTGGGAACATCAAAAAAAAAATAATTTGAAGCAAGGAAAAAATAAAATAAAATTTTAATTTTTTTCAAAAGCATTTTTGAAACACAAAAATAAACAGGCTCTTAATTGATGAGGAAAGCATTGGATTTGTACATTTTGTAATTGGAGAAAATGGATGGGATTTGTATTAGGCAAAATCCTTGCTTGTCTGGGATGGTTAACAAGGTGGCTTTTCAGCCACCATAATACTGTCCTTACATCAGTAGTTCTTAGCATGCTTCATGCCACGGCCCCTCCACTGTAACAATTCAAAATACTAGTCTTATAGTGATTGTATTTCTGATGAATTTTTGAAGTCATTTAGGAAGTTCACTAAGCTACCACAGTTGTAGAAGAATATTTCAGCAACATTCTTTTTTCTTTTGGTATCATCTGTAAGCAATTGAAAATGTTGACTTCATACTATCTAACTAGCAGGAATATTGAAGGGGGGTCCCTAGATAAACCATTACTTCTTGCTTGTAATTGCTTCCCCTTTTGAGCAAATTCACTCTTAAGTTTGTATATGCTCTCTTTCACTTTAATTTTCATTTCATTATTTGAAATTCGTGTGCTCTTTCTTGAACTAAATACCCTTTATTTGCAGCATCATTGGGAAATATTAGCCCGCCTTTGCAACAGAGAGAGAAGATTATAACTAGTTTATTTAATTTTTCTCTCAATAAAATTCAAAACTAACATGTTACATGCAAATAAATAATAATTAATTCCTTGAGAGCCCAAATAACTTGATGGGTCCAAAAATATTCTAGATCTAGATAACTAGTAAAAACATGGTTTGATTTTGAAAAAAAAAAATGATATTTTTTTTTTTATTATTGAGACGATGACATATTGAAATGTCCCAAGATTAGCAGCATAACCCACCAAACCTACAAAAAGATCATGGACTCTATTGGTTTTACCAACTTTGTCTTTTAAAACTATTTATTCATAATAATATGATAACAAAATTAGATGCTCATAGCATTGAGCTCCAGCTAAATATCAAAATATTTATATAGGACTAGGATAATTTGATAGAAAACAAATAAAAATAAATTATAAAGATGAATTTATAATCATTCAAATACTGAAGGATTCAATTGAAAGAAAAAAAATACAAGATGAAAAAAACATATTAGACCGTTATTAAACCAAACATCATGGTTACAACTAGTTTATTTAACTTTCTCTCAAGAAAATTCAAAACTAACATGTTACAGGCAACCAAACATAGGTAACGAAACTAACAGATATATATCATAGGAAATAGACTCAAACACCAATAGATCAGATTCTACGTGGAAATCAAGAGTTGATGCATTTGCAGTAATCTTCTACTTGGGTGGGTATCTTGTATAATAGGTCTGAGTGGCAGTAAGGCACAATCCAAAAGATGCAGCAAGAACTTTAATAAAGGTCCAGGGATTTCTAAAATAAGTTTTCTTCCACTCATACACCCATCTTTTCACTGTGCTCTCACACTGCTTATTAATATCCATTTTGACATCATTGTAAGCAACAGTATCATATGTATCATGTGTCAAGGATCTTCCCATATCATTGAAGAGATTTGCGACTTTCTGGTCGGCTCCGAGATGATAATTATGCCATTAGATCGCATCTCCTTCACATCTTCAGCATCGTCAATCAAAGAATCCATGAATAATATGTATGAACTGACCCATAGTTGATCAAGAGCAGCAGCTGATTCATAGGCCACCAGGTTTAAGAGAATGGACTCTGTTGACCCATCTATGATAATTGGAGGAATTTCAACTTTTCCGGATAAAAATGATGACTTGAATTTGACATCGGTGATAGCACCAGCAGTCCATCTCTGCCGAAAAAGGATTCCCGCCTTCTTAAGATTCCTGGCAGAATAATACAAGCCATGACCCCGGCTTCCTGGCCGGGCTTTTTTATGGTTATGGTGATACATGGACTTGTAATATAAAAGTTGAAGAAGATGGTCAGGCTGAGTCTTCCCTGGTGGTGGTGACCAATCCAAAGACACAATTTTTGAACGGCGGAATGAAACGAAACTATTCCTGAGCCTTCGATGACTCAAGCAAAAGAATATACAAACACTGATTATAAAATATAAAAGAAATAAAGGAAATAAGATTGGGATCATAACCAACCCTAATGCAGTTAAGGCTATCCGGACCCATTTTTGAATTGGTTTACTGGACGAGCGGATATGAAGAGAGAGAAAATTATTGATGATTTTATGTGAATAGCGTAATTTCTTGTACCTCTGTTTCCTCAATGAATCCAAGACTGCAAAAGGAAGTTGGTTCGATCTGATATCTCCAATTTTTCACTTTCATCATTCAGACAGTGCATGAATTGGAGAATGAAGCAGCCATCAATAAACATCATCTTGATGAAGTCCTCATCACTGAATTTCTCTGTTCTCATCGTAGCACCCCCTCGCCTTTTGTAGCTCCCCTTTTACGTTGACGTAGAATTCTACTCTCGGTGCTTTACTATCGTCGACAAACTTGACCATCATTCGAGCCTTGAGTTTCTCCACTTGTTGAAGCTTCCCCTCACGATCTGAGTAGTGATATGGACCAATTGAGACCGCCAAGGGTTTATAACATTCTTCTTTTTTTTCCTTGAGTTTTCCTGGAACCTCTAAGTTAAGATCCAAATTTACTTACTACACACATAATTAAACATAAAGCTAAAATAGTGTCAATACAATTTAATATAAACATTTATAATTAAAAAAAGATTATTCTAAGCTCTTAAGAGATTTATAACTTACTATTTTTGTGAATCTAATTATGTTTTTTTCCTAAAATACACGTGATTAAAGCCCATTACACTACCACTAGGAAAAAAAGAATAAAAATTATGATACCGTCCTATCCACAGGTTTTAAGGGTTTAGCATCTAAAACGGGAGCTCATCTGTGCATACGAAATGGAGAGAAAGACTGGGAAGTCGAGAGAGAGTAAAGCAAGGAATTTGACATACCTTTAAGATCTCTCTCGTGATGGCAGAAGCAGCAGCGAGAATGATGATAGAACGTAGTGCTAAGAGATATCTATGCAAATATAGAGAGATAGGATAGGATATAAATGGTATTAGCAAAAAAGTCTTAGTGTATTTATTTGTCCAAAAAAATCTGTGGTGTTGAAAAAAATGGAGACGTAATTTATTTTTTAACTTTATTTTGTTTGGCTACCCCTAACCCATTACAAATAGAACTGGTTATTCATTCCCTCCAGCCTGCTAATATATTTTTTGAAAAATGATAGTATATGAATGGTAGAGGAGCAAGATTAGCCAATCACAACCAATTTTAAATAGCAAAACAAGCTCACAAAAAGGAAGAAATGGCAGAATTGTTCGTTAATCAGGCAAAACAATATGCAGAGACAAGGCCAAGTTATCCTCAAGAGCTCTTCCACTTCATTGCCTCAAAAACTCCCACTCATGACCTTGTATACGATGTTGGCACAGGAAGTGGGCAGGCTGCTCGATCGGTGAGATCTCTTGTGCACAAATCACTTAAACAAAGCTGTCCCCTTGATTTTTCCTAAGATTCTTAGCAGCCCACCATTTTTTACATACGAACACTAAAAGTTTATGTTTTCAAAATATTTTTTTACCTGAAAATAAATTAAAATAATATTGTTTTAAGAAATAATAAACTTATCTTTGTTCAGATTGCAATAACAAATGGAGGCTAATTAAAACTTTGAAGATGTTTTTTTTTTAGATATGATAAAGTATATTATTTGAGTATGCTTCGGCTTATTAAAAGTTTTTTTTCATAAGAAAAAAGAGGTCTTTTTTAATAGGAGATTCGTCCACTTTGAGTTGATCATTTTTAATAAATTATTATTTCACGGCCCTCCATTAAATACAAATGAGGACTGTTACTGTGGAAAGAAATATTTTTTTGTTTTTTTAAATACAAACGTACAACAACAACAATCATCATAATAATAATATATTATATTTATGTGCTGGGCTAAGTCGCATGACTTTTTCGTTTTTTTAACAATGGACTAGACTCGACCCAGTCAATTAGACTTGGCTGAATGGGTCAGCCCACTATGGTAGATTAATTTATTACCACCCCTCCATGCAAATTTGCATGCATGGATGCTGCAGGTGGAGGAAAGCAAACAAAAAAGAACACAAGGTGGGGAGGCTTACTTGGCCGGGAAGGAAATTTATGGGCTGATATATGCAATTTAACTCTTCATTGAGCTTTAGACTAATCTTACCCCTTTATTTCAACAAATCAAGTCCTCAAGACTCAACGTCTTATACAAAATAGTCATTAGCTGTAAATTTCTTAAATTTAGTTCTTAATTGACCATAATTTTTTTTATTTATTTCTGATTTCAATCAATTGACTTGATAAAAAAATAAATTTGATTTTCCTAAAACTTCAACTCTATCAATTAAGCCCAAATCAGGCTCCAAACTTATTTGTCTTACCAATTAAATCCCCAATAAAACTAATTTACCCATTTAAAGTATATTTAAGTGTTTTTCACCTAATTAAATCCTTTAATTGGACTCAAATTAATTCTTAAACATAATTGAACTTTAATTTGGCCCATGATTAAATCAAATTGACCTATTAAAAAATATAATTATGTTATTAGACTAAATATTTATGCCATTTATCCCATTTGTTTTCCAGCATCATTTTTTTATATATATTTTAATTTTTTGTATTTGTTATTTTATTTTATGACTTGACTTGACACACAAAATGAGATAAAAAAACAAAAATACATAAAACCAAATAATTCAAACTGTACATTATAGGGAGAAAGATACAAACAGGGGCACCGTCGATGTTTAGGAAGTGAAGTGCTTGATTTAGTTGATAGAGAAAAAACACTTAGTCACAATTACAATCATTGGCAGGGAATACTGCTAAATAGCTCTGAATGGCAGTTAATATAATGGTTAAAGTTGCAGCAACAAGTGCGATAAAGCTCCAAGGATTGCTGAAATAGGTCTGCATCAACTCAGATGCCCATTTCTTGATGATGCTCTTGCGGTCCAGTTCAATTCGCCTTTTCACATCACTATAAGCGTAAGGGTTGGGCACCAGGTTCCGAGACATCTGATTGAAGAGATCAGCAACCTCCTGTTCACGAACAAATATATTGAGAACACCCTCTGATTGCAGCACCTTCACATCTTCGACATCTTGAATCAACGAATCCAGGAAGCATGCGTAAGAAGTGACCCAAAGCTCACCAGATGCATGACAGCATGTCTCATAGGCTATCAAGTTTAAGAGCACGGACTTGAATGACTCTTCTATGGTTATTGGCGGAAGAATTAGTTTGCCTCCACGGAGTAATGATTGGAACTCCACATCTGAGTAAGCATTAGTCCAGTTAGGCCTGAAGCGAATCCCCACTGTGCAAAGGTCCTTGGCAGAACGATAAGAGTACCAATCACTGCTTCTTCTAGAGCAATTGCTGCTGGCTTCTTTGTTGATGTGGTCGGTATATAGAAGTCCAAGGAGATGGGCAGGTTGGTGATATTCAGTTTCTTCATTTCCCCACATTTTTGTGAGCTTGTTTCCAACTACATTTGCCAACAAACTTCTTTATCATTTCCTTGAATGACTCTTGTCGAGGAGGAAGTGCACGAATGTGCCTGATGTAATCGTCGATCAGTGTATTACCTCCTCCTGCTTCCCCTTTTCCAAACCTCAAATCCATCAATGACCAGATGACTTGGAAAGGGAGTTGGTTCTCTAGCAACAACAAGTCCCTTTTAACCAAAGTTATATGGTGACCAGGCATCTTTAGATCTTCAGGCCTGTGCAAAAAGCAGAAAATAAATTGGAGAATGAAGCAACCATCCAGAAACATTATCTGAGTAAACTTCTCATCATCAAACTCGTCTGTCGAATCCTCAGCATAGTA
This sequence comes from Salix suchowensis, assembly GCA_029030765.1. Taxonomy (NCBI): domain Eukaryota; kingdom Viridiplantae; phylum Streptophyta; class Magnoliopsida; order Malpighiales; family Salicaceae; genus Salix; species Salix suchowensis. The sequence goes on from CM054995.1 coordinate 28,165,965, forward strand.
TCTTCTAGCGTCGGTTGCCACCTCTGCCACCTTGCCGTAAAGATATTGAATGGATAATCCACTATCATCAACAAACTTGGACGTAAATGTTACCTTGAGCATCTCCATATCCCTGAGTTCAGGCTTTCCGTGGTGATAAGGACAAATGGAGACCAGTGAGGGGTCATAGCATGTCTGGTTCGATTGAATCTGTCGAAGCAAACGTGGAACCTTTGGAATATGTGGCACTTGCATTTGGTTGTTGCCCTTCTTGATCTGCCCTTCAGTGATGATGTATGTTAGCCAATCCTGAGATCCACACGAGAAATGTGAGTTTGCCTCCTGTGGGATTAAAATATTTAGTTCTTGATCAGCCATAATTAGTATAGACTACACAATACTACTAAAGAAGGGCCTTTTTTTTGGTTCACTCAGCATAACGTTAACATGTATTCATTTATAGCAATAAACAAATTTAGAATGGAAGAAGAATCTTACCTTGCTTGGAAGTGGGGCATGGGGGATTTTGATTAATTTAACTAAAGGATGAGATCTTGATTGGAAGAAAGAGTGAGACGAAACTTGACATAGGGATATAAATGATTCTGTTAAGATGACAAAATTCATGAGGTGAAAGGGATATACTTGAGACAGATTTGTCTCCTTGACTGATATAACAATGAAGCTTAATTATTATTTTTTTGCTCCGGCTAGAAAATTAGGAAGTTAACAGCAAGTTGCCAACATGACCCTTTTTTTGGCCGAAGAATGTTCCACTTTGGTGATTTTACCCCCTTTATAATGTGACCCGCCCTCTACTGACGCAAACGTGCTTTAAGGAGAGAGAGAGAAAGAGAGAATCATATCAGCCATAAAAATATCTAAAAATCATTATTATCTAATCCACATATCTTTGACAGAAACCCTGATTATAATTAGGTGTATTTTAATTTTTGACTTCACAATTTACGAGACGTAAGTATAAAACATTAAGGCAAAAATAGACTTTTAAAATGCTCCGAATTTCCTTAAATTTCTAAATTTTTGTTCCTTTTCCTTGCGATTTACGAGTCAAGATAAGCCCATTGAAATATTAAAAGGGAAAATGATCTTTTAAGCCCATTGAATCTCCTTGGATTTCTATCCTAACTATCTCTTAATTCATAGGTCATAAATTTATCAAACATGGATTTCAAGAAATCTGCATCAACTCTCTTTGGCACTGTATAGACACATCTAAAGGTATAATCTATTTGGCCAAGGGTACTTCCTTTTAGAGTTTGAACCCAAGTTTATTCAATATAGCAAACCTATCCTAGAAAAATTGATTAGATAAACAACAAACATCATAGCAATCATAAAGCAACCCAAAACACCAAGCAATTTACCATAGGTAGGGGTGCTAAAACCTTCCCATTACACAACTAATGCCTTGCCTTAGAATCTCTAAAAGACCAGTTAGGTTTTCTAGTGACCATTATACTAGGTGACGACTCATTTTTTCACAAAAAAACCCCCGACATGAACCCGCTCCCGGGAAGGGTTGTTGCGACGCCATGCCCTAGCGGAGGGTGTGACATGCTTAATGGTAAGAAATTGATTAGAAAGCTTTATCTAATTAATTTACTCATAACCTCTTTGATTCCCCTTAGCTTTAAGGGACATTGAATTTATCTGCTGGAATTGAAAATATATTTATTTTACTTTGATGATCACAAATTTATAGAAATGGATGTCTAGACCTTTGAATTGAGTTAACGACATATAAAATTACTATTTTTATTTTTAGAATTTCATTTTTTCTTTTGACTCAAATTCCCTATTCTTTCTATTTAATTTTATTTCTTGTAGGAAGATTAAACAAAATTTTTCTTGGGTTCGACTCGATTTTCGCAATCATATTTCAAATTTATTTTATCTATGATAATACCAAGAACTTTTTAAACAAAGATTTCATTGGGCAATTCTTATTTCTTCCTTGCTCATTTGCTGTTATGGAAAAATATAAACAAAAATGTCAATGTTTCGTACTCATTTGTTGTTACAGAAAAATAAAAAACAAAAAATCAATAGTTTTAATTAATAATTTAATTTTATAAATTAATATAATTCTTTGATATTGAAAGAATGGATGCAAAATGGCTTGATCAGCTTAATTAGCCTGTCAGCCTTCCATTGATTTATAGATAGAATTACAACGGAAAAATATAATAACGTTACAAGGGAATCAATAACAGTAGCTAATAATACTCTGTATTAACACCTAAATATACTCGCATTTATGTCCAATATTCTCGGCATTTATCTTTGGCATCACGGAGGGATTGTTTCCCTTCTCGCTTTCTTGCTCTTGATCTCGCCCTTGATTGTGTTGGATCGCTTAACATCCCCCCGCAAACGAATAGGGAGTTCACGAACTTGGAGTTTGTCCCGTAGAAAGCCGAAAACGGGAAGATGTCGACCCTTTCGTAAAAAATATCTGCAATTTGGTTGAAGGTAGAGATATAGTGAATTTGGACATCTTTATTCTGTATTTTCTCTCGAATAAAATGGAAATCAATTTCGATATGTTTGGTCCTAGCATGATAAACTGGATTTGCCGCAAGAGCAATTGCACTTTGATTATCGCACCAAACTGTAGGAGGGAAAAGGAGAGGTATACAGAGATCTTTTAGTAGCATTCGAATCCAATATAACTCAGCAACCACCATAGCTAAAGCTCTATATTCGGCCTCTGTGCTGGAACGAGAGACAACCTTCTGTTTCTTTGCACACCAAGAAACCAGACATGGACCCAGAAAAATGCCATAGCCTGTAGTGGACCTACGATCAATGGGATCTCCTGCCCAATCCGAGTCACAATAAGCTTGAAGCTTGAGTGACCCTTTTGTGAAATATAATCCATGATCCACTGTTCCTTTAAGATAACGAAGAATGCGTTTTGCAGCCTTCCAGAGTGAGTCTGCAGATAGGGCGAAGTGGAGATGTTGGCGCAGATGATTCACCGAATAAGAGATTTCCGGTCTTGTTAAAGTGCAATATTGAAGGGCTCCAACAATTTGTCGATATGTCTGTAACATCTTCGATGGGTTCCTTATTCTCTCGTGGGCCAATTTGCTCGAAACACACGGTGCTCGAATAGGGCTTTGCACCCACCATGCGTGCTATATGAAGAACATCGCTATGTACTTGCTTTGTCGAAGGTGCGGACCTTGAGCATCCCGTGATGCTTCAATGCCCGTAAAGTACCCGAGAGCACCAAGATCCTTTAAGGCAAACTCCTTCTTGAGCTGGTTGGTAAGTGCTGCAAGAAAACTAGGACAAGAACTCCGTTATAAGAAGGTCATCCACGTAGATGAGAATAAAGATATGAATTGTGCCACCTGTGATATGTAAACAAAGAGGTATCCACCGATGAACCCACAAAACCAAGATCAAGCAAGGAATTTGACGATCGAAGAAACCAAGCACGTGGTGCTCGTTTGAGTCCGTAAAGAGCCTTCTTCGAGCGACATACATGCTCGAGGATAGGCGGGATCTATAAACCCACGTGGTTGCTCAATGAACACTTCTTCTTCAAGTGTTCCATGCGAAAATGCATTAGAGACATCAAATTGAAAAACCCGCGTTGAAGAACACGAGAGTGCCAAGACAACACGAACTGTGGCAGGTTTTATAACCGGGCTGAATGTCTCAGCAAAATCCACGCCACTGACTTGTTGACACCCCAATGCCACTAGCCTCGCCTTGTAGCGATCTATACTCCCATCTGCCTTTTGTTTCAATTTGTACACCCATTTTGTTCGAATCACGTGTTGATCTGGGTTGTCTTGCTACAAGCTCCCATGTGTTATTGACCATGAGAGCATTGAATTCCTCCCCGCATTGCTTCCCGCCAATCTCGTGATAAAATAGCTTGAGAGAAATTGGTTGGTTCTACACATGTAAGCATACCAGAAAATGCATGTAATGGATATTTGGAAGCATAGAAAAGTTGGAAATCTGGAAATTCTTTTGATTTAAGACTGCCAGTTCGTGATCTTGTCACCATGTTGTGTACAGACGAAGGATTTGCAATAACAGGGATGGGTATAACTGGTGAACTGTCAGATGGCTGCAAGGGGACTCGGAAAGTGACTCAATTTGTGGCTGCTGAGGTGGATCGCGTGGGTGATTCTGAAGAATTTGGCTTGATGGATTTTGTGGTTCTTGAACTGGATCGGGAGATTCTGAATTTATAATGTCAGTATCTGCTACAGTGGAAACATGATCTGTTGTAAGTTGTGAACAAAAGGAAGGTAAATCAATTTTCATACCTGATTTCGGGACTTTCGCAGTAACAGGAGACGTGGAAGTGGACCATATTCTTGCTGGAAAATGCAGCTCATCAAATGCCACATTACGAGAGATATAGATTTTTTTAGATACTGGATCAAGACAACGGTATCCATGATGTTGAGAGGAATACCCGAGAAAAACACATTGTTTGCTACGAAATTCTAGTTTGTGTTTCGTATAGGGGTCGCAAAAGAGGATAACAAGCACAACCGAAAGATCGTAAAAAAGAATAATTTGGTGTTTCGGAAAACAATTTAAAATATGGAGACTTGTAATCCAGAGCGGAAGAAGGAGTTCGGTTTATCAAATAAATAGCAGTCATAAATGCTTCCACCCAAAACTTGTTAGACAAATGAGATTGAGCCAACAGTGAGAGTCCAACCTCCATGATATGCCTATGTTTTCGCTCAGCTAAACCATTTTTGTCGAGAAGTATATGGACATGAGAGGCGTTGATGAATCCCATGTTGACTTAAAAAATTTTGGAATTGTCGAGAAAGATATTCTCCACCATTATCACATTGGAATTGTTTAATAGTTGTAGAGAAATAATTTTCCGCTAAGGATTTAAAATGCACGAAACAAGAAAAGACATCGATTTATTTCGAATAGGATACACCCATGTATATCGAGAATAGTCATCAATAAATAGAACATAATATTTGTGACCATCATTCGATACAACGGGTGAAACCCATACATCGGAATGAATAAGACCCAATGGTGAAAGCACAACACGCATGGAATCACCAAACAGCTGTTGTTTGGATTTTCCCATTAAACAAAATTGACAAACCCGAATTTGAAGCAAATGAACCGGACATAGGTAAATTAAAGGTTTTGATGATACGGTTTGTGATTTGAGAAGAAGGATGACCGAGCCTTGCATGCCAAATTTCGGGAGTTGTACGAACCCCCATAAAACCTATTTTCTTATGAGGATTTTTGAAGGTCTGCAGATCAACGTGAATGGGATAGAGTCCACCTTCACTCTTGCCTGTTAACAGCGTTCGTCCCGATAGATTGTCCTTCACAAAAAAATTCGAACCAGTGAGTATAAAGTAGCAACTGTTATCTAGACAAAATCGATTAATGGATAACAAATTTGCTGCTGCTTGTGGACAGTGAAGAACATGTTTCATTTTAAGAGCAGAATCGGGTGTATGCAATGCAAGGGTACCGGTATGCTTAATTTGTAAACCATTACCATTACCCACAGCTACTTTATCATCTCCTGTGTATGGTTCAACCAAGGTAAGATTGGCAACATCGGCAGCAATATGTTGATTAGCACCACTGTCAGCATACCAGGTGTTATCATCATGAATTGAGTTCGATTGAGCTACCATGGCTGCCAATTGTTGTAGTGGATGACGCCCTTGGTAATTGTAGTCATACCTGTGAAAACAGTCAAGTGCCATGTGATTTCGTTTGCCACAGATTTGGCAAACATAGGGATCAAAAGTGGAATCACTCGCCCATGCAGGAATACGTCCAGTGCTTGGAACGCCATGTTCATTGTTGAAGGGTCCAGTGTTACCACCTTTATTTCCTGAGAACTGTTTCTGTATTGGTGGAGATGAAGAGTAGCGTGGTTGTTGCCAATTTGCAGGTGCATGTCCATTGTTTGCAGAGATCATATTGCCATTGCTTGGACTGAATTTTTGAGTTGAAATACCAGGAGTGAAACGCTGTTGCTGCCAGTTTCTATTTGGTTTCTTCTGACTTCTTGCGCCTCCCAGTTTTTGTGCCATCATTGCAAAGCTATTATGTTCAGCTTGCATTGTTCGTTGTTGGCTTTCAAGGAGTGATTCAAAGGCAAATAACTCAGACTGGAAATCAAACAAAGACAATGATTTCTCACGTTGTGCAAAATAGCAGTTGGACACAAATGGATTATAGACAGTGTTAAGTCCCCCCAAGATAAGAGAGATTAAATCTGCTTCATCCACTGGTTTTCCCACTGCTGCCAATTGATCAGCAAGAGACTTTGCATGTTCAATAAAGTCTGAGCAGTTCAATCCTCCTTGCTGCAAACCTTGCAGCTGCCGTTTCAGCTGATTTACATTAGAAATAGAAGGAGAGGCAAAACGTTGTGCTAGAGCAACCCATGCTTGCCTTGCTGTTTTCAAACCATAAATCATAGACAATACCTTTTCAGAAATAGTTGATTTCATCCAAACCAGTACAAACCGGTTCTTGCGATTCCATAAGGTGAAATCGGGATTCAATTCACGAGTTCCCCCTTCAGCAGCAGGTGAAAACTCATTTGGACATGATTCTGTACCATCTATATAGGACAGAAGGTCATGGATGCTGAGTGCATCCTCAACTTGAGAAGACCAATTCAAATAAGATGAAGGCCCTTCAAGTTTTACAGAAACAAACTGTAGAAGATTGTTTGGAGGAATATAAGTAGCAGCGGAAGAAGACATGATTCTTTGGATCTAGCGTGAGCTTAATGTTGCTCTGATACCATGAAAGAATGGATGCAAAATGGCTTGATCAGCTTAATTAGCCTGTCAGCCTTCCATTGATTTATAGATAGAATTACAACGGAAAAATATAATAACGTTACAAGGGAATCAATAACAGTAGCTAATAATTAATACTCTGTATTAACACCTAAATATACTCTGCATTTATGTCCAATATTCTCGGCATTTATCTTTGGCATCACGGAGGGATTGTTTCCCTTTCTGTTTCTTGCTCTTGATCTGCCCTTGATTGTGTTGACTGCTTAACAGATATAACAGTAGTTTCTTAATAGCTAAGCGAACAATAGCAAAGAGCTCTGCAATTCATCAAGAGAGAGTGCATCTGTCTTTTGGTTTGTATAGCCTTGATATTTTTTTTCATTGATGGTTCTTCAATTCCAGATTCAACAAATGGCCAATATTCTTTTGACAGAAGGAATTTCTCCATTAGCATCGCTGCTTGCACAATATTTGAATTTGAGGCCATCGTTTCCTGCAAAAAGATAAATATGAGTAGGAGAAAATGCTACTGCTATTTTTGATGATTTTGGAGACTCATTGCTTAGGAACTTTTTCTTTCTTGCTATTTTTCTCACTAACTAGGCTTTGATACCACTGTTACTCAAGAAAAATAATATAAGAAAAAATGTTATGTTCTTCACACAAATTCCTAAAGACTCGCTAGAACTTCCATTAAAAATTAAATAAAACATTTAAATCTTATCATCTTTAAGAAAAGTTAAATATGCCTACCAATTTGCCATGTAGTTCGTTTTGCGTGTTAAATAGCTATGCTTGCTAAATTTCTCTTCACTTATCAACCATTGCTAAACAGCAATTTCTATTTTTAATTAGTTATGATACTAGGTTTTTTGCCGCCCTATGCTATATGTTGTGAGTCGAATAATCTTTTTTTAAAACCTAAAAATCGTTTAACTATTAGAATTTTGCATCTTATTTATTGCATGTATACGGTGTCACCGCGATCATCGTCCCGGATTAGGATGGTCGAGATTGAGATAAGTGAAAAGACCAAGATATTTTTATCCATTATTAGTAGAAAAAATAAATTGAGAATCACCACGTGGTATTTTAATTTATAGGAACCCTAATTGGTCTTAAATTTAGGTAAGATGACTAATTGGATAAACAGAAGCGATTAGCATCCTAATACATCTTACCTGAGATAATCTATATTATTTACTTGTCTGATATAAACTACAAAAATATTGTATTTCTAGTCATTGGTCTATGTAATTTTTAAGAAAAGGTCTTCCTAGTAAGAAGGTCCTTATCCTATTAAGTAAAAAAATACCTAATCATTTTAATGCCAATATATATAAAAAATAATCCATCTTTTTATTTTATATCACGAATATGTCTTTGAGAAATATTTCATCAACTTGTCTTTCTCAATTCGATTTGATTCTCGTTTTTTCCATAAATAAACACAATTTAATCTCAATTTTTTTATTTTCCTAATGATTATTCTGAAAGTGACACGTGGATAGCAAAAAAAAATGTTTATGTTTTGCAGTTCGGTCGTTCCACTTTCCAAAATGCAAAACAAAAAAAAGACAAAAAGAAAAAAGAAAAAAGGAACAAAAGAAGAAATCTATTTGTACGGACATGAGCTTCGATTTGTATACTCTGAAATCTTGAAGAATAAATCCAACGGAGGAGAACTGGATTCTATTTCGCTTTAATTTGCATACCCTAATGCTTACAAAAGTTATTTATGCCTGCCAATCTGCCATATATGGCATTTTGGTTCTTAAATAGCTGCACACGTGATGATGTGTGAAGTAATTTTTATATTTAATAACTGCACACGTGATGGATGTGTGAAATAAAAAATAAATTAAAAAAAACTGGTTATCTCTTTAACTACCCTATTACTGTATGTTTTAATCCCTTAAAAACATGTGCAAAAGAATTGATAATTAGAATTGAAACACAGTTTTAATACCATTGAACAAGAAGTTTGGTCCGAATTGCTTGTACATGGGAAACAAGAACCATAGCTTATGTGGAAATCAAACTTAGATGCTTTACATACTTTCTCTGCTGGTTTTAGAGTTCATGTTTTGTGCTTTAGAAAACAGAATAAATTATAGATATCAAGCAGAGATAATATTAGCACATACTTGGCGTACGAGTTGGTCTGTGTGTTACAAGAGTGAAATGGACTTAACCTCATTCGAGTTTTGCAGGCTAGCATGTCACATGCGAGGGAGGGATAAAGACAGACAGGAATGCTTCGTTATATGTCTTTAATCTTTACAGGATAAAGTAAGCAGTAGAGAGTAATCTAGCTGCTTGTCTTCCCATGGAAATGTGTCTTCTCTTTTTTGTACTGAACAAGTTGCTCAAATTTTACTCCTTTCGGAATCAACATATTTGCGCAACTGTGTTGAGAGTAAAATCCCAGTTTTCTACCTACAAGGAATCTGTTCTCAAGCATGTGTTATTTGGTGTATTGTTATGGATGATGTTACTCAAAAATAATTTTATTTTTGATTTCAAAACCATTGAAAAACACTTAAAATACCAACTTGTTGGTTTCTTAAAACACATCCAAAATCAAAACCCGGCTCACTCCCGCACACACCCTACGTGGTTTCTTGTATTCGATAGAAGGTTGAGGGTTCCATCCATGATTTGAACATGGGGAGTCGAATTGTTTAGCTCCGAAATTCTGAGAGATGGAACAGTACTTGTTAGAGAATAATATTAGGAAAAATCATCAACATAATGATTGATGCAGAAGAGACTGAATACAGATTTGATAGCAATGGACTATATTGACTCTAATAGGAAAACAGTAGATCAGGTCCCATTTGGATATATTTTGCCCGCAATGTTAGAGTGTATATTCTGGAATACTGAAATAATATTCTAGAATATAGTTCTTAAAGAATTCTTCTTAAACAGATAGCTTGTCAAGCACAAATTGTGGCAACAATAAATTCATTTTCTGTAGTTGATAAGGTGACAATTTGCTTCTTAAAAGACCATGAAATAGACCATATGCCTAACATAAAAACATAACCCAAAGTGATCCTTTTGTCATCTTGATCTCTTGCATAATCACTGTCAGTAAACCCAAACAACTCCAACTTTACACCCTTCTTGTAGAACAACCTAAAATCTTTAGTTCCTTGCAAGTAACAAAGGATCCTCTTGGCTGCTAACAAATGCAATTCTGTTGAATTCTCCATATACCTACTTATTAAGCTCACGGAATACATTATGTCTGGTCTTGTTGAAGTTAAATGCATCAAACTGTCAATAATTTGCTTGTAAAATGTGTTGCCCACCTTCTTTCCTTCATGATATTTGTTTAGCTTCAAGCCAAATTCAATTGGAGTGCTAATAGGATTGAAATCCTTCATCTAAAACCCGTCCTCTATTGTTGCCTTGACATTGGTCATCAGCAGACTAAAAATATTGTTTGCTGCCATTTTTATTGCTTCTACCTCCCCTTTCTCTTTCTCTACCTCTACCTCTACCCCTTCCTCTAGAGTTTGAGAACTGAGTAAAGGTAAAAGCCTACTCATCTGTATTTGAACTTTGGTTCATATTTTCTTCATGGACTAGCAAAGAGCTCTGCAATTCATCAAGAGAGAGTGCATCTGTCTTTTTGGTTTGTAGAGCCTTGATATTTTTTTTTCATTGATGGTTTTTCAATTCCAGATTCAACAATTGGTCAATATTCTTTTGACAGAAGGAATTTCTCCATTAGCATACTCCAATGGTCATAGTGACCATCAAAACATGGGATCACTGCT